>JAKZAP010000012.1:12447631-12774331 GCA_023053575.1 Branchinecta lynchi | reverse complement strand
GACTCCCCCGACTCCCCGGTACAGAGTGTGCCCGACAGTTGGTAACCCCTCGATTTGATACGATGTTCAATTAGTGGGTAAGAAGACATGCTGAATTCGTATATGACAATAATTTTCTCACCGGAGGTATAGATCGCTCAGAATCCGGCTGAAACCAGAAAAATGTTTAAAAATAAAAATCTAATCTGAAGTTGATTAGGGGTTCGACGTAGCGGCAAGGAGTTTTTGAGCTTTGGTTTTTAGTGGAGAGATCCTTGGAACACTCCTTTTCAGCTTTCGGTTTTCGGTTTTCACCATATTTTGTGGAGCTCGTGAAAGAGTGCAAGTATCAAGTTCAAACTTGGTAAACTTGTGGGTATTGGGGTCTAGTTGCGCCTTTTGAGGGTCCCACCACCCAAACCCAACCGGTTCAGGGGCAAATGGGCCCAGATTGCCCAGTGAATAATGTTCATAACTTGACCAGAACTGGACATATGAAATTTCTTGACGTGTAGCTCCTAGGGCTGGGAAATTGCTTTTAAAGTTGCACCTCCCGCACCCACACCGTTCATGGGCACTGTGCCTAAATTGCCCAGGAGTAAAGTTCGTTACCCTTGCCAGGAATCAACAGGTATCAAGTTGAAACTTGTTAGGATTGTGATGGGGTCTCTTTTTACTTGTTGCGGGTCCCAAACTCCATCCCCACTTGATTCAGGGGCAATTGGGCCCAGATTGTCCATTTTTTAATGTTTTTAATTTGACAATAAGTGGAGATAAGGCGATGAAATTCCTTTGTGCTTTAGGATCATAGGGACCTCGGAGATTTGAACCACCCCCACCCTCCCCGTTCATGGGCAAGTGGGCCCAAAATTGCCCACGAAAAAAGTTTTTGACCCCAGGGGTGGTTTGAAGGAGGGTCTAGGCGGGGTGACTCACCCCCCATGCTCCAGAGAATATACTGTCAGTCGTATGTTTCGAGCTTGTCAGTATGACAGTCGTATGTTTTGAGCTTTTCAGAATGACATGCAGGCAGTTTCCAAACGTGAATTTCACCCACATTTTTTAGTTGTATGGCTACAAAGAAAATTATATTCGTATGTTTTCAGATTCACAGTGGTGTGTTATGAGTTTTCCAGAATGAAAGTCGTATGTTTCAACTTGCCAGAATGAAATCTACCACAAATTTAGCCTGAAAAGACCCGTTTCTTTATCGTACTTTACGAAAGGATTTTCTAGTCGTAAACTAGAGACAGTCGTAAGCTTTGACCTTGCCAGATAAAGGCAGACACAGCAGTGAGCTTACCGTGAATTTTGCCTTCAAATGACCTGTTTCTGGTCGTATTGTTCCACATAGATTTTAATAAGTTTGTTAGATTCACAGTTTCGTGTTCTCATTTTGTCAGAATCAGTCGTATGGAACTTGCCAGACTGACATCAACCGCGAATTTCCCCTGAAAATGACCCGTTTCTTGTCGTGTAATAAGAAGAGATTTTCTAGTCGTCTGAGACAGTCGTAAGTTTTGAGCTTACCATATAAGGCAGTCATTACGTTAAGAATTATCGTGTGTTTTGAGCTTGTTAGAACGACAGTCGTATGTTTCCAACTTGCCAGAGTGACATAAATGTCATTACCGGTCGTGATTTTCACTCTGTGGCGCTGAAAACAGGCTGGTTTTTGAAAATTTCGCCTGCGGCACGACGTTTCAACATTATACTACCCGGTGTTGTGCAAAAATCTGTTTATCTTAGAAAGAAACAGGCACGACCACCTTATGATTGCACTATTTTTTGTATAGTCTAAATTCAAAGTGGAAGTAGAACCACGTACCAACTTCCTGGAAAATATCCCACTCCGTTTGCGAGTTATCGGGGCACTGACAGATATGCCAGTGCATATCATAGTAGGCAGCCTTTAAAATGTTTCGCAAAACTTTACCTGCGCTGTCTATCATAGTCGCCTCCTTGCTATCTGGTTGAACGGCCTGTAATTTAGGTGAGGTATTATAGGCTAAGATTTCAGCCACCTTAAAAGCTAGAAATACCAGAAAAAGGTCCGATTAAACAAACAAGAGCTACCAGCTCATATTGCACTTGTTACAAGTAGGCACGGCTCGGTTATGTCAATGATGTATCTAGTGTTTGCTAGGTCTCTTCCCACCAAGTTTCATCTCGATCCCTCCACTCATAGCGTTTCCCAAGATTCCCGGTTGCCCCATCCAGCTCCCCCCAAAAGTCACCGGATCCGGTCCGGATTTTAAGTGGGTCGTCTGAGGCATGAGGTCTTTCCAAATATCAAGTTCCATCAAGATCTAATCGCCCGTTCAAAAATTATAAATACATCAAGATTCCGGATTCCCCCTCCCTCCACTCCCCCCACAGTGCCTGAATCGGCTCGGTTAAGTCAATGATGTATCTAGTGTTTCCTAGGTGTCTTCCCATCAAGTTTCATCTCGATCCCTCCACTCATAGCGTTTCCCAAGAATTCCGGTTGCCCCCTCCAGCTCCCCCCAAGAGTCACCGGATCCGGTCCGGATTTTAAGTGGGTCGTCTGAGGCATGAGGTCTTTTCAAATATCAGGTTCCATCGAGATCCGATCACCCGTTCAAAAGTTATAAATACCTCAAGATTCCGGATTCCCCCTCCCTCCACTCCCCCACGGTGCTCGGATGGGGGAAGTGACTATTTCCAACTTAATCATTTGGGGTCCCTGATACGCCTGCCAAGTTTTATCGTCCTAGCTTATGTGGAAGTGCCCGAACTAGCAAAACCTGGACAGACCGACGGACGGACAGAAATTGCGATCGCTATATGGCACTTGGCCGAAGGGCAAGTGCCATAAAAAATCGCATGCGGTGCTGAGTTTAAATGTGTCTTGGGTACATATGTTAAAAGCTACTGCTTGGGATCTGAGCCACGTTTAAAGCAAGAGTTTGTGTGGGAAGTAGTCGAATATTGCCGAATAAACGCCGATTTAACAAATTTTGCCTGCGGCTCTCTCGTAGTCTTACCCTATTTCTATTTAGTGGAAGTGTGCACCATTTATGTGTGGTTTTAAGCTTGAGATTTGGAGTCTAAGCTACATTAAAATGTAGGAGTTGTAAAGGAGTAGTTAAATTTTGCTCCGATTAAAAAAATTTCACCTGCGGCGCTCACTTTAGTTTGCCTTAAATAGTTACGTAGAAACTGGTACCAAGGCTTATCTTCTCTCCAGCGAAATCTGATTAGAACGGCGTCGTGTAATCCCTGTTACTTATTTATTTATTATTTATTAATACAATGGCATTTTTCCGTAACGTTTTAGAACTTATAATTTTGATATTTCTTGAGCCTGCTGGTGATATGTTTTTAGCCAGTCGTATATTTTGAAGTCCTTCCCCTCCCCCCCCCATGCCCAATCTCTTCGAACCGCCCATGAGACCGTGTCCCAATTCAACTTTTGAACAGAAAATACTGCATTAACTCTGCAATTTCTGAATCTGTTTGGTTTCAGACTAGAATTTTCGTGACATTGTACGTGCAATCAATACCACGAAAAATGCCCCTCGAACCGCCCCTGTAATTGACCCGTCAATCAAACTTTAAGCTCATATACTTGAGAAAAGAAGGTGTAAATACGCATTTTGATGGGTCCCGACCCCCCCCCCCCCCCTCGCGTTCATGGGCAGCTGGGCCCAGATTTCCCATGAGTTAGGTTCGTCTATGACTCTTGTATATTTGGGATGATATATCCATGGATGAGGATTTGGTGTAACATCAACAAATAAGACGACGCGACGTACTTTAATCTTTAAGGAACAGATGGAAACTGGACTGTTTTGTCATGTGATCGATGATATGCCTTACTTAACGAATTGTGACGAACTGGTTTATTGCACTTGTTATTACCTTGCTAATGAACAAGAGCTTTAAAGGGTGGGATTGGCAGGCAGACCATTCAGTGTTCGAACAAATGCTATTCGTGCAAGATCTTCAACATTTCTTTGGATTTGTACTGGCGGATTGTTCACATTTAAAGCTTTTAAAGGGGGTGATTACAAGGTTATTTCAATACATGTTTGGTTATTGGGGAAGAGAAATGTCTTGGTTCTAAAGCTGTTTATATATAAATGTGTTAAGCATCCAGGGTTGGTCACCAAGAACCAGGGTGAGTTACTTCAGGATACTTTCGGTTACTTTTGGTTACATTGGGATACTTTGGGTTAAATGGCATTGGGTTACATTGGGTTACTTTGACATACTTTTGGGTTACTTTCCAGGGTGTACGAAGTTACTTTTGGTGACCAACCCTGGATAAACATTTTACTTTTACACTCCACGTCTGAGCGCTTGCGCACTTGTTTGCCAGACACGTAGTTTGTCCGTAATCGGTCGAAACTTGGAAGTTAGGCAGAATTAAGGAAGGAAGGTGATACAACTTAGGCTATAGGGTGAACCATATGCTTAATCCATATCTGAATATTTGACAGCGCAAAATGGATATCTGAATATATTTGAATTTGCTGAAATTCAGCTGGCGTATCCGTTTTGCACTGTCAAATACGAACTTGGTCTTCTCCGATTATTACCATTGGCCTTAATCTGTAATCTGTAATAATTTTAAAAGTAAAAATGTTTAAGAAGTCTGTTGAAGACCGAATATCTACAGGACCGAATTTTATGGAGCAAACATTAAATTTTGGGATCCCATCGAAACCTTTCGGCTTGTTCATTAAAACCTAGCTTTTTGGGATCCCAATAAGTAAGCCTCGTATCCCTCATACCTAGGACTTTGTAAAAGTTGTCCGTCTGTCCGTGTGTTAGCACGATAACTCTCGAAGAGGTTGAGATATTTTGATCAAACTTGGCATTGACTCTTTGGGTCCAAGTACAGGTTAAGTTCGAAGATGGGTTCTCTAGCCCTATACTTAAGGGTGGGGGAGGGGTTTGAAATTAAGGGAAACAAAAATAATGTTTTAAAAGCTAATACAATAGTCGATTCAGAGGTAAGGAGACGTGCTGAATCCGAATATGAAAATTATTTTCTCACAGGGCAATTAGTTCGGCCGGAATCCGGCAAAAAACGGAAAATTCGTGAGAAGTGAAAGTTTAATCTGAAGTTGATTAGAGGTTCGATTTAGGGGCAAAGAGACGTGCTGAATTCGAATACGAAAACCATTTTCTCGCCGGACAATTAGTTTGGCCGGAACCCGGCCAAAGCCGGAAAATTTGTTTAAGGAAATGTTTTATTTGTATTTGATAAGATGTTCTATTTGCGGGTAAGAAGTCATTTACATGCTGAATACGTGTATGACAATCATCTTCTCAGCGGACGTATTGATCGCTCGGAGTCCGGCTGAAACCGGAAAACTTTAAGTAAGAGTTTTATCTGAAGTTGATTAGAGGTGCGATGTAGGGGTAAGGAGACATGGTGAATTCGTTTCTGATCTTTAGTTTTTGCCAGACAAGTAGTTTGTCCGGAATCCGGCCGAAAACGGAATTTGGCAGAAGTAACGAGGAAGTTTTGGTCAATTTCGTCAAAGTAGATACGACGTGGGCTATAGGGTAAATACACATGTTGAATCCATACCTGAACTTTGTCTTCTCAGCTTATTACCTTTGACCTTAATCTGTTTCTAAATTTTAATAGTAAAAATGCTAACAAGTCCGTTGGAGACCGAATATCTACAAGACCAATTGTCTGGATCAAATATTACATTTTTGGGATCCCATCAAAACTTTTGATCTTGCTCTTCAAAACAGTCTTTTTTTTCGTCAAAACTGATTTTCCTTGTAAAAGCAGTCGGTAAAAATGACCAGACAGTCGGTAAATACCTTGCCCCCCCCCCCACACACACACACTTTGGCTAGTAACGCCTCTGGGTCCAACACCCCTGACTTCCAAATGTTTTTAGCCTAGCGTCATCTTCAGGATCGCCTGAAAGAAAACTCTGGAAAGAAAAATATCTGGGATCCAGGAGGAAAATTTTGAAGGTGATGCCTGGCTTTCAGATGATCAATGGTCCCGATCGATGTAAGTTTATCCGAAGAGTTCACTCATAAGTAAAGGATGGAAATTATACAAGGAACTTAATATCCAATACGAGAAAGCCTGAAAGCACCCCTCGCAATCTTTACTTTTTGTCTAAGTATTTTAGAATATCTGACTACTTCAAAACTTATCTCTGCTTTCAATAAATTACTAACGGCTTTTGGTGTTTTAATTCTCTGTCCAGAACCAAGGGTCATTCCCGGGAGGTTAGGGGGTTCGACCCCCCCCCCCCCGGAAACAAACAAAAATAATCATTTGTTTTATACGCTTTAACCTCTGATCTATGTCTTTCTTGTACTTTTTAGTCCGACCCTAGGGCAAAACCCTCCCCGAAATAGATTCCTAAGTTTAACTAAAAAGGTCCCAAAACTTAAGTGGAGGGATGCCTATGACTTGGTAAAAGTTGTCCGTCTGTCCGTCTGTTGGCACGATAGCTCTCGAAGGGGTTGAGATATTTTAATCAAACTTGGCACGAGGACTCTTTGGATCAAAGTACAGGTCAAGTTCGAAGAAGGGTTCTCTATCCCTATATTTAGGGTTAGGGGGGGGGGGGGGGGTTGAAATTGAGGGAAACAAAAAATATTTTTTAAAGCTAATGCAACAGTCAATTTATGGGGTAAGGAGATACGCTGAATCCGAATATGAGAATTATTTTCTCGCCGGACAAGTAGTTGACCCGGAATCCGGCAAAAACAGGAAAATCTGTGAAAAGTACAAGTTTATTCTGAAGTTGATTAGAGGTTCGATTTAGAGCTAAGGAGACGAATCTCAAAAATTTTTCCGAATATGAAAATTATTTTCTCGCCCGTCAAGTAGTTCACTCGGAATCCGACAAAAACCGGAAATTTGTGAAAAGTAAAAGTTTAGAGGTTCTATCTAGAGGAAAGGAGACGTGCTGAGTCCGAATATGAAAATTATTTTCTCGTCGGACAATTAGTTCCGCCGGAATCCGGCCAAAACCGGAAAATTTGTTTAAGTAAAAGTTTTATTTGTATTTAATAAGATGTTCGATTTGCGGGTAAGACGACATGTACATGCTGAATATGTATATGACAATCATCTTCTCACCGGACGTATAGATCGCGCGGAGTCCGACTGAAAACGGAAATTTTGTTAAAAGCAAAAGTTGATTAGAGGTACATTCAGACAATTTTACAAAGGATATACGTCAGCTACGATTTCATCAGCGATATTTCGGCCCTTCTTGGCAAGGGTCCTCGTCAGGCTGTCAATCTTCTGGGTCAACGTCTGGGAATGAAACAAACCTGTAATCAACCTGACGAGGACTCTTGCCAAGAAGGGCCGCGCTGATGAAGAATCGTAGCTGACGTATATCCGTTGTAAACATTGTTTGAATATATGTTTCAAAGTCAGCTTGGGCTCAAAGAATATTTATTGATTAGGGGTTCGATATAGGGGTAAGGAGACATGCTGAATTCGGTTTTGAGCTTCAATTTTTGCCAGACAAGTAGTTTCGGAGAAGTAACGAAGAAAGCTTTGATCAATTTCGTCAAAGTAGATACGACATAGACTATAAGGTAAATAGACATGCTGAACCCATATCTGAACTTGGCCTTCTCAGATAATTACCATTGGCCTTAATCTGTCTCCAAATTTTAACACTAAAATTGTTTAAGAAGTCTGTCGAAGCCCGAATATCTGGAAACATCTTAGATTTTCGGGATCCCATCGATACCTTTGGTCTTGTTACATCTGACATTTGAACACACTCAAATATTTTGACTCATCTAAGGGATTTTGCCTTTTTTCACACGGGGCTCTAGTAGTAACATTTGTAGTATGCGCTGCTTGCATGACAACCCAAAATGCATCCAAACGCGGAGAATTTGAATTCCAACAAAGGCCTGAATTTACAGTGTGACAGATGCGACGCTCGAAAAAGTTAAAGCCTATAGAAAGTAGGAAAATGATTAAGATATGTCTTGCAAGGACTTTGACATTTTTATTTTGGTTTTCGGCAATGGCTTCCATTTATAGTTGGTAAATATTTCAAGCGTGGAGGGATAAGTATATAGAGGTACTTCATACGAAACAATAAGTTCATTTGACGAAATCAATTATCTGTGAATAAAGGACAAACGAAGCAACGCATTTTTATCGGGTTTTCAGGCCTATTTAAGTGGATAAATCAGATCTCAGCCCTATCCGGTCAAACTTTAGCTGAGCAGAATCATGGAAATACACTGTAAAATGTCTTGCAGTATTTGCTACTGGGATTAATCTTATCTGTACTGAGATAATTTTTATCTCTAATTCGTATTAATCTTATCTCAGTGGAGATAAGATTAATCTCAGTGCAGTTAACTTTAATCCTTACTCGGAGAAACTTCTTACAGTGTATGTACATAACCGGTTTTCGTACGACGGAGTTTCTCGCTAACAAGTGTCGGGAGCACGACCCACCTCAAATATAAAAAGAGCTAATTGTCGTTAGGGGGTTACAATATACCGTCTGAAATTCAGCTCTCCCTGTTCAGGAACTGATGGAGCGATTACGGAAGTAGGCTGCAGTGGCATTATAGGTACGGCGGGTTCTTTCTTAAGTGTAAAAAATAACTTGATGTGCCGACGGGACTTAAGCTTCCCAGGTGCGCCCGACAAGTGTTTGCAGAGCCCTGTGTGCCGACCGACACCCGATAAAAGCATACAAAATGTTATTTCTTCTGTGTAAAAAGAACCCGATGTGCCGACAAGAACACCCGTGGCTCGACATAAGCACACACAGATCGACTTCTTGTGTGTTTCGCCCAACAATTGCAAAATTTTATTTCTTGCAGGCGCCCGACAAAAGAATACAATATTTTATTTCAGCTGTGTTTAATTTTCGTCCTAGATTTCAAGGTCTTCCTCCTTGGTGATATTTTTGTCCCCCTCTCCCCTCAAAGCTTACTGAAGGGGCACCAAATTTCATAGCGGTATGACTCTGTTCAAGGAGAACTTTTTAGGATCCCAAAACGTAAGTGGAAGGATACCTATGACTTCGAAAAGGTTCTCCGTC
Source organism: Branchinecta lynchi (assembly GCA_023053575.1). Classification (NCBI taxonomy): domain Eukaryota; kingdom Metazoa; phylum Arthropoda; class Branchiopoda; order Anostraca; family Branchinectidae; genus Branchinecta; species Branchinecta lynchi. Next base: position 12,765,305 of record JAKZAP010000012.1, on the reverse strand, counting down.
TGTCCGTCCGTCGGTCTGTTAGCCCGACAACTCTCGAAGGAGTTGTGATATTCTGTTCAAACTTGGTAGACGGCTTCGTAGCCCTATATTTAGGGGTGGAGGAGGGGGTTCAATTAACGAAAAAAAATGTTTTAAAGCAAATAAGATGGTTCTTTTAGGGGTAAAAAGACATGCTGATCTGAAACCTATTTTATCGTCCGACAAAGAATTTGCCCGAAATCCGGTCAAAACTGGAAAATTCATCTGAAGTTGATTAGAGGTTCCATATTGGTGTGAGGAGACATGCTGCTTCCGTTTCTGAACTTTATTTTCTTGTCAGACTAGTAGTTCTTCCGGAATCCGGCCGAAGCAAGAAAATTAGTAAAAGTGAAAGTTTTATCTGAAGTTGATTAGATGAAGTAAAGGAGTAAAGTAATAGGAGTAACGAGACAAGCTGAACTCGTTTTTGAACATTTTCTTCTTGCCGGACAAGTAGTTCACCTGCAATCCAGCCTAAACCGGAATTTCGGTTAAAGTTTTTATTTTCTGAGGTTAATTAAAGGTCCGATACCGGACTGAAAATACATGCTGAATTCATATCTGAAGTTTATTTTCTCACTGGTTTATTTTCTCATAATTCGCCCGGAATCGCGCAAAAACAAGAAATTTGGTTGAGCTGAAGTTCAATTTTTGAATTTATTGGAGCTTCGGTTTGGAGGGATAAGAACGCATGCTGAATCCAAATCTGTGCTTAGTTTTCTCAACAGATCAGTCTTTTTTGGGATTCTGGGGCAAAAGGAGAGCTTAAAAATACGTGGACATTAAAAGTCATCAGTAAAACATGGTGGAAGTTTGTTAAACCAGAAGCAGACACGATGAGTCCGGAAACACTTTATTCTCGCCCTGGATCGACAGTCTGGTTAGAATAGCCGGCGGAAATTTACGAATCAACATGATTATCAGATATAGCCTACTTTTTGGAGAAAAATATTACCTAATACATCTCGATAAGAGATCTGCCAGCTTCGTTGCAAGTTTGCGGATCCTGGAAATCTGTCGGACCCACTTGTCTGTATTAGGAAATTAAAACTATTAACTTTTGGGATCCCATCGAAACCTTCGGTCTTGTTTAGTTCGCCGAGAATCCTGCAAAAAAAGGAAATATGGGGGAAGTAAAAATATACTATGAAGTTGATTAGAGCGTTAGAAGGTAGTCCCGGTAGGAGTACACTCCGAATCTATATCCGAACTTCACTTCCTCACCGGACATGTAGACTTACCGGAATCAGGCGAAAACCGGAAATTAGTTAGAAGTAAAAGTACTTTCTGAAGTTCAGCTATATAGTGGCAAAATGACATGCTGAATTCATTTATTAAGGTTTTTCTGTTCCTCAGTAAGTAGTTCGTCTGGAATCTGCCAAAGTTCTGTCGAAGTAAAAAAAAAAAAAATATGAAGTTGGGTAAGAATAGATGCTGAATCCATATATGAACTTCAGTTTGTCATCGGAAAAATATTTTGAGAGGAATCCGATCGAATTCGACAGAAATAAATCCTGAAATCGATACAGTTGGTTCAAAAAGGTTGGTGTACACGAAAATACATGGTGAATCGAGACATACTCTTTTTTCTCGCCTCGTATGGATAATCCGGTCGGAATCTGGAGAGCGATGGTGACTGGTGATCTGATGAACGATATGGCCTGAATCTGGTGAACGAATGAACCTGATTGTCTGATATTCTTTTTGCTAGAAAGTGTTCCCAGTAGATCTGGTTCAGTGGTCTATTAAGATGATTTTCAAATGTTGCCTTTGTTTGGCAAAGACCGAACATCTGCAAGACCAGATGGATAAAGAAATATTCCCCTTTGGGATGCCATCGAGACCTTTGGTCTTGTTCTTATAACTCGTTTCTGGGTTCATTTATGACTTCACCCTAATGTTTCAAACAGTTTGCGGACCGTTTTTCCTCGTAAGCTTGGACTCATCAGAGCCTGGTCGGAAGTTCTAGTGAGAATTCACCGGGAGGTGATGTGAACAATTCTTACATATGGAACACCAGACCCTGCGAGTAAAAAGTAAGACGCTACTAGGAGTGCAGCGAATGTTCCTCTCGTTAGTTTCTCGGGCTGGTCTCTTGTTCCGAAGTCAATTCAAAATTATTCCAATTTTACCTCTAAGGTTAATAGTTACGTTTTTACAGATACCTTTCTAACGTCGTTTTCGCAGTTACCGTGGTATCTGATACCACGGTAAACATTTTGTCAAAGTGAGAAAGATAGTACTTGGTGATGTAACTGGATATCTGTTTTTCTTTTGGGATGACTTCGAAAAGTGCAATTTCGGCAATAGTCGTTATTCCAGAGCAACCGTGTATCAGATACCACGGTAACTGCAAAAACGACCAATTGCAGATTCAGTTACGGTGGTAACAGATATCATGGTATCTGCAAAAACGCAACTAATGACTGGCTGAAGCTTACCTTGGTGACCGTAAGAATCTGTGGTCGACCTTTCGAACCGTCAATAATGTACCGAATGCGCTAGCGTCCACTTTGGATAGCCAGGTTGTACAGTCCAACATAGTGGTAAGATGGCGTTCCCACTTCACTGACTTGCTCAATTCAGTCCCCAATGATTCGCATTCGCCTTATTCGCCTAGGTGTGCTAATGACTGCGATTGCGAAGTTAGTAGAATTAGTCAACAGGAGTTTCACGTGAAGTGTGGGTCAAAAATTTCTGCTCCTTTTCATGCTGCTAATGGAATTAAACAAGGGGGAGTTATTTCACCTCTTTTATTTAATGTTTCTATAGAAAACCTTTGTAAACAATTAATGGAGAGCCGTGTAGGCTGTAATATCTCTGGTTTGTTTTTGAACTCGATAGCTTACGCTGACGTCATGGTTGTAATGTCACTGTCGGCGAAGTCCTTAAATCTCCCGTTGAATATTTGCGCAGATTATGCAGCGACGCACGGCGTTATTCCCTATATCGGGGTCTTTGCGCGCGTGGTAACCACTGAATTCGTAATTTTAAATTTTGTACTTTGTCAGTGAGAATTCTTTTATTTAAGATGTATTGCACGCAACTATGTTATCTCCCTCTTTTGGATAACTATCCTGAGACGACGGTGCGTAAATTAAAATTTGTTTTAACAATGCATTCCGTCATCTCCGTTCATATAATCGACGTTACTCTGCTGGTCAAATGTTTTTAGAAAATAAAATTAAACCTTTTGATGTCATGAGACGGAAAGCCACAGTTAGTTTTGTTGCACGGTTAGAATCCACCTTTGAAGGCAATTCGCGAGAATGCAGAATGCCGTTACGGCCATTTCTACCGCCTTTTCCGTCGACTGTGCTATTGCCCCGGACCCAACGAATGGATGAAATGATTGTACGTATTTAGTAAAGAATAGTCCTGTTTTAGTGTAACTTTAATATGTGATGTGTTATATCACGAATTAAATAAATTGATTGATAAAGTGATTTGCCACCACCACGCATCGCACTACCGCGAGGGTAGTGAATCAGGAGGCAGGGGCGCAGCTAGGGTTTTGCGTTTGGAGGGGGGATATAAGGAATGTGCCGACAAAATCGTCCAGTGTGCCGACAAATGCGGACACATAAGCTAAAATTAAGAAAATAAAACTTATCGGATTTAAGAAGTGGTGTTTCTGCTTCTTTAAATCTCAAGGTTTTGCTCTTTTCGTTTCCGAAACAAAATTGGCTGATCCAACTCCATTTGTTTCTTCGCCTTTGTTTCTTCACTTTCAACGACAAGTGGAAGAGCACGCTTGGGCTCTTTGGCCATAGAGAAGAGCTGTCCGAAGTTCCGTTTGTTAGTCTGAGTCTGCTTTAAAACTTCCTGGAAGATATCCATTTCCGACTTCAGTGCTCCTGGTGGTATCTGCACTGTTTTGCATGGTACTTTGCTGCATGAGCGCTACGGTAGTCGTCACCAAACTCGTAAACAGTGACGGGCTTTGCAGCTTCTTTACACTCTTCAGACGCCTTTCCCATTTATCCGAAGAAATTAAGCTAGCGACACGAAACGGCGTTGACTGACAACTGACTTCGCGCCAACACAAAAGTTTCTGTCGACGATCTTAAGGGACTTCGGTTAATAGAAGTGCGAGACGTCGGCGATTGGACTTTTGCCGACACTAGTAGGGACCATCGGAGCAAGGCGTCGGCGCACAGCGCGCAGCCAACACCGAGTTTCTGCCGACAATCTTAAGGACTGCGGTTAATAGAAGTGCGAGACGTCGGCGCTTTGACTTTTGCCGGCACTAGTAGGGACCATCGGAGCAAGGCGTCAGCGCACAGCGCGCAGCCAACACCGAGTTTCTGCCGACAATCTTAAGGACTGCGGTTAATAGAAGTGCGAGACGTCGGCGCTTTGACTTTTGCCGGCACTAGTAGGGACCATCGGAGCAAGGCGTCGGCACGCAGCCAACACCGAAGTTTCCACCGGTGATCTTAAGGACTTTGGTTAATAGAAGTGCGAGACATCAGCGCTTGGACTTTTGCCGACACTAGTAGGGATCATCGGAGCAAGGCGTCAGCGCACAGCGCGCAGCCAACACCGAGTTTCTGCCGACAATCTTAAGGACTTCGGTTAATAGAAGTGCGAGACGTCGGCGCTTTGACTTTTGCCGACACCTTGGAACTTTAGGGGGGGGGGAGTCCCCCCCTCCCCCCACTTAGCTGCGCCCCTGTCAGGAGGTGGACATCTACGCTACGCGAACCTTCAATGGGTTGCAGATTCCTTGAATATTTTTACTGTTCAAAAAAAGTTAAAAAATGGATTCAGCATGTCTCCTTGTCCCGATACCGAGACTCTAATCGATTTCAGAAACAACTTTGAGCATCAACCAAACTTCCGAGTTTCGGCCGAATTTGTGATGAACCATCTGTCCAGCAAGAAAACTATAAGCTTATAAAGCTTATAAAACATACCATGTTTTACCGTAAACTCGAAACCCTTCCTCTGCCTCTAAAGAAAGGACTAAACAACCTATAAACATACCTGATTACAGGTTTGTTTCCTTCCCCGAAGTTGAACCAGAGGATCGACAGCCTGACGAGGACCCTTGCCAAGAAGGGCCGAAATATCACTGATGAAGAATCGTAGCTGACGTATCCGTTGTAAACATTGCCTACACCAACTATCTCAATAGCTTTCAAAAAATACTTCTTTTTGACCCCTAATTTGAAACCCCCTCCCCCACCCCTAAATGTAGGGCTACAGAGCCCATCTGCGAACTTGACCTTACCTTACCACCCAAGAAATCCTCACACCGAGTTTCATCAAAATACCTCATTCCCGTCGAGAGTTATCGTACTCACAGACAGTCGGACAGACGGACAACCTTTGCAATGTCATATGTATCCGTCCACTTACGTTTTGGGATCCCAAAAACACCCTAAAAAATACGTATCAGAAAGTAAAATCACAATCTTATTAAAATTCTGAATAAGATTTGCCATCTTCTATGCAGCAGTGGAATCTCTTGAACTTTTGGAGAGGCTGCTGTGAACCATTACTTTGGGATACTCCAGCTATTTCGAATGGAGCAAAACAACTACTTTACGAAACTTTACTTTAATACTTTTTACTTACTTTTTGGGAGTTCTAAAACGTACGTGGAGGGATACCTATGACATCGCTAGTTGTCCGTCTGTCCGTCTGTGAGCACGATAACTCTCGAAGGGAAATGAGATATTTTGATGAAACTGGGTGTGAGAATTCTTCGAGTCAAGTGTGAGGTCAAGTTCATAGCTGGGCCCTGTAGCCCTACGTTTAGGGGTCGGGGAGAGGGTTCAAATTTAGGGGCAAACAAAATATTTTAAAAAAGTTTATATGATAGTCAATTACGGGGTAAGAAGATATGCTGAACACGACGATAAAAAACATTTTCTCGCCGGACAAGTAGTTCGTCCGGGATCCGGCAAAAACGGGAAAGTTTGTTAAAAGTAAAAGTTTTATCTGATGTTGATTAGATGCTCGATTTAGGGGTAAAAAGACATGCTGAACACTTATGTGAAAATCATTTTACAGCCGGACAAGTAATTCGCCCTGAATCCGGCCAAAACCGGAAAATTTGTTAAAGTAAAAATTTTATTTCTAGTTGAGTATAGATATCCGATTTAGGGGTAAGAAAAGATGCCGAATCCGTATATGACAATTTTTTTCCCGGACATGTAGTTCGCCCGGAATTCGGCTGGAACCAGAAAATTTGGTTTAAGTTAAATTTTTATTTGAAGTTGATTAGATGTACGATATAGGGGAAAGAAGATACGCTGAATTCGTTTTTCAGCTTTCTTTTTTCGCCGGACAAGTAGTTCCGGAAGTCGGCCAAAACCGGAATGGATCCCACCGAAACCTTTGGTCTTGTTCTGATGGAAAAACTTCTCACAGACGAGCGTCGACAGCGTGCTACTGGCGAAGACAAGACCCAATTGTCTGGATCAAATACTGAATTTTTAGGATCCCATCGAAACTTTTGGTCTTGTTTTACTTTACTTCACTTCTACTATTTTACTTAATTTAATTTGCTTTAACTACGAAATAACTACTTTACTCTGAAACATTAAAACCGAAAAAGTAGGTGAAGTTAAAAAATTACTGGTAAAGGGTCTCTGAAATCCGAAAAAAGGTTCCCTTTCTTAAAAAGCTTGTCTTTAGCTTAACTAGCTTGTTGGAATCTATAGAACTTTCTCGAAATGTTGAGTAACTTTGGTTATTCAGTTATTCAGCTGTCTGCTGTCTGAACTGGAGCTAAACTAGTTAAAGACCTGTCTTACCTATTATACTAACGCAACCTACTTCCATAATCACTCCAAATATTTCTAAACCTAGAGACCCCAATTTCGTACGGTACATTCTAATCCCTCTAACAAAGCCAGGCTGATAATCTCAATTGCCGTGTTTTGCTACCTTCGACGTGTATCACGCTGTCGGCGGTTGTCTGGGAGAAGTTTTCCCTTCAGAAAAACCGGTTATGTAAATTGTTTTCCTGTTCTTGGTAAGTCAACGGGTCTCAGAAAAGGCTTAAAACAGACAAAACCGTGGTTATTTGTTTAAACGACAGCCTAGTTTTAAAGTATTCAAATATTGTAAGATACTGTAAGTTGAAGGGTAAATACTGCGAAGGGTCCTTTAAAGATTCAAACAACCATTATACTCTGGAACAAAACGCTCTCACAAATCCGAAAAGAAAAATAAATTACAAAACTAAAGTCCCTTCTTAATAAGCTTTTCGAGCTTTCTCACCGTGCTGGAATCCATAGAACTCTTTGATACGTTAATTAATCGATTCAGCATGTCCGTTCCAGGGGTAGGGTTCGATCCTTCATTTGTATCGCTTCCGATTGTTCTGGAATCGACCAACTTGAGAACGTCAAGGAATGTTGACTGTTCGCCTTTCTTTATGCCCTAGAATAAAACGTCTGATCAACTGAAGGTTTCAGAGAGCAATATACACTGTACAAACAAATCTTGCAGCATTTGCTGCTGGGGTTAGTCTTGTCTCTAAAAAGATAATTTTTATGGCACTTGAGCTTACTCAAGTGCCATATAGCGATTGTTATTTCTGTCCGTCAGTCGGTCTGTCGGTCTGTCGGTCCCGGTTTTGCTAGTTCGGGCACTTCCAGATAAGCTAGGACGATGAAACTTGGCAAGCATATCAGGAACTGGACCAGATTAAATTAGAAATTGTCGCTTCCTCGATCCGACCATCTGGAGGGGAGTGGAGGGAGGGGGAATCCGGAAAAAATAGGAAAAATGAGATATTTTTAGCTTACGAACGGGTGATCGGATCTTAATGAAACTTAATACATGGAAGGACTTCGTGTCTCAGACCCTCCATTTTAAATCCAGACCGGATCCGGTGACACTGGGGGGAGTTAGAGGGGGAAACCGGAAATCATGGAAAACACTTAGAGTGGAGGGATCCGAATGAAACTTGGTGGAAAGTACAAGCAAAAGTCCTAGATACGTGACTGATATAACCGGAACGGATCCGCTCACTTTGGGGGAGTTGGGGGGGGGAGAAGTCCGAATTTGTAGTGATCCCGCGAGTTCCGTGCTTCCTGACGTGCTGGGACGATGGAAATTGACAGGCATGCCTGGGACCCGACCAGCTTAAATAGGAAATCATCAATTCCCCGATTCGACCATCTGGGGGGGGGGGGAGTGGAGGGAGGGTGAAGCCAAAATTTGAGGTATTTTTAGCTTGCGAACGGGTGATCGGATCTTGATGAAAATTGATATTTAGGATGACCTCGTGTCTCAGACACCTCACTTTAAATCCGGGCCGGATCCGATGACACTGGGGGGAGATGGAGGAGGGAACCGGAAATTTTGAGAAACGCTTAAAGTGGAGGGATCGGGATGAAACTTGGTGGGAAAAACAAGCACAGGTCCTAGAAACGTCATTGACATAACCGGACCGGATCAGGGCACTGTGAGGGAGTTGGGGTGGGGAACCGGAAATTTTGAGAAACGCTTAAAGTGGAGGGATCGGGATGAAACTTGGTGGGAAAAACAAGCACAGGTCCTAGACACGTCATTGACATAACCGGACCGGATCAGGGCACTGTGGGGGAGTTGGGATGGGGTCCGGATTTCTAGCGATCCCGCGAGTTCGGCATACTTCCTGGTGTCCTAGGGCGATGAAACTTGGCAGGTATGTCAAGGATCCGAACAGATTGACTTGAGAACAGCCGTTTCCCCGACCCGACCATCGTGGGGGGAGTGGGTGGATGGGGAGTCCGGAATCTAGTGGCGTGCATAACTTTTGAACGGGTGATCGGATCTTGATGAAAATTGATATTTAGGATGACCTTGTGTCTCAGACACCTCACTTTAAATCCGGGCCGGATCCGATGACACTGGGGGGAGTTGGAGGAGGTAACCGGAAATTTTGAGAAACGCTTAAAGTGGAGGGATCGGGATGAAACTTGGTGGGAAAAACAAGCACAGGTCCTAGACACGTCATTGACATAACCGGACCGGATCCGATGACACTGGGAGGAGTTGGAGGAGGGAACCGGAAATTTTTAGAAACGCTTAAAGTGGAGGGATCGGGATGAAACTTGGTGGGAAAAACAAGCACAGGTCCTCGACACGTCATTGACATAACCGGACCGGATCAGGGCACTGTGGGGGAGTTGGGGTGGGGGTCCGGATTTCTAGCGATCCCGCGAGTTCGACATACTTCCTGATGTCCTAGGGCGATGAAACTTGGCAGGTATGTCAGGGATCCGAACAGATTGACTTGAGAACAGCCGTTTCCCCGACCCGACCATCGTGGGGGGAGTGGGTGGATGGGGAGTCCGGAATCTAGTGGCGTGCATAACTTTTGAACGGGTGATCGGATTTGAATGAAACTTGTCTGGTGAGCTATCGCCTCGGACGTTCAGTGTCACGTCCGAGTCGGGTCCGATACCTGTGGGGATGGGGGGGGGGGGGTGGAAAACTCAAGAAACTCTAAAAGTAGAGGGATTGGGACGAAACTTAATGGATGGAACAAGCATTAGGCCTAGATGAAATTGACGGAGCCAGATGGTTTGGGGGCTCTGTGGGGGGAGTTGGAGGGGGTTTCCTGGAATTCCGGTAGTCGTGAGTTAGAATAGTTCCAGATGTAAAACGACAACGAAACTTTGCAGGCATATTAGCGACCCGAATTATCTTGACTTAAAAACCTGACACAACATACCCCCGGAAACTTCCGTTCCTAGATCCGAGCATTTTTGGGGGAGCAAGAGAAGAGAAATATGGACTTCTATAAATTGCGAACGAGTGGTCTGATTCGAGTGAAACTTCATGGGTGATACGAATCGATGGCCTCGACATGTAAAACATGCGTTCGAACCATATGCGACCACGATTAGGGGAATTGGGGGTGGGGGGACTTTTGACATGCACAAAAACCAAACGGATGGACCGAATGAGATGCAATTCGACAGTGCCGAGTTTATGCGGCCTAGATTTGTTATTTGGCGTCTGGGCCGGATTCGGCCAAGGTAGGGGGGGGGGGGGGTACTGGAAACTTGCAGATAGGCTATACTCCAATTTCAGTCAAACTTGATGAGGGAATTAAGAGATTGGGCCCGAACCGGCTCCGACAACGTTGGTGGGAAGGGGGGGGGGTACCGGAACTTTCCAAAAATGCTCAGATTCGAGTGAAACTTGGTAGATGGTATAAACGAAGATGCTTTAGGTGGTCGATTTTTTTTTATTCCGAACCAGATTCGGCCACGGTAGGTGGAAATAGAGTGAGTACCGGAAATCGTGTAGCACGTCTAGGGATCAAACAAATGGATTTATTGGGATGAAAGTTTGAACAGTCATGTGCATTTGCAATCGAGACGATGCCGGAACTGCTCAGAAATGAGTGAAACTAAATATCCTATTTCTATTTCCGAACCGCCTTTTTGGATGGCGGGTGTATTTTGTGACGTTTTCATCTACTTTCTTGTACAGCCTACTCGTACAAGTGCCATATGAGCTCGTAGCTCTTGTTATCTCAACATTAGATTAATCTTATCTCAGTAGATATTTTTTACTATTTGCTGCATTTGCTACTAACAAGTAATCTGGCGGAGTAATCTTATCCCAGTAGAGATAAGATTAATCCCAGTAGCAATTACTGCAGTTAACTTTAACTCTTACTCGGAAGAACTTATTACAGTATAGGCAGCACATCCATAAGCTAGCGGGGAGGCAGGCCCAAAGACGGCCACCGAGGACGGATGGGATTTAAGTCGGGTCAAAGCAAGTCATTCCGGGAAAGCCCTCTTTGAAAGTTCTGTCTGAGGGGAAGGAGGACGGAGTTTATTAGGGTATTTCCAGCCTTACCTTTTTTCCCAGAATCGTGAAAAGAAAACGAGGCAGAGGGGAGAATCTTGTAGCCCCCCCCCCCCCCCGCGTAGGCTTAGCGGACTACGAAAACAGTAGTAGCCGATATTCTTTAAAAAGGGAAGAAAATACACTGTAAATCGAGAGGTAGCAAATTCCTCCCTAGCAAAAATTCACGACCATACCAGTCAACGACAAATACCCGATTTTTGGGATCCCAAAACGTAAGTGGAGGGATACCTATGACATCGTAAAAGTTGTCCGCCTGTCCGTCCGTCCGTCCGTCTGTCAGCACGATAATTCTCGAAGGGAATGAGATATTTTGCTGAAACATGGTGTGAGGACTCTTCGAGTCAAGGGAAAGGTCGAGTTCTTCGATGGGCCCGATAGCTGCATATTTAGGGGAGGGGTTTCAAATTAAGGGGCGAAAAAATCTTTTTTAAAAGCTAATGAGAGAGTCGATTACGGGGTAAGACGACATGCTGAACACGAATATGAAAATCATTTTCTCGCCGGACAAGTAGTTCACCCGGAATCCGGCTAAAACCGGAAAGTTTGTTATAAATAAAAGTTTTATCTGAAGTTGATTAGATATTTGATTTAGGGGTAAGGAGACATGCTGAATCTGAATATGAAAAGGATTTTCTCGTTCGACAAGTAGATCACCCGAAATCCGGCCAACACGGGAAAGTTTATCAAAAACAAAAGATTAATCTGAAGTTGATTAGAGGTTCGATTTAAAGATAGTGAAACATGCTGAATCCGAATATGAAAATTATTTTATTGCCGGACAAGTAGATCGCCCGGAGTCCGGTCATAGCCAGAAAATCTGTTAAAAGTAAAAGTTTACATGAATTTCATTAGGTGTTCGATTTACAGGTAAGAAGACATGCTGAATTCGTTCATGACAATCAGTTTATACCTGGACACATAGTTCGCCAAGAATCCTGCTGAAATCGGAAAATTTGTTAAAATTTGAAGTTTTATCTGAAGTTGATCAGAGGTTCGACATAGAGGTGTTGAGATACACTGAATATGTTTTTGAACTTCAATTTTTTGCAAGTCGCCCGGAATCCGGCTGAAACTGGAAATTTGGCAGAAGTAAGGCAGGAACTTTCGTCACAGTAGACATGACGCAGGATATAGGGGCAAACTCACATGCTGAATCCATATTTGAACTTTGTCTTCTCAGATGATTACCACTGGACCTCTAGAAGACCCGATTGTCTGTAAATATTAAATTTGTGGGATCCCATCGAAACCTCTCGTCTTGTTAAATAGGCCATGCCAAACGTTGGGTATACCCAGCGCTTGGTATAACTTGACAAAGACAAACTTCGGTATGCCAAAGGTTTGGGCCCCCTGACCCGCTAAAAAGAATTATAAATTATTATTTTGCGAATCACCCAAACCACTGATATTTTGTAGTGCTAGCTAAGGTGCCACACGTTTGGCATGGCATGACCGGGAAGTATGATTGCTAGTGTTCGTGTGTGCTATTTTAAATATTGTAAATATTTGCTTGGATACCCTTTATTTGCTAGAAATACACCTCTAATTAATTCCCTTTCAGTTAAAGATCCTGCCCTGGCAATTCAGCAGAAATTTGATAACTTTGTAGGCAAAGCCAATAGTATTCTGACTCTGAAGAATCTGTTTCCGTTTTTCGATAAAAGTTAATAGTTAAGTAAGTACAGTGTATTGTTTAAAGTACGTCAATTGTTATTTATTGTTTTCAAAGGTATTTGTTTGTGACAGTGTTTTTTAAATTTATTTTAGTACTCCTCATTATATATTCCTTGAGGGAAATAAATACAAGAATGAATGAATGAAAATTCAAAGTTCATGTTTAACAAAAGCTCTCTCTCGATTGGCAGTGACTTCCCGTTACACGTACCTTGCTCCCTAATGTCCCTATACTCTTGATGACCAGCTCTTCTTGCCGATACAAAATCGCCCTATACCTGGCGGAAGAGCCGAAAGCGGTATCACAGCTGCTCCCAAACATCGCCGTGATTGGTTCACACAGGATTGAGATGTTGTGTTTGAGTCGTTAGTGCTACGTTTTCTCGTTCTTCCCGAGGATCAATGGCGTGTTTTGGACTTAGTCATATAAAGTATTGCCGCTTTAATGGGGCACGGCTGCACTAACACCGAACGTACTCAACGTTACACGGAGCCTATCCAAAAATCAGACATGTGCAGTAGTCTTGACTATGAAGCTAAAGAAGCAAATTGCTTTTCTTAACGTAGTCTTGATAGCTGGAGAAAAAGATACTGATGCTTTCTGTTGTGATGGTTGTGATTCACGTCACGAATTCCAGTCCAGGTCAAGACAATCGAGTACAGTCTAACGCGAAAAAAGAAATTAAGCGCTTACAAATTAACACTGGCTTTAAGAAACTGAGTGAAGCGAGAGGCCATTCGGGATTTACTTTGCACACAATTAAAAGCAGGAAAAGCTTGAAAGACAGCAAAATCAAGACGTCTAAGGTAATGTTTGGTGTTTCTTTAACTCCTGGGCAAATCTTGCACCCTCGAAGTTGAACAACCACCCCTCTACTATACCAACAACTCCAGTGCTAATCCCCCAGTTCGAGTCACCGGTCTAAATTCATGTTGTGGTCCGAACTTTACTTACTTCTGTCTCTGTTATGGAGGAGCGTTCCTGGTCTTGAAAGATGCAAGGAGATAAAGGTATAATTTTGTTTAAACGACCACCAGATGTGCCAGTGGCCAGAATGTCCAGTTTTAACCAAAGGTTGCTGCAACTAGACTCTGACCCCGCGTCGAATATCGGCGGCGTAATGGTTAAATTAAAATAGCTGAAACGCGCCCAAGAAACAGCGGCGGCGATTTGGTTGCGTTTCGGCACTTCCTTACCATTTTGTTAAATTCTTGTGCTTGTGTTCTACTGACGACAATTATTATAAAACAGTTTTGCCTGGATTATCATCTAGCGTTACAATCTGGACTATTTTTTTTTATGAAACTTGCCCTTCGGCCAAATGCCATATAGTAATCGCAATTTCTATCCGTCCGTCGGTCTATCTGTCGGTCAGTCCGGAATTTGCTAGTTCGGGCACTTCCACATAAACTAGGACGATGAAACTTGGCAGGCATATCAGGGACCCGTAAAACTTGGAAACAGTCGTTTCCCTGATCCGACCATCGTGGGGGGAGTGGAGGGAGGGGGAATCCAGAATCTTGAGGTAGTTATAACTTTTGAACGGGTAATCGGATCTTAATGAAACTTGGTATTTGGAAAGACCTTGTGTCTCAGACGGCCCGCTTCAAATCCAAACCGGATCCGTCGACTTTAGGGGGGAGTTCGAGGGAAGACCGGAAATCTATGAGAAACGCTTATAGTGGTGGGATCGGGATGAAACTTGGTGGAAGAACAAACACAAGTCCTAGATACATCGTTGACATAACCGGACCGGATTCCAACATTGTGGGGGGAGTTGGGGGGGGGGGGGGGTTCTGGTGATTCAGCAAGTTCGGTACTTCCCGATGTACTAGGATGATGAAACTCGGCAAGAATATGAGGGATCCGAATATACCGACTTGAAAATAGTCATTTGCACGATGCGAACATCGTGGGGGAGTGGCGGGATGGGAAATCCGGAATCTAGCGGCATTAATAACTTTTGAACGGGCGATCGGATTTGAATGAAACTTTGCAAGTGGAAAGAGCTATCGTCTCAGATGTTCCATGCCAAGTCTGGACCGAATCCAATACCGTGAGGTTGGGGGGTCACCGGTCAGCTAAATTTTTCTTAGAGATATATTTCGGCTTTTCTTGGCAAGGGTCCTCTTCAGGCTCAAAGCCGCTCAAGTTGGAAAAATGAACTTTGGGAAACACCAAAAAACAACTTGTGTTTCCCACTTAGTTACTCTACTAAGAGAAAAGAGAGTTAACTGTATCGTTGCTAGAACGAGGACAAATAGCTAAAGAAACGAACAAACTTCGGTAACTAAAGGGCCTGAAACCCTAAATGGCACTAGGCCGCGGAGCTGAACTTCAGCAAATATTCATGCTGAGAGTGAAGAAACGAGAAGGGGGACAACGCAAAACTTGGCTCGCCTGCGTCTCGAGCCCAAAGGAGGATTCCGCCGCTTTGGAAGAAGATGGGACAAGAACTGGCTCGAACTCACACAGAAATGGACCCAAGACCGCCAAGGATGGAGCTCTACAGAGGAACAGCTCTTGGATGCCAGAGAAGGCTCTCTGCCGGTGTCCTGATTCAAGTACACGTAAGTACATACTGAGCGTGGAACAGTAGTTCCCGGAGATATTTTAGGCAGGGGACTTCTCTTTGGCATATTTGTCGATGGGTAAGGTAATGATCAGGAACTATGTAAGTTGAAAAATGGCGCATTCAAAATTTTGTTGAGGGCATTTTATAAGAGCTCGCACCCCTCGTATCTGCACTCCGTATCCCATTCATTAACTTCGTTTTTATATAGTTTTACACCAGCATTTGTTTCAGATCTCTTCCTATCAAACATATTAGTTTATTTATTGTATGTCCTTATTAACTCTTGCTGCTTCCGCCTTCACAACGGTCTTCGACGACAGCTTTAAGCTAGTTGGTCAATAAAGTTGATTATTGGTTGATTACTGAAACGATTCCCGACTGAATATTATATTCCTTTTTATTTCGATTACTTGTGTTCTAGTTTCAAGGTGTGAATGTTTCAGGTTAGGGTTTTCTATTACACTTTAGAAATACAACAAATCAATAAATCGCCGTTTACTGAACGCCACTGGCACATCTGGTGGTCATTTAAACAAAATTATACCTTCATCTTCTTACATCTTTCGAGACTAGGAACACTCCTTTATTACCTGTATTTTTCACTTAGAACAAAACTGTGCAAAAAAGAAATTAAAGATAAAGAAAAAGAAGACAATTTAAGGCACATTTTATTACCCGTAGTTTTCACTTAGAACACAAAGGAGTAAAGAAGAAAACAACACAAAAGGTTTCGATATCCCAAAAACTGAATATTTGACACAGACAATTGGGTCTTGTCTCCGCTAGATCCAGTCTTCGCCAGACTCCTTGAACATTTTCACTATTAAAATTAAGAAACAGATTAAGGCCAAACAGCTAATCATCTCAGAAAAACAAGTTCAGATATGGATTCAGCATGTGGGTTTACCCCTATAAATCATATCTGTTTTGACGAAAACGTCCTGCCATTTCTGCCAATTTCCCGGTTTCGGCCGAATTCACGAACTACTTGTCCGGCGAAAAAAGAAAGCTCAAAAACGAACTCAACGTGTCTTCTTTCCCCAATACTGATAATCAACTTATAAAAAAATGTCCGGCTCCAGCCGGATTCCGGTCAAACTATATGCCGGGGTAACAAATAATTGGATTCAGCATCTGTTCTTACCCCTAAATCGGATATCTAATCAACTACAAATAAAACTTTAGCTTTTAAGAACTTTCCGGTTCTGGCCGGATTCCAGGCGAACTACTTTTCCGGGTAGAAAACTGTTTTTACATAAGCGTTCAGCATGTCTTCTTACCCCTAAATCGAACATCTAATCAACTCCAAATAAAACTTTTACTTTTAACAAACTTTCCAGTTTTGGCCGGATTCCGGGCGAACTACTTGTCGGCCAAGAAAATGGTTTCCACCATCGTGTTCAGCATGTCTTCTTACCCCATAATCGACTATCACATTATCTGTTTAAAAATATTTCATTTGACCCTTAATTTAAACCCCTTCCCCTACCCCTAAATGTAGGGCTACAGAGCCCATCTACAAACTCGACCTTACTCTTGACCAAAAGAATCCTCACACCAAGTTTCATCAAAATATCTCTTTCCCTTCGAGAGCTATTGTGCGCACAGACGGACGGACAACTTTTGCGATGGCACAGGTATCCCGCCACTTAGGTTTTGGGATCCCAATAAAGATAAAGAAAAAGAAGACAAATTTAAGGCACAACACAGATACAGACACATGACATGTTACATAACAGTTACGCAACGAGGAATTATAAAAGTGTTTAAGCCAGGGGGGGTCCCTGGTAAATTTCCTTACCTTCATGTCCAGGACCTTTTGAAGTTCTGAAACGTCCGAATCTGGCAGGAAGTTTTGGTAGGATGCCACGAAGTTTTCAGGTCTGTCATTAGGCGACAAGACAAGCTTCAAAATCATTTCAATCCGAGTCATATTCTTGATAACTAATTTGGTATAGCTAAAACATAAAACAAAGAGGGTCAAACATGGTCCAGGAACTGTACTGTAAGTATGTATGTATGTACGTATGTATATTCTTTGTAACCCGTCTGCGCTGTGATACTATTACAAGGCAATTGATTTCGTACCCACCCTTAAAGTTCAACTGATTGCTCTTCAAAAACTGTTCCACCTTTAAAGTTCAAGTGAAACCTGTCGATGTTATGAAGTCACTGGATTTCAATCTAAAGTGACAGTTGTCGCACCAACTCTTTCCTACTCTGTTACAATACCATTAATTATTATTCTCATCGAATGAGCACATTTTTTACCCCCGTTAAAGTTCAACTGAAATATATGTCGAAGTTCCTACAATACCACAAATAAAACAGCAAAGTTGATCAGTGGTAATTGGTCATCCATTGGGCACAAGTTACTGGTAACCAAAGAACTGGTTTCTGAAGTTCCAAAGCCGTAGATAACTGGTCAAAGATAGTAAAGATAATGAGTAAGATCAAGAACTGATAGGTCTGTAGGAGAACAGGGATACTCAGCCCATCTGATTTACAGTCGATTCCTAATATTTTCCCTTAGATTCTTAATATTTTCCCTTTGATTATTTTATCATTATTGTTGTTAACTGTAAATATTATGAATTTTGATACTAAGACTAAGTGATATTAATCATTGAAATGTTATTGACAAGTTATGTGATCTGACAGACAAATGGTCATTTATGGGCCTTAGTGTGGTATTTGATATAGCTTGATATACATTATTCAGCTTGATATACTATAATTGTAGAGTATGCATTGTGGACGCAAAATCAACTAGTCGGCTTACCGCCGTTTCAAGATTTTCAATGAATAAACTGAATTGATCTGATTTGCACAAATTACCAATCATTTCCTGGGATCCCTCCGGCAGAGCCTCACCTAATTCGGCTCCTTTACAATTCGCATACCATTTTAATTTCTTTAGACTTTTTGGGATCCCAAAACGTAAGTGGAGGGATACCTATGACATCGCAAAAGTTGTCCGTCCGTCCGTCCGTCTGTAAGCACGATAACTCTCGAAGGGAATGAGATATTTTGATGAAACTTGGTATGAGGATTGTTTGGGTCAAGGGTAAGGTCGATGTAGCCCTATATTTGGGGGTGGGGGAGGGGGTTCAATTTAAGGGACAAACAAAATATTTTTAAACAGCTAATGTGATAGTCGATTACGGGGTAAGAAGACATGCTGAGCACGATGGTGACAATCATTTTCTCACCGGACAAGTAGTTCGTCCGGAATCCGGCAAAAACCGGAAAGTTTGTTAAAAGTAAAAGTTTCATTTGAAGTTGATTAAATGTTTGATTTAGAGCTAAGAAGACATGGTGAGCACGATGGTGAAAACCATTTTCTCACTGGACGAGTATTTCGTCCGGAATCCGGCAAAAACCGGAAAGTTGGTTAAAAGTAAAAGTTTCATTTGAAGTTGATTAAATGTTTGATTTAGGAGTAAGAAGGCATGCTGAGCATGATGGTGAAAATCATTTTGTCGCCGGACAAGCAGTTCGTCCGGAATAAGGCCAAAACCGGAAAGTTGGTTAAAAGTAACAGTTTCATTTGAAGTTGATAAATGTTTGATTTATTGGTAAGAAGACATGCTGAATCCGATGATGAAAACCATTTTCTCGCCGGACAACTAGTTAGCCTGTAATCCGGCCAAAACCGAAAAGTATGTTAAAAGTAAAAGCTTTATCTGAAGTTGATTAGATGATATATTTAGGGGTAAGAAGAGACGCTGAGTCTGTATATAATGATCATTTTTTACCCGGACATATAATTAGTCCGGAATCCGGTTGTACCCGCATTTTTTTTTAAGTCAAAATTTTATTTAAAGTTAATTAGATTTCTTTATAGGGATAAGGAGATACGCCGGCTTCGTTTCTGAATTTTTCTTTTTTTGCTGGACTAGTAGTTCGCTCGGAATTCGGGCGAAACCGCAAATTTGGCAGTAGTAAAGCAGGAAGTTTCGGTCAATATCGTCAAAATAGATATGGCTTATAGAGGTATATAGGTAGATAGAATATCTGAACTCGGTTTTCTCTGATGATTAGCCTAGCGAAGACAAGACCGAATAGTCTGGATAAAATCTTAGATTTTTGGGATCTCTCTGTAGAGCATCTTAGTTCAATTTGGTTTTCTCTATCATTGCCTCATCATTTCTCTCATCATTGCCCGAGCAGCATACCCGTTTACAAAAAAACGGACAGAACTCTTTGCGAACCTCTGGTGGACACATTTGATTGGCTGCTGTTTTCAACCGCGAGTGTCTCTATCTTTTCAGAAGGGAAAATACTTTTGTAGATAGAGTGATTCAAAGATTTCACGACTAAACTCCATGCAGAGTTTCAGCCATCGTTTATGTAAGGGGCCGGTTTCAAATTTATATAGCAACTCGGTCACAAGAAATCTCGGACATTATTGACGCTGTAGTATGGGCTTTTTTTCGATTTTTTTCAAGCCGGGCAGTCTGTTGAAATGCCAAACAGGGGCTCCGCAATTGTTTAACAAGTGTTTAGTGGGTGACCCATGCCTGGACATTGGCTTAAGCATCTGAAGTCCGGCAGATCCTTCGCCTTATCATGTTACCTGTCTGCGCTTCCCATTTCAAATCTTGAGTTTAGGATAATCCCTAGTAGGAATCTGGAGTTTCAATTTAAAAAGTAGGGTCAAAAACTTAAAGTTCTACTGAAAAGGGCTGAGATAAGACAATCAAGCTACCTACCACTTATTCACTTAAAGTTTAACCGAAAAGGGCTAGGATACGACAGTCTAGTTACCCATCACTTGTTCGCTTAAATAATCTTGAAAACCCGATGAAAAAGCGTTAGTTTGTTTTTCTGATATTTCCAAATAATCGATTATCCCATTGTGCTTGCCGCTCTTCCCGTTTTTGTGATATCTCTATGGTGCCTGGAACATTTGGCAACAATAACAGCAGCAAACGAGTAAATACATTGTGTATCAAATAAACAAAGAAGTGTCTGCAGTCTGCAGTGCCAAAAGCTAGTGCTAGATAGTGATAGCACTAGCTAGTGATTTTCGCGGGCGAATTGTGGACGGATTCACCATGGGAAAGCGTCCACATTCCCAACGTCCCTACTGAAGACTACTGTGGACAGAATGAAAATCCCCAATAGGTGTTGTAATAATTCAATGTATTTGAATCTAAGATGTAAAAATAAGTTGCCTGTTCAGTTAAACTTTAAAGAGTCTTGAAGACTCGATGAAAATGCGTTACTTCTTTAATCCACTTTCATATAGTGGAATTTCCCTGTCGGATTCTCGGTGCCTTTATGCGCTTGTACCTGTGTTGTATGCTTGACGAAAACGGTTTACGAAAAATATGTGTTCACGCAGAGCGTGTTCCATCCTACTTACCGTAGTTACTACGCATGACGTCACAAATTCTGGCTTTTTGCCGTCAAGGCTGGAACGATTTTTCTATTTTCCAGCAGGATCTCACGCCAGGGGCGAATCCGACCAATCACGTTACAGAGATGCGTAGTTACTACGCTCCCGAGCATGGTAAGCAAATAGTAACTATTAGTTACTATTCCGACAAGGTTGGAACGGTCAGCGTAGTAACTTTTCGTGAGGATGGAACGGAAATAGTAACTAATAGTTACTATTTGTGGAAGGGTGGAACACGCTCGCAGTGACCTACCTTCCGCGAGATGATCACTGGCCACTGAAAAGCCGCGTTTGTATTGAGATTCAAATTTTCCGCGTCATAGTAAAATTTTGCGTTGTGAGGACGGCTGCAGATATTCTTAACGTCAAACTAGAGCAAATAGTGAAAAATAAAAAAAATTAACTTTTTATATCAACGTGGATTATTACCATTAAGTTATGCAGGGTTATTTTCAATTAACTCGCAGTTCCACAATTATCCCACTTCCCGTAGATCGGATTTTTCAGTTGAAATTAGGCCTACTTCACGATCTAGTTTTGGTCTTCGCCATGCTGGCCCGAAAATCTGGAACTCCATTCCAGCTGATTTGAAACAGTGTCTTGACCCATCAAAATTTAAAAAACTGCTTCGAAGGCATATTATTGATTCTTGCAAGCAATAAAGTGTATGTACGTATCTTTAGTTGTGGTGTTTCGAAGGATTTCTATTATTTATTTTGTTTAGGCTAGGTTAAGACGGTTATTTTTTCTTTTATTGGAGTTAACTTACGCGCTTAAGTATGTCGTGAGGCATTTGCGTTGTTTGTTAGACGTTGGTTAAATTTGTTATAAATAAACTACCTACCTACCTAACTGAACCATAATCCAAATAATGCAGCGTATCCAGTTAAATGACACATAAAAAAGTTGGCTTTTCAGTTTAAACTTTAAAATAAGAAACTGTCATAGTAAACGATTTCCTATTAATCGCCGTCTGGCTGAAACTCGCAAGATAAACCCTTGAAGTCCTTTCGCCCTTTCCGGCCTTTCGTTGGGTAGACCCTAGGTTAAGCCCAAGTGTAATGTGATTTCGGTGTTAGTTTGTTATGTTTTGAAGAGATTACAAAGTTGATGTTTTGATACGAAATTTTCTTGAGATTCTTATTTTCTGGAAGAAAACAAGAAATGAAATGAAAAAAAAACTGACCTAGCAGGTGCTTTCCGGTTGATATCGGAGCCAACAGATGGCAGATCGAGCAACGTTGTTTTCAGGGTGTGGGTGTCCAACAGAAGCTGTTCTGCTCCAGCCGTGCTTATCGGTTTGCACTTGAATACCGAGTTCATGAATTTCGAAGTAAAAGTCCTAGAAAATACAAGGAAAAAGGTCCGATTATCTGGCAAACGTTTTCTACTTTGCTTCTCTGTAGTTTTAATTGGCTGAGATTGGAGGGATCGAGTTAAAACAAAAATGGAGAAAGCAAGTGCAACACTGTGTGTCACAAATGTCATGGCATATAATACAAGGATGCGCAGTTTCAACATATACACATTTGGGATAACAATACGTTCTGCATAACTTACAGTGCCAGCCATTCGCCATCTGCCTTATGAACATCGACTCAACAAATTGCGATTACCCAGTTTATCTTACAGATTTCTCCGAATTGATTTGATCGAAACTCTTAAGATTTGTCATAGTTACTATGATAACATAAGGCCTGATGATGTCCTAACTCTCAATCACAACGGTCTCAGAGGACACAGCTTGAAAATTCGTGGTGAAAAATTCCGAAAAGACATTGGAAAATGGAGCTTGAAAAAGCGGATAGTGGTACACTGGAATAATCTCCCTGAAAATGTCGTAAATGCCGAAAATATAAATCAGTTTAAAGCAGGTGTACATCGTCACCTGGCTGAAACTCAATTTAGTGAACAAAGTGTCTAAAGAAATTAATAGAGGCCAAAGCCTTTTTACTGCAGTTATATTATTTTTATATTATAACCAGCATTGCCAGGATGAGCTGAAAAACGGCCGAAGAAGCATCTGCTGACTTTTCCGGTATCATAAGACAAAAAATTGCTTATGTTTTTTCGGCGGGTTTTTCGGCTCCTCCTCCATGCATAACGTTTTAATGGGTAACGTTTCAAAAGCATAATAACTAACACCCTAAATGTTATCCCTAATGTTATATCTAAATTCCTTCGTTCCGTATTTCACTAAACATTTTAACTGTACTTGATTTATGTTCGTTTCGTATTTATGGTTTGTTAGTTTGTGTTTTATTTGTATTGTTAGTGAGTGTTTGTTTTTCCAATTCCTGCCCATGCTAGCCTAGTGCTATCAGGGTTGAGATAAAATTATTGATTGATTGATTATGGGCTGAAACCACGCATCCTTTGTTAATTGTTATGAAACTTCTGACATTGTAGATATTTCTAGCGTGTTCGTGCGTTCTCAATACCTATGGTAAATTCCCGGAAACATTCCATTGGTCTCGTCAAGACGCGTGAAACAAAATATTTCAGACCCCTCCCCAACCGTGGCCGCGTGTAGTTCAGAGCTACGAATGGGACTCCTACAATTTGCCCCATTTTCTCCTACAAAATATCAAGTTTCACGCGAACCCGTCGTATAAAAAAACAACAACAAGAGCTACGAGCTCATATGGCACTTGTTACGAGTAGGCAGTACAAGAAAGTGGATGAGAACGTCACAAAATATACCCGCCATCCAAAAATGCGGTTCGGAAAGAGAAATACGATATTTAGTTTCACTCAACTATGAGCAGTTCCGGATAGTCTGCAATCCCTCTGCGTTAAGCGTTTCTTGAGTTTCCCGGCACCCCTCCCCCATCCCCCACAGGTATCGGACCCGACCCGGACTTAACACTGAACATCTGGGGCGATAGCTCTTTCCACCTGACAAGTTTCATTCAAATCCGATCACCCGTTCAAAAGTTAAGCATGCCACTAGATTCCGGACTCCCCATCCATCCACTCCCCCACGATGGTCGGACTGAGGAAACGACTATTCACAAGTCAATCTGTTCGGATCCCTGGCAATCCTACCAAGTTTCATCGTCCTAGCACATCAGGAAGTATGCCGAACTCGTGGGATCGCTAGAAATCCGGACCCCCACAAACTCCCCGACAGTGCCCAGATCCGGTCCGGTTATGTCAATGACGTATCTAGGACTTGTGCTTGTTCTTCCCACCAAGTTTCATCCCGATCCCTCCACTCGAAGCGTTTCTCAAGATTTCCGGTTCCCTCCTCCAGCTCCCCCCAGGGTCATCAGATCCGGTCCGGATTTAAAGTGGGGCGTCTGAGACGCTAGGTCATCCTAAATATCAACTTTCATCAAGATCTGATCTCCCGTTGGCAAGTTAAAAATACCTCAATTTTTGGTTTCCCCCTCCCTCCACTCCCCCCAGATGGTCGGATCGGGAAGGTGACGATTTCCTATTTAATCTGGTCGGGTCCTTGACACGCCTGCCAATTTTCACCGTCCTAGCACATCAGGAGGCACCTAACTCGCGGGACCACTAGAAATTCGGCCCCCCCCCCCCCCCAACTGCCCCAAAAGTGAGCGGATCCGTTCCGGTTATGTCAACGACGTATCTAGGCCTTTTTCTTGTTCTTCCCACCAAGTTTCATCGCGATCCCTGCACTCTAAGCGTTTCTCAAGATTTCCGGTTTTCCCCTCCAACTCCCCCCACTGTCGCCGGATCCGGTCTGGATTTAAAATGGAACATCTGAGACACGAGTTCCTTCTATGTATCAAGTTTCATTAAGATCCGATTACCCGTTCGTAAGCTAAAAATATCTCGTTTTTCCTACTTTTTCCGGATTCCCCCTCCCTCCACTCCCCTCCAGATGGTCGGATCGGGGAAACGACTATTTCTAATTTAATCTAATCTGGTCCCTGATACGCCTGCCAAGTTTCGTCGTCCTAGTTTATCTGGAAGTGCCCGAACTAGCAAAACCGGGACCGACAGACCGACTGACGGACATAAATTACAATCGCTATATGGCACTTGGCCGAAGGGTAAGTGCCATAAAAAATCGGGAAATGTCCGGTACACCCTCCTGCTTCGCCAACCGACGTCGAATCCTATCTGACCTTAAAAACTAACATTTAGGGCATATGACCTTTGTACTGTACAAGTTTTAGCTCATCCATTTGGTCCGTACGCGCTTCACAAATTTCGAGTGCTCCCCCCCCCCCCGCGGGGGTCGGACATTTAATGGCAAATGTTAGGCATCTGCTCCTACCACCCATCAAGTTTCCTCGAATCGGATCATCAAGGGCTGTGTCACAAGATCCCAGACCCCCCCCCCCCCCCCCCCCCCCCCCCAGCCCACCCGCGGAAGGTGGGACAGTAGAAAGGAAGGTTTCCTAGAGCGTTGGACCAACTCCTTCAAGCGCATGCCTTATTAGTGTATGTGAAAGTGCAAAGGTAGGACGGAGCGACATATAACGATCGCTATATGAATGAATGAATGAATTATTTCCAAAATCCCGTGGGGCCATGGCAGGAAAATAACCTAAACACAAAATAGCACTCACAAACACAATGTTTACACCAAACGGAGTGAACCCTTACTCCAAAAACACTCCCGATGCTCCATAGACTGCTTGAGGAACCTCCCAAACCGACAAAGGTCCCATAATTTTTCTTCCCCATTACCTTAACCAAATCCTCTTCCTCCAACCTACTATATCCAAAAATCTCTTTACGCAGATCATTTAACTCAACGCATCTAACCACCAGATGCAAAATATCTTCCCCTAGTGAACCGCACATAGGGCAGAAGTAGGGACCAGAACATAGCTTAAAGTTTAACTGAAAAGGCAACTTATTTTTACATCTTAGATTCAAATACATTGAATTATTACAACACCTATTGGGGATTTTCATTCTGTCCACAGTAGTCTCCAGTAGGGACGTTGGGAATGTGGACGCTTTCCCATGGTGAATCCGTCCACAATTCGCCCGCGAAAATCACTGCACTATCACTACACAAGACACATCCCTAGCTAGCACTAGTTTTTGGCACTGCAGACTGCAGACACTTCTTTGTTTATTTGATACACAATTTATTTACTCGTTTGCTGCTGGTATTGTTGCCAAATGTTCCAGGCACCATAGAGATATCACAAAAACGGGGAGAGCGGCAAGCACAGTGGGATAATCGATTATTTGGAAATATCAGAAAAACAAACTAACGCTTTTTCATCGGGTTTTCAAGATTACTTAAGCGAACAAGTGATGGGTAACTAGACTGTAGTATCCTAGCCCTTTTCGGTTAAACTTTAACTTTGCCTATAAACTTTCTTCTTTCCCCCAATGGTAGAGAATTCGCTCGCAGACTCACCATCCATTTAAGTTCCTCTGGTCTAAGCCCCACTTTAAAAATATATAATATATGTATATTCATATATACAAGGCTACAAGTGCGTAACAGCTGAACTTTATAAACGTAAACGCTTGTTTTCTTACATTCCTATGTATCCAAGACATTTAAGCTTACTATGGAAAGGGCCCGGCAAGGACGGAGTACATTATTGTAAGGGATTAAACCATGGCGACAGATGTTTGTATCTTTAAAGGACCTGTCTTACATATAATACTAACGCAACCTACTTCCATAATCACTCCATATATTTCTAAACCCGGAGACCGCAATTTCATACGGTACGTTCTAACCCCTCAAACATACCACGCTGATTTTCTCACTTGCCGTGTTTTGTTACCTTCGATGTCTTTCACGCTGCAGCTACCGTGGTATCTGATACGACGGTCTAAAGTCACTTTCGTGGTGTCTGGATATCAGATACCGCGCTACCTTGCCAGACACCACGGAAACTGCAAAAACACCTTTTGACCGTGTTATCAGATACCATGGTAACTGCGAAAACGACTTTAGACCGTCGTATCAGATACCATAGTATTTGCAAAAACGCAACTAATGTATCGGACGATGTTTGTTTCACTGCAATTATTGGTATTATGTAACTTTCTCGTCTCATAGTTATAAAAGCTGAAGAGTAAACCAACAAGTGGTGTGTTCCAACCTCCAACCTCCTGCCAAAGGTTACAAAAAAGTTCCCACCGTTTTCGAAGCACAAGTCTTAACTAGACATGATCTTATCACGACAAAATGGTATGGAAATACTTGACCCGCGAAATTCCCGATTTTCTTATTAGCGCTTGACGACTAGCCAGAATTCACGATTTTCGAAGCGGAAGTTTTACGCAAATTTTTTAAATTTGTTCACGCCACGGTTAGAAAGTGGAAAATACAAGGAAAGAAAAAGAGTTTGTGAGAAATGCATTATATATGACACACAAGACAGATCTGTCGTCCTAGAAAGTCTGTCACGGACACAAAATACTGAAGCACAATTTTATCTTACTCTTCTTTCTAAAAGGGCTGTCGGCTGAATAGTCTAAGTTTGCGCTGATTGACGGGCAAACTCGGCTCGGCCAAAAAAGCACTAAAATAGTAGGTAAACGACAATGAAGTGGAAGAAGGATTTCTTAAGCTTATACTTCTATAGGGGAGCTAGGAACGCTGTAAATGACAAGAGTAGTACGAGGGGTCTTTTAAAGCCTGTGAGCCATTAGTACGCGTTGCTAGGAGGTTGGAAAACACCTAATTCTAGTTGCGTTTTTGCAGATACCATGGTATCTGTTACCACGATATCTAGATCTGCAACTTTTATTAGTCGTATTTGCAGTTACCGTGGTATCTGATACCACGCTCTATTGTCGTCTTCGCAGTTACTGTGGTATCTCAAAATCCGATACCACGTTACCTTCCAGCCAGATACCATGGTAACTGCAAAAAGCCCACCACACGGTAACTGTGAAAACAGCTTCAGACCGTGGTACGATATACCATGGTATATGTTACCAAGGTAACTGGATATGCAATTAGTCGCTTTTGCTGTGGTATCTGATACTACGCTTGCTCTGCAAAAACGACAATTGCCGATATTGCACTTTTCGAAGTCATGTAAAACTGATATCCAGTCACGCCACTAAGTGCCAAACTTCTCTCCCACCAATTTGACAAAATCCTAGGCTCTGCCTAGGCTCAATTGTTGGTGATGATGAAAGTGAGATGACTTTTTCAGATGACACGACAGTTACCACGGTCGGACCGTGGTATCTGAATATCAGATACCACTGTAACTGCAAAAACGCTTTTTGACCGTGGTATCAGATACCACGGTAACTGCGAAACGACTTTAGACCGTGGTATCAGTGACCATGGTATCTGTAAAACCGCAAGTATTGAAACTTATAAAGCCTACATGCTACTTACGTTGCGAACTTGGCACAGAACTGCGCAAAGTATTTTCTTGACGTGGCCAAACCATCTCTGATTGGTGGAACCTTCTGACGAAAGTGGCCAATGATAGCGGTCACATAAGCGCTAGTGTCCCCCACGGCTTCAATGCCAGCCCAGTTGGTTTTTGCCATTGCCTGCAGTGCTGGCTCGACAGAGCTTTCCATATCCTGAACCAGAATCTGGATGCAGTTGGAGATGATACTAGAAATAAAGGGATTTACTTTCTACCAGTTCCGTTTCCACCTCCACACCCTTTATTCTGATACCGTCTTCATTCTGTTTTTTATGTTCCTTTAGAGTTTAAATTAAATGCCAGCTTATTTATATATCTTGTATACACGAATCATTTCGACTCTATAAATATTCCTTGAGCCCAAGCTGACTTTGAAACATATATTCAAATAATGCATAAAATGGATGTCGGCTACAATGCTTTGGCAGCAAACGGCCCTTCTTGGCAAGGGTCTTCGCCATGCCGTCAATCTTCAGAGTCAACTTCCGGGAAGGAAGGTTTTTTCCCGCTTTGTTGCAAGTTTGTTTCCTTCCCCAAAGTTGACCCTGAAGATGCCTGACGAGGACCCTGCCAAGAAGGGACGAAATATTGCTGACAAAGCATCGTATTTGAATACATTTTGACTCTGCTAAGGGATTTTTCCTTTCCTCCCTGGGCTCATGTATTGACGTTGGGAACATACACGCTGGCCTGAGCAGACAAAGTTCATCCCGACGCGGATAATTTTTACTTCAATAAAAGCCCGCATTTCAATCGAAAATGAAGCGATGCTCAGGAAATGATAAATTCTGGATTGTTAGGTTACTTCAGAATCAGAATCATTTTATTTTTCCCAATATTCGTTACAATAGCCTGGGATCTCAAAACGTTAAATAAAAGCACGAAATAAAAACATTATAAGCACCACTGTTGTTTTATGATCTTGTTTGCTTTCTGCTTCCAGGTTGTGGTGCTTAACGAAGTATGGTACAAATGATCTCTCATACCGCTGGCTGTGCTTGATCGGTGGTTTCTGGAGAAGTGGGTCGCAGCGTTTTAATTTTTCGGCCCGACGCGTGTTGCCGCCCAAAGGCCCTCTATTACGCGTGACCAAAAAAGATTTTCTTTTTTTTCAAATTGTTTTCTGTTGTAGCTGCTAAATATTTCAAGCATGGAGGTACAAGCCCAGATAGGTATGACAAATCCGAAAGATAGAGTCCATTCGGTGAAAACAGATCATATGAAATTGCGTAGCAACGAAGTAACGCACTGCCATCGGGACTTCAAGCCTATTCAAGTGAACAAGTGATGAGAAAATATACTTTACTATCTCAGCCTTTTTCGGTTAAACTTTCACTGAACGCCGGGCCGATAAATTTAATCCACTACAGTTTCCAAGCCGCTCCACACATTCTTACATCCGAGATTCGAAGTTCAAACCGTACTTTTCTATCCTCCCGCTTCACTCTGAAGAATCTATCAGGCATCTGTAGCTCAGCTGCATTTTTTGTACGTCTGCGGGCCGGTGCCCTGAATATCTTTTTTTCTCGCATGCTGCACGTTCTCTTCTCGGCCGCTTCTGCTAAATGGCAGTTTTACTTCGGCAGTGAGGCGTAACTTCCGGCGTCGACTAAACTGCATCGGAATTCCATACAGTCGTGACGTCGTGTGACTAAGACCCAATATTCCTCATTCCACAAGCTGTCAATGATGCATAGAGAACAGTAGTGGTTAGAAATAAGTTCATCATTGTGTTTCTTTCTGATCGTATTGCCATGGTCCTTGGGCTTTTAGTGTAATAAATATCATATCATGTCATATCATAGGACTTGATTGTCCCTAGGCGGTTTTATAAATGTAAACGCGATCGGCTCTATACATATATTAAAATTATATACTCACCGATAGGAATAAACTACAATTTTTCGTTTTCAGAGTTAAAATAGATCAGATGGGTGTGACGTCACGTTTGTATGGAATTACTATACAACTTAGTTTAGACCCAACTTCCGGGCTCATTCTTTCTACATTCGTTTTGCAATTCAGTGCTTCCGAAGAAGACGGCAGCGCTTCTCGGGGATCGCGGACTTGCTTACCGACCAAGTCCACGCTTCCCTGCAAGGTGCTACTACCGCCACTTCAACCAAGAAGAAACCTTGCAGGCAGTGAATCCAACAAGAGCTGTAAGCTCATATGGCACTTGCATGGGTTAAGATCTTTTGATTAATCAAAAGTAATTTCGACTTTGCGGTTGAGAAGCGCACTCTAAGGGAGCTAGAACTTCATTTGTAAGCAAAAACCTTAAGGCAAAAATGATAATGGGCTGATGGACATCATGAAAATGCATATATTGCTTAAAAGTTTTTTTTTACTTTGCGGTCACGATTGGTACTTTAAGGAATAATCGGATTTGGGAAGTAGCAATTTCTAAGCAAATATTGTTGAATCTCTAATATTCCAGCGAAGTTTCATCGTCCTAGCACATTTGGAAGTAACTTAACTCGCGATCACCGAAATCCCAGACCCCCCTCCAACTCCACCCACAATACCCGGAGCCAATCCGGTTCTGTAAATGATTAATCCAGAGCATCTGTTTGTTATTCCCACGAAGTTAGATCCCGATCACACAAGTCTAAGCGGGTCAAGCATTCCCCCCCCCCACAATAATTGTCGGATTCGGTCCGGAAATGAAAAAGATCACCAGAGAGAAATGTCCTCTGTTCAATTATTAAATTTCACTTGAATCCGATCACCCATTTCCAAAGTTACGCATGACTCAATATTCCGGATTCCCCTCCCTGAACTCCCCTCAAGATTATCATATCGAGGATTTTTTTTTATTCCAAGTCAGTTTGACCGGGTCCCTGATATGCCTGCCAAGTTTTGTCGTGAAAATCCCCCAAAACCGGAATTCCGGGAAGCCCCTCCCCCTCCTCAAGTGTCCGGATCCAGTCAAATTATGTAAAAGATCTAACTGGAGCAGATGTTTGTTCTTCCCAGCAAGTTTCACGCCGACCCCTCCATTCTGACCGTTTCTCGAGATTCTCCCCCCCCCCCCCAACTCCCCTACGGTGCTCGTAGCCAACCTGATTCAGTAAATGATTTACCTAGAGCCTCTGTTTGTTCTTCCCACAAAGTTTCCATCCTGATCTCTGCATTCTAAGCGGGTCACGTATTTCCCCCCCCCCCCCCCGAATAGTTGCCGGATCCGGTCGGGATATGAAAAATAATACCAGAGAAATGTCCTCTGTTCAATTCTTAAATTTCACTCGAATCCGATCACCCGTTCCAAAGTTACGCATGACTGAATATTCCGGATTCCCCTCCCTGCACTACCCCCACCATTATCAGATCTACAAATTTTTTATTTTGAAGTCAGTTTTATTGGGTCCCTGATATGCCTGCCAAGTTTCATCGTGAAAATCCCCAAAACCGCCATCACCGGAATGAAACCCCCTCCCTGGATCCTTAAGTGTCCGGATCCAGTACAATTGTCTAAACAATTTATCTAGAGCAAATGCTTGTTCTTCCCAGCAAGTTTCACTCCGATCCCTCTATTCTAACCGTTTCTTGAAATTTACGGTCTCCCCCCCCCAGCTCCCCCGGGCTACCTAATCCGGTCAAGACTTTAAACGGGACATCACAGATATGTAATGTATGCAGTTATTAAGTTTCATTACAATCTGATCACCCGTTCGAAAGTTACACACTACTCAATTTCCCGGATTCCCCTGCCCTCCACTTCCCCCCAAAATGGTCGGATCGGAAAACTGATTATTTCTATTTTGTTTGGTCGGGTCTCTGATATGCCTGCCAAGTTTCATTGTCCTAGCACATCTGGAAGTACCCTAACTCGAAAAAGTGTGACAAAAAACTCGGACCGACCAACAGACGGAATTGTGATCGGTATATGGCACTTGAGCCAGAGGCTGCAAGTGCCATAAAAACTCATCTTGTGCAAAATCAAAGAAGTGATGCAGCAGCACTATTACAACAAAAACGAGGCTCTGGTTTGGTGAGAACTCCGCCATGCGACGAGTTGCACCTACCTTCCGAACGCATCCATCTCAGCACTGAAAGACAGCTTCTCTGCGACTTTTGGGTCCATTTTTTCCTTGAGCTTCTCCTCAAGCTGATGACTGGTTTCAAGGCAGTACTCCGCCGTGGTTAGAATACTGCAGGCGCGAGTGATTTCTTCTTTGGTCAGTTTCGAAACGTCACCTTCTTTCAGCATTATCTGGAAGTTCTGGATGAAGCCGGTCGTTGTGAGAGGGATGGACATAAAACTGGAGCCAAACCTGAAATCGGGAAAGTATATTAGTGAGCAAACAAGCTGAAGTTTTTACCATAAAGCAACAGGGACATTGCACGTCCTATTTTTTCACTTACCAAGACGCTATTAAAAACCACCCTTCGGTTTTAAAATTAGACAGACGGCACATCTTCTTCGTTTACACCTAACGTTCCTTTCCGGATCTCGGCGAATCCGGTCGAACTATAGATATTGCAGAAAAGCAAAACTGTTACCTAGATCAGAACTCCGCACACCTGATAAAGACACAACATCAGTTTCCAGCTATCGTCCCAACTCAGCGTGTCTTGCTACCACTTTTGGACTCCCAACCGCCTTCACAAAAAACTTTACATTCTTATCTGTAAATGGGTTATCTCTTTAGCTTGAACAAAATATTTTTTTCACACCCTATCTTTCCCCACCCCCCACGGCTATGGGTCGCGTCAACGAATCTAACCTGTACTTTGACCCAAACCAGCCTACCAAGTCTGGAAATAATAGTTGCGTTTTTGCAGATACCATGGTATCTGATACCACGGTCTAAAGTCGTTTTTGCAGTTATCGCGGTATCTGATACCATGGTCAAAAGGGGTTTTTGTAGTTATCGTGGTATCTGATATTCAAATACCACGGTCGGGCCGTGGTAAGTGATCATGGTATCTGAAAACGTCATCTCACTTTCATCAATTTTTGTCAAATTGGTGGGAAAGAAGTTTGGCACTTAGTGATGTGTTTGAATATCAGTTTTTCTTTTGGGATGATTTCGAAAAGCGCAACTTCGGCAATTTTCGTTTTGCAGAGCAACCGTATTTTACATACCATGGTTACTGCAAGAACGACTAATTACAGATCTGGTTACCGTGGTAATAGATACCATGGTATCTGCAGAAACACAACTAATATCTCACCTCCCAGAAAGATACCGTACTAATAGACGAATGGGCAAACTTTAAAAAGTTAGAGATATCCATCAGAGATGGAATTCCGAAAAGTGCAAGGTAAAATGTCACTCCGTGGAAGGGATTCTTGTTGTTCTATTTCTCTTTGAGCGTTCCGACTAATTGGACTGAAGGAGCAATATAAAAGCTTTCTGTCATTAAAGTTTAACTGAAAAGCCAACATGGGGGCCAACATGGGGCGGATGGCTTAGGGCAGACTTCCCAACGACGCTTGGTGCTGGAAACCTTCTGGCCTTCGTTCAAAGGGTAGGCAGCGCTCCACACATGGCAGAAACCCCGAGAAGGAAGCCAAGTCAGGTCGGACCACGATGATCAAACTCTGGAATGCTGCCCAAGATAGAGTCACCTGGAGGTCAGAAGTTGTCGCCTTATGCGCCACCAAAGCCTCATTTTTGTTGCATGCTGCAGGTCCACTTCTCGGGCGATACCGGACTGATTCTTTCTACATCCGTTTTTGCACTGCAGCGCTTCCGAGGAAGACGGCAGCGCTTCTCGAGAATCGCGGACTTGCTCACCGACCAAGTCCGTGCTTCCCTGCAAGATGCTGCAGCGCTGCCGCTTCAACCAAGAAGAAAGTGAGTCCAAAAACGCATATTGTGCAAAAGCAAAGAAGTGCTGCAGCAGCGATGCGGCAGCGCTATTGCAACAAAACGAGGCTCAGGCGCGGCCGTCCTTACAGCACAAAATTCTACTATGACGCGGTAAATTTGAATCACAAGATAACCGAGCATTTTTAGTGGTCAGTGATCAGCTCATAGAAGGTAGCTCACTGCATGAACACTTATTTTTCGTAAATCGCTTCGTCAGGAATACAACACAGGTACAAGCGCACAGAGTTATCACAAATCTGACAGGAAATTGCACTATTTGAAAATCGATTATTCGTGAATATGCCACGAAGTAACACATTTTATCCACAATATTTATATTTTATCACAATATTTACCACAATATTTATATTTTATCCACAAGCCTCTTTAACTGACTAATAATACAAAGCAAGAAAAAAGGCTCTAAATTAAGAAACTTTGAGTAGACTGATTTTGACAAACTGATTTGACCCTTTTTATAAAATCTTGTCCCCACATTTCAAATTGGGTGATTTAACGTGTTTATTGGTTCACGTTCTTTATCGAATTTGTGTTTATTTTTCCGGCCCATGTTAGCCTAGTGCTATTAGGGTTCAAAATAAAATTGATTGATTGATTGATTGATCATAGTTAAAAATCCCATCAACAATTCGCTTGAAACTATTGATCGATTCAGCATTAACCGCATCTTCGATATGGTTAATTCGATACAGTGTGTAACTAAATTGTCCTATCTAAGCCCTTTTCGATTAAGCTTTAAAGTAGATAGGGATGGATCATTAAATGGCAGAAAAGCAAGGCAAGAATCATGAAGCTTTAAAGTTTAACCGAAAAGGGCTAGGATACGACAGTCTAGTTACCCATCACTTGTTCGCTTAAATAATCTTGAAAACCCGATGAAAAAGCATTAGTTTGTTTTTCTGATATTTCCAAATAATCAATTATCCCATTGTGCTTGCCGGTCTTCCCGTTTTTGTGATATCTCTATGGTGCCTGGAAGATTTGGCAACAACACCAGCAGCAAACGAGTAAATAAATTGTGTATCAAATAAACAAAGAAGTGTCTGCAGTCTGCAGTGCCAAAAACTAGTGCTAGCTAGTGAGGTGTCTTGTGTAGTGATAGTTTAGTGATTTTCGCGGGCGAATTGTGGACGGATTCACCATGGGAAAGCGTCCACATTCCCAACGTCCCTACTGAAGACTACTGTGGACAGAATGAAAATCCCCAACAGGTGTTGTAATAATTCAATGTATTTGAATCTAAGACGTAAAAATAAGTTGCCTGTTCAGTTAAACTTTAAGAACTAGATCTGAGTAAAATTCCTGGGCTGAAGCCACTAAAGTACGGGCTACTTACTTTGGGAGGTTAGCTTGTAGAACTTTCATTGCATACTCTCTCAAGTACTTCTGGAAAACAGTGCCAAGAAGCACGATCGGCTCATTTTTAGACAGTTGTGTGCACTGGACTAGTGCTTTCTTGTAAAAGTGGAATAAATCCGAACAGGACTGAAGAACCGGTGAATATTCAATTAGTTCGGGGCGCGCTGCGAGGGCTTTGTGTTCTGCCACGAACTTCTCCATGAGCTCGGATAAATGCCTGAAAAGTAAGAAAAGTAAAATGAAAAAGAGTTTCCCCCAAAATTCCATACATTTCCCTTTTTTTCATGGCACTTGCCCTTCGGCCAAGTGCCATATAGCGATCGCAATTTCTGTCGGGGCGGGTTTTGCTAGTTCGGGCACTTCCACATAAGCTAGGACGATGAAACTTGGCAGGCATATCAGGGACTCCAAATGATTAAGTTGGAAATAGTCACTTCCCCGATCCGAGCATCGTGGGGGGAGTGGAGGGAGGGGGGATCCGGAATCTTGATGTATTTATAACTCTTGAACGGATGATAGGATCTTAGTGAAACTTGGTATTTGGAAAGACCTCGTGTCTCAGACGATCCACATAATATCCGAACCGGATCCGGTGACTTCGGGGGGAGTTGGAGAGGGGAACCGGAAATCTTGGGAAACGCTTAGAGTGGAGGGATCAGGATGAAACTTGGTGGGAAGAGCAAGCACAAGTCCTAGATACATCATTGACATAACCGGACCGGATTCGGGCACTACGGGGGGAGTTGGGGGTGGGGCCGGATTTCAGATTATCCGTGAGTTACTGAGATTACTTCCTGATGTACTAGGACGATGCAACTGGGCTGGCATATCTGTGACTTGAGACTTGACAATAGTTGTTTGCATGATCCGATCATCGTGGGGGGAGTGGAGGGAGGGGGAATCCGGAATCTTGAGGTATTTATAACTCTTGAACGGGTGATCGGATCTTAATGAAACTCGGTATTTGGAAAGACCTCGTGTCTCAGACGATCCACATTCAAAGTGACTTCGGGGGGAGTTGGAGAGGGGAACCAGAAATCTGGGAAACGCTTAGAGTGGAGTAGTCAAGATGAAACTTGGTGGGAAGAGCAAGCACAAGTCCTAGATACATTATTGACATACCCAGACCGCATTCGGGCACTCTGGGGGGAGTTGGGGGGGGGGGGGGTCGGATTTCTGATTATCCGTGAGTTCGGTACTTCCTGATGTACTAGGACGATGCAGCTGGTCTGGCATATCAGGGACTCGAACAAACTGACTTGACAACAGTCGTTTGCATAATCCGATCATCGTGGTGGGAGTGGAGGAATGGGGAATCCGGAATCTTATGTTATTCATAACTGTCGAACGGGCGATCGGATTTGAATGAAACTTGGCGAGTGGAAAAGGGTGTCGTCTCAGATGTTCCATGTGAAGCCCGGACCTGATCCGATACTTGTGGGGGGGGGGGGGGGTAAAGGGGGACACCGGAATATTCGTGAAACGTCTAGCACCGAGGGATCGGGATGGAGTTTGGTGGGAAGGACAAGCATAAGCCGTAAATATATTCTTGACAGATCCACATCATATCAGGGCTCTTTAGGAGAGTCGGAGGGGTTTCCGTGAATTCCGGTGATCGCAAGCTGGGGTACTTCTAGATGTGCTAAGGACGATGAAACTATGCAGTCATATTAGCGACCCGACTTAAAGACCTGACACAATGTCTTAGGATAATTTCTGTTCCTGGATCCGGCCATTTTGGGGGGAGTTAAGGGAAGGGGAATCCGGAAATTTCTGAATTTGCGTAGTTTGCGAACGGGTGGTCCGATTTGAGTGAAACTTTAGGGGCGATAAGAACTAATGAGCTAGATATGCAAAACATTTCTCCGAACCACATGCGGCATTGGCTGGGGTAGCTAGAGAAGGGAGGGGGGAAGGACCGAACAACTTTGTTATATGGTCAAAAACCAAACGAATGGGCGGACTGGGATGCAAGTTGGACAGTACCGAGTTTATGCTGCCTAGTTTGTTATTTGGCGTCCGGACCGGATCCGGCAACGGTATAGGAGGAGGATCAGGCGGAAACCGGGAATTTGCAGAAATGTTCCAATTCTAGTCAAGCTTGAAGGACAAGAAGAGAAGATGTCGGAGATACGAAGTTTATGTATCCTAGTCGTTTTTGACCACAGTTGGAGGAGTTGGAGGGGGTTACGAAAATGTTGTAGCGTAGGGGTCAAACGGATGGACTGATTTGAATCAAACTTGGAAAGAATAGAGACCATGTGTCCTAGATGACATGTTGTAGGGTCCGGACTGGATCTGAACACGGTGGAAGGGGGGGGGGGGGTACCGGATATTCCTGAAAAAAGCTTCGACCTGAGTGAAACTTGATAGCCGGTACGTGAAGATGCCTTATATAATCTGTATATATGGCTGAATTAAATTTGGCCCTGGTACGGAAGTTTGAGGGCGAGGCGTACTGGCAATAGTACGGCAGTCCTAGGAATCAAACTAGTCTGGTGGAACATTTGCCCTAGATTATCCGAGGCAATGAAATGCTCAG
Organism: Branchinecta lynchi; assembly: GCA_023053575.1. NCBI lineage: Eukaryota > Metazoa > Arthropoda > Branchiopoda > Anostraca > Branchinectidae > Branchinecta > Branchinecta lynchi. Next base: position 12,727,701 of record JAKZAP010000012.1, on the reverse strand, counting down.
GGTCGCGTGAAATTAGATACCTTATTTTTAGGTCCACTCCAGGGGGGGGGGGGTGAAGGTGGGATTTTGCTATGACTATAGAGTTGGGTTGGTGTATAACATCCTTATCCACTCTGTAAATTTGTGCTCAAAACTTTAGAATTCCATGACAATGAACGGCAGGACTCTCCTGATTCTGTCAAACGCTTTCCGTATGTCAAAGACTGATAATCTCATTCGAAGGTTCTTTTTCCCTTTCTTTTTTTGTGGATATAGAAGTCGATCACGTATGCAGTTAAGGATGTCCCGATGTTTTTCTTTAATCGACTCCTCTCTGGTTCTACGTTTCCCTTCTTAACGAGTGTGGCCTCATATCTTTGACAAACCACAGATACCAACTTTCTAGTAAGTTTGGTGATCAACTACTGGAAGACCCCACCCACCGTCACATACTTCCCCCTCCCCATTTTCCTGACCGTATAAGGCCACAGAGAATGGCAGCACAACCAGTTCAGTTCCTAAGATCCTACCCATACGGGCAATTCATGCGCGGTATGAAAGAAGTTTTGTCCCCTCCTTTATGAGTTTTTTTCAACGCGAAATTTTAAAGTAAAATCCTTTTCCTTTTTTGCGTTAATTTTTGAAGTTTAGCGTTTTAATTTCTTGCTATTTTTGTGTTTGTGTAGCCTAATTCATGAAAAACGTTTAAAGCAAAAAATTTTTTAAAGCAGTATACAATTAATTATGTTCGACGAGAGAACAAATATCGTTTTTTGTTGATACCGTACGGAATGTTTTACAAGAATAAAGACTGATCGACTGATTGAAATACTCAATCAGTCACAAAATGAAATACAAAAAAAGTGACACTCGTTGCGGTTACAAATTTCTAAGGTTTTCGCTGTGACCGGAATAGCATGTCATCCTTATGGCTTTCGCGGTCTAAAAACGTCGCCCACTTAGGCTACTCACTGTCTTTGCCTGCAGCGGTGCTTATTAGAGAGATAGATAGAGGCATGCTTATTTAAACGTCTGCTGACTTTCAACGTTTTCATAGACCTATGATTAATGTCAACTACCAGATAGCCAAAGTAGTGGATTAGATCAGTGGTTCCCAGCCGCGGGTAAGCGTGCCTAAAGGGGTAAGCGAGCCCTCGTAAGGGGTACGCGAAGGCCCCAAATATCTGAATTCGGAAATGTCTGCTTTACGCTTACGAAGTTTCAAAGAAACAGCCCAAGTGTCATTCTGGTACTTGACCAGTTTACGGACAAGAAGTTTGGGCTCAAGGAATGTTTAATTCATCCAGACACGGAGAACCTGGAATTTCAATAAAAGGTAAATACTCTTTGAGCCCAAGCTGACTCCTCTCTTTTTCCTTATTTCTCTCTCTATTATAGTGTTATGTAGGTTAATCTGTCAAAGGGGGTTTGTTAAATCTCTTAACAAGTGTAAACCTCTGGAGGGTTTTGTAGTTCTTAGTATTTTTTTCCAATAAACCCCATATCTAATCTAATCTAAATCTATATATTCAAATAATGTATACAACGGATACGTCAGCTACGATTCTTCATCGGCAATATTTCGGCCCTTCTTGGCAAGGGTCCTGGTCAGGCTGTTAATCTTCTGGGTCAACGTTGGGGAAGGAAACAAACCTGTAATAAATAACTGAAGCTTCTACCGACTATAAATATCTTATTAGGGCAAATTACTTTCAAATACCACTGTTAAACCATCCGTTGTATACATTATTTGAATATATGTTAAATAAAAGGCTTCATTTCCAGGGTTAAAGATGCTAAGCTCGGAACAATTTAATGACACATGTAGAAAGTAGGAGATTGATGGTAGGATATATCTTGCATGAAATCTGACATTTTTATTTTTTGGGCAATGGCTTACATTTGTAGTTGGTAAATATTTGAAGCGTAGAGGGGCAGTCACGTAAAGATACCACAAATCCGAAAGAATAAGTTCGTTCGAATAGATCAATTTCAAGTGAATTTATTAAAACCGATGCAACGGTCAAGCCGATTTGGTGGTTCTCGTCCATATTAACACTAATTATATACAAAAGATAATTCTACAGTAGTTTGGATATAAAAAAGAGTTGTCAAACATAAAACAAAGCTCAATTATCTATGGATGCGGACAAACAACGCAACGCATTTTTATTGGGTTTTCTCGTCTATTTAAGTGAAAAGGTGATGTTTAATTACACTGTAGGGTCACAGTCCTATTCACTTAAACTTTAGTCAGCTACCTTGACTTAATGGTAGTTGGCTATTGTCGCAGCAAGTGGATGAAAGTTACACTGTTCAACGCCAACAAACGTTCAAAGAAGCATACCCCTCTTGTATGCAGAAACTACTGTTCTATCTGCTTACTTTGCAAACACGCTATCAGAGCAAAATAACACTAGGGAGGTTTGCCAAGACCTATGCTTTCCATGCTTCGCAAACGAGCCATACTCGTAGCGCCGTCCACTACGCTTGTAGCATTTAAAGCGAGATAAACTTGTGGGCTTAGAAATTTCGAGTAAAGCTGATATGTGGTCTGAACGAACCGAGGAAACAGGGGATGATGTTTTTTTTTTTCTGCTGTGTTCAGAATATGCGGTTAACGGAGCCAGCGCACTACTGAATGCGTTTCGGTAGGGAGTTCTCTATCACTAGTGATGCTAGTGTCGCTGCTATCCCGATGAAAAATGTTCAAGAATCAGTTATATGGAGCTGTAAGTTTTAATAGCATACAGTAGTAGCTGTTACCATTGCATGCTACTACTAGCAGACTGGATGCTACTGCGTAGCCTACTACTGCTTAAGACCAGTCCAGTCTGAGGCACATTAGCCCGTGGGCAAAGAATACAAAAATCAGTACAAAGTACCATCTTGCCGATCCTGTGACCATCTGAGGCCCGAGGGCTAAGAATACAATAATCGGGACAAAGTACCATCTTGCCGATCCTGTGACTGCAATTGAGGCAAGAATAAAGAAGTTTGATAGCTCATTATACAGATCCCACAGTTTATACGACTCATCACGGTTTATACCTGCTCCACTTATCGAAATTATCTCATAACCATACATTGACGGAGAAGTTCAAAATTCAAGATGCAAGTGCTACCCTTTTGGATGTTTCCTCATCGCTTTCAAAAATCATGGACGACAGGGCCCAACCAGCACACGACGTCGTCAACTGTTTCCTGACCGAAGATTAAAAATTAAGTGTCTTTTTCTGTGTTTGTATGTGTTTTGTTTACTTTCTTCATTTACTCCGCCTTTCCGAAATGGCGGGTCATAAATAAATTACTTACTTACTTACTTGCTATTTCCAAGCTAATATTTGTATTTCTTACATTGTTGTTGTGTTGTAATGTTGTGTTGCGTGTTTTTTTCTCTCTCTTCTATTCTGTTCTGCCTACTCCATCTAGGTCCTCTCGGGCCAATTTTGATGGAGAATAAATTTGTTCATTCATTAAATGATAGTATTCTGTATATAAATACATGCAACTTTTTCGTACAACTATCATACAACTACACATGCTACAACATTTTTCATCAGGACTAGAGCAGAACAAAATAACGCTAGGTTATATTGTTAATTTCGCTCTGTATTACTTGATTATTTGGCTCTGAATTAAAGTGTGTGTCAGTTTTTTCAAGCCTTGACGCTACTCCCTAGTGTTATTTTGCTCTGCACGCTATTTATTTATTTATTTATTTATTTATTTATGACCCGCTTTTTGCGTAACAGCGGAGTATGAATAAAACACAAAAGTAAAATATATACACAAGCTATATACACAAGCTTTGGGCTGATCTAATCTAAAAAGGGAAGCGGGGTCAAGTGGGAACTCACCGATCTTGGGTTTCAACGACAATATACAGATAGCTCTCAAAACAGGAACTGATTGCACATAAAAAGGGGGAGAGATCTTCCGCGGACTCAGACCTTCCCTCCTCTTCCTCGAATGGATTCATCGGCTTTACCTGAAAGACGAAACATAAGAATTTGCAGCTTATTATTATTATTGTTGTGAGGCAGGCCAAGAACTGGCCGAAACTCAGGCCGCAATTGGCCCACTGTCTCGGTCCCTCAAACTAAAATGTGATGGCGAACCTCTTGATATCAAATTGACTACACCTTTCTTACAGCTCCTTCAGACGGATCTTTCATAAACAGAATACAGCTCACCACTCAAAGAGAGGAATGCTTCTAATTTATGTGTTCAGTGTTTTCTAGTCGGAACGACTGAAATGAATTGATGAATGGCCAATTTCGGGTTTACGGAAAGAAACAAACGGTCAGGGACTGGGGGGTCTACGCGAACTGACATTTCTGCCAGGAAGCAAATAACTATGATTTATCGTTATTCGAAGCATTTGCAGAGTCTACTTGAACAATACCAAAGCTTTCGGTACCACCATTAGCTCCGCACAGAAAAGCCATGATTTTCTCACCGTTCCCGTATGTAACTGATACAAATCGGGAAAGTACACCCGGAAAATTCAAATTCACTTTATTCATCCAAAAATTCTTCATTGCGAAAAAAACAAGACCAAAGGTGTCGATGGGATCCCAAAAATCTAAGATTTGATCCAGATAATTGGGTCTTGTCTTCGCCAGGCTAATCATCAGAGAAAACCGAGTTCAGATATTATATCTACCTACTTATCTATACCTCTATAAGCCATATCTATTTTGACGATACTGACCGAAACTTCCTGCTTTATGCCAAATTTGCGGTTTCTCCCGAATCTCGAGCGAACTACTAGTCCACCAAAAAAAGAAAATTCAGAAACGAAACCGGCGTATCTCCTTATCTCTATAAGGAACATCTAATCAACTATAAATAAAACTTTGACTTCATATACAGACTCAGCGTCTCTTCTTACCCCTAAATCTATCATCTAATCAACTTCAGATAAAGCTTTTGCTTTTAACATATTTTCCGATTTTGGCCGGATTACAGGCGAACTAGTTGTCCGGCGAGAAAATGGTTTTCACCATCGGGTTCAGCATGTCTTCTTACCCCTACATCAAACATTTAATCAACTTCAAATGAAACTGTTACTTCGAACCAACTTTCCGGTTTTGGCAGGATTCAGGACGAATTGCTTGTCCGGCGAGAAAATGATTTTCACCATCATGCTCACCATATCTTCTTACCCATAAGTGAAACATTCAATCAACTTCAAATGAAACTTTTACTTTTAACAAACTTTCCGATTTTTGCCGGATTCCGGACGAACTACTTGTCCGGCGAGAAAATCATTGTCATCATCGTGCTCAGCATGTCTTCTTACCCCATAGTCGACTATCACATTAGCTGTTTAAAAATATTTTGTTTGTCCCTTAATTTGAACCCCCTCCCCCACCCCCAAATATAAGGCTACAGAGCCCATCTACGAACTCGACCTTACCCTTGACCGAAATAATCCTCACACCAAGTTTTATCAAAATATCTCATTCCCTTCGAGAGTTATCGTGCTTGCAGACGGACGGACAGACGGACGCACGGACCACTTTTGCGATGTCATAGATATCCCTCCACTTTCGTTTTGGGATCCCAAAAAGAAAGGAAAATGTCAATAAAATTCACTAACATACAAGTACACAATATACTATTACTTTACATAATTTTGATGCAATATAAAATTTTGGTTTCTTAATATGGTCCATAATAATTTAAAATGAATAATAGAACTTAACTGTCGTTCCGCACCATTTGCTATAAGCTATTATTGTAACTACGACAGATAACAGAGAGAAAGATACCACATCTAAAAGGTGACAGTCTTCCAGTCGAAGCCTAGCTTCGGTAGTACCTCTTCGGGCAGTTCATTTTTGCCCAGACTCACGCCTTTGAGTGATTAGGCTTAAGAATGCGCTGCTTGGGTGGGTCACGTCATTTAATTTAAGAAAGTCAGGTTTCTCTAGTCATAGACTACAGCCCAAATCTGTTTGATCGTCGCCTACTATTATTGGGGCGTGGTATCCCGATGAAAACCTTACAGAAATTAAAGTTATAAGCTTGAGTAGCATACAATAGTGACTGTTGTCACTGCATGCTAGTACAGAAAGGCTCGATGCTACTGAATACTTCTGCTTAAGATTATCCCAGTCTGAGTAATGAAAGAATATTGTGCTACTATGCATATAAAAATAACAACTTGGTAGTACAACTACACATACTACAATTTTGTCATCAGGATGCGTATGCCTCAGTTCTGCGATGTAGCATCTCTTACCCATTCCGGAGAGATAATCAGCTTTTCTGGCCAGAATCCCACCAGTACCATCACGAATTTCATCATCAACGAAAATCACGACAGGCATTCAAGCCCGCGAACGTATGTCCTGACATGCACTTTCACCATAAACATATATTTTTCCCCGTACGGACTAATGATGGCCTGACAATCCTGACGCAAACTCCAGTCCGCGACCGCCCGGTTCTGATCGTCAGAGCAAAATAGCACCAGGGAGTAACGCCAAGACCTATGCTTTCCATGCACCAGAAACTGGCTGTACTCATAGCACCGCCTACTACGCTCGGGACATTCAAAGCGAGACAAACTTACGGGTTAAAAAAATGTCTAGTACAGCCAAGAGCGGTCTGCACACATCGAGGAGCCAGGGCAGGTTATATCGTGTTTTTTTGGCTGTGTTCAGAATAATGTGTGTGGTGTTGTTTTTTTGTTTTATATATATTTGCCATGGCTGTTGGCTCTTAGCGCAAACAAAATCTTATGAAGTTACCGGAGCCAGCGCTGGTGCACGATTGATTTGTGTTTCAGCAGGGACCCTCTCTATCGCTGGTCGTGCTAGTATCGCTGCTATTCGAGAGCCACTTTTTTCAAGTCTTGGCGCTACTCCCTGCTGTTATTTTGCTCAGATGATCGCCAGTCTATACTATTGCACCGTCACTGATGGGAGTTCATGTTTTCCAAACTCAAGCACCATCTACTATGCCCAAGAGAAAACTACTGCGTAGGTGAAAAGAACAAAGACAGAGGTCGTTTTGTAAACCACAAATCACGATACAAATCTCAGCTGCTCTCGGTCCAACACCTTGTGAGAAAAAAAGAAGATGAAAAAAAAACAAAAAACAGCTACATACCTGGGATTCTAGGCCTTTATTTGTGAAGCCTTCAAAGCGTTTCATTAGAAGGGATTCAAATTGGACAGTCTTCTGAATAGCAGCAATCAGTAGTTGAGCTTCGATGTCCTTACTCCTCCGTCGCATAACGGCGGTTAAGTCTTCCCTATGAATTAACAAGACCAAAGGTTTCAATGGGATCACACAAATTAAATATTTGATCCAGACAATTGCGTCTTGTTGTTTTAGGGATCCCAAAACGTAAGTGGAGGGATACCTATGACATCGCAAAAGTTGTCCGTCCGTCCGTCCTTCCATCCGTCTGTCCGTCTGTAAGTACGATAACTCTCGAAGGGAATGAGATATTTTGATGAAACTTGGTGTGAGGATTCGTTGGGTAGTCGGACCAGTCAAGTTCGTAGATGGGCTTTGTAGCCCTACATTTAGGGGTGGGGGTTAAAATTAATGGTCAAACAAAATATTTTGAAACAGCTAATTTGATAGTCGATTATGGGGTAAAAAGACATGCTCATCTCGATGGTGAAAACAATTTTGTCATCGGACAAGTAGTTCACCCGGAATCCGGCCAAAACCGGAAAGTTTGTTAAAAGTAAAAGTTTTATTTGAAGTTGATTAGATGTTCGATTTAGGGGTAGGAAGACATGCTGAGGACGATGGTGAAAACCTTTTCTCGACGGACAAGTAGTTCGCCCGGAATCGGGCCCAAACCGGAAAGTTTGTTAAAATTAAAAGTTTTATTTGGAGTTGATTGGATGTTCGATTTAGGGCAAGAAGACATGCTGAACACTTATGTGAAAAAAATTTCTACCTGGGCATGTCGTTCCCCCCCGAATCCGGCCAAAACCGGAAAATTGTTAGAAGCTTAAGTTTTATTTCTAGTTGATTAGATAACCGATTTAAGGGTAAGAAGAGATACTGAATCCGTGTTTGACAATCATATTTTACCCGGAAATTTAGTTCGACGGGAATCCGGCTGGAGTCGGAAAATTTGTTATAAGTTAAATTTTTATTTGAAATTGATTATATGTTCATTATTGGGGAAAGAAGATACCCTGAGTTCGTTTTTGAGCTTTCTTTTTTCGCCGGACAAGTAGTTCTGGAGTTGGGCCGAAACCAGGAAATTGGCAGAAGTGGCAGGAAGTTTTCGTCAAAACAGATATGACTTATAGGGGTAAACAGACATACTGAATCCATATCTGAACTTGGTTTTCTAAGATGACTAGCTATTTGGCCTTAATCTGTTTCTGAATTTTAATTGTAAAAATGTTCAAGGAGTCTGGCGATGACTGGATCTGGCTAAGACAAGACCCAGTTGTCTGGATCAGATATTGAATTTTTGGGATCCCATCGAAACCTTTGGTCTTGTTGTTTTTGTTTAAAGCCTCGTAGTATATTTTCTGTTCTTCCAGTCCAATATGAATTGGGCAGGGGACTACGCTTCCACTTGCCTTTTTTTTTTTTCTTAACTTAAACACATGACCGGCCTATCTATTTAGCGTCTTGTAGATAGGCATATCCGGGAAATTTAATTATTTTACTTTTATCTATTAAAGTTTGTACTATTAAAATTTAGAAACAGATTAACGCCCATGGCTAGTCACCTAAGAAAACCAAGTTCTGGTATGGATTCAGCATGTGTATTTACCCATATACTTCATCTCTACTTTGACGAAATTGCCTGAAACATCCTGCCTTACTTCTGCCAAATATCCGGTTTCGGCCGGATTCCGGATGGACTACTTGTTCGGCAAAAAGCTAAAGCTCAAAAGGAATTCAGCATATCTACCTACCCCAATATCGAACCTCTAATCAACTTCAGATAAACTGTAATTTTGAAACAAATTTTCAGGTTTTGGCCGGATTCTGGGCGAACTACTTGTCCGGCGAGAAAATAATTTCCATATACGGATTCAGCATGCCTCCTTACTACTACATCGAACCTCTAATCAACTTCAGATGAAAATTTTTTAAAATTTTCCGGTTTTGGCCGGATTCCGAGGGAACTGCATATCCGGGTAGAAAATGATTGCCATATTTGGATTCAGCATGTCTTCTTACCCGTAACGTTTAATCAAATTTAAATAAAACACTTAATTATAATAAATTTTTCGGTTTTGTGAGGATTATGGGCAAACTACTTGTCCAGGTAGAAAATGATCGTCATAAAGGGATTCAGCATGTCTTCTTACCCCTCAATCGAACATTTAATCAACTTACAATAAAACTTTAACTTTTTGCAAATTTCTGGTGTAGATGCTGGTCTCGTGAAATTAGGCTACTTAGCTTCTGGTATGTTCACTCTGTTATTAAGATTCATCTTGGTAATTCGATAGAAAAGGGAAGTTCTCGAATTGTATATTCTGACAAAACTCCGCTTAGAAAAGGTTTAAGACAGGGTTCAGTCTTGAGCCCTATCCTATTTAACAGTGCAATATATTCTGTTGCGCGAAACCTGCAAGGAAGCTTCTCTATCGACAGGCTTGACCTGAGCTAAATCACGTATGCGGACGACCTACTTCATTTGAGTGCTTCGCTATTCGCGCTTGAAGACAATATTCATCTTTTAGTCGATATGTATATAAAAGCATTGGCATGTCAGTTAACTAATCCAAAACTGAGTATCTTGTTTTTAATGGACGTTTTAATAACAATTCGCGGTTGCGTGTAAATGAGAATCCTATTATACCTCAGTCTACCTCGCTTAAATACTTGGGCATTGTGTAAGGTTCTGATATCCGTATGCTCAGAGGACGTATTTCGGATACCGCTAACAGAGGTATGTGTATTGGTTACGGTAAAGCTGTCGCACTAAAGAACACAGTAAATAGACTAATCCTAGGGCGCCTGTTCAATGCTTTGGTCACACCACACTTTCTGTACATTTCTCCATTTTGGGACGATGCACGTTTTAGAAATAAATTGAATATAACTGAATTTAATTGAAGAAGTACCACATTATCGATGCTTCCACTAAGTGCGAAACCATAGATTGTCGTGCTAGATCCCGGGCTCTCAAAAACATATACGAATCGCCGTTGACTCGCCTTATAAGTTTTATAAAGTTTAGACTTTAAATAGTGTTTCGTTTTCTTTGTGTGTAACTCGTTTTCTTTCTTTCTACTACTCTGCTCTTTCATTTGTTGTATAGCGGGCCTCAATAAATTGTTATTATTATTATTATTTCCGGTTTTGGCCGGATTCCGGACGAACTAATTGTCCGGCGAGAAAACAAGTTTCAGATATGGATTCAGATGTCTCCTTAGCCCACACATAGATCGACTATTTTACTAACTTCCGAAAATATTTGTTTTCGTCCCTTAATCTGAAACCCCTCCCCCACCTCTAAATATGGGGCTACAGAGCTCATCTACGAACTTGACTTGTACTTTGACCAACTCATGCCAAGTTTGAATAAAATATATCAACCCCTTCGAGAGTTATCGTGCTAACAGACGGACGGCGGACAGACGGAAACTTTTACGAAATCATAGGTAGGCAATCCCGTCACTTACGTTTTGGGATCCCTAAAAGTTCAACATATATTATCTAGGTTACATATATAACATTTTATACATATTAACTGTTCGTTCTACCTGATTTTGATACTACAGCAAATAGCAGACCTAATACGCGACAGAGACAGAGGGACGCTGATTCCCAGAGACTAGAAAGACCACCCATAAACTCGACAGATCGTTACCTGAAATCTTTTGTACCCTATTTTACCCAATATTTTAATTCTAGTTAATTCAAATTATATTTTCAAGTTGTACGTGTAGATGAAGTTAAGTCAAATTATATTTCCAAGTTGTACGTGTAGATGAAATGTCTACTTATGTAATTGCCATATGTTATTTGTGTGAATGACGATCCAGTGCTAGCGTGTATAATACAAGCTATTAAGGAAATAAAGTGCATTATTATTATAACACGCATGCCTGGATGACATCCAGGCTACAGATGCTTTACAAACCAAACTTAAAGGAGACGTCGTACTTATGATATTAATTCATTCTTCTTCAGTAGTCTTTCCATCCATCCAAAGATCTTATTCGTCCGGGACCGGTTATACAAATTTTAGACTAAAATGTGTCCTTTAAACGCATGGCAGAAATGACACAGGCTACGGTACAAACAAAGACATTACTTGAGATTTTGAACAGGCCCTGAAAGTCAGAAAAGGGTCAAACCAACAAACAATTAGTACCTCCATCTCGAGCCCCAACACTACCAACAACAAGAGACCGAGGGGTTGTCCACTCTCAATTTTAGTGTACAGCAAGTGACCGGTGCCAGGCCGGTGCCGACACACCATGTATAGAAGCGGAATCACCTAATTTGGCCGGCACTGGTGCCGAATGGTTCCAAGCTGTGCTGGCTGGTTCTGGCCGGTGCCGGGAAAGGGTGTACAGCAAGTGTCCCGGAGTCGGTAAACCCTCGCAAGAAACACGACAGAAAGGTAAGAACTGTATGCTTGTTTCAGCTAACCTTAAATCCTTGCGAGCTAGGCGTTGGCAGCGACGACAACCCTGACTGGTTTGACACAAGTGCTTCTGGTCAGCCAACTGAAGGTTAAAGATAGTTTTTTTTTTTAAGTAAGAGGCAATTAACAGCCTTATATACGCTTACCTTGTAATGGCAGAGAACCTCAGGCTTATTCTCTCCGACAGGGCCCAATCGGGTGGGAAAATCCGTCCCAGTTTGTTCTCGAACTCGATCAAATGTTTCTTTAGCCATGTGTACCGGTTGTCGACTCTATCAAGCCACGCTGCGTCCTCACTGGGTTGGTACAAATGCTTGTATTCAGCTAACTGAAGGTTGACGATGTAGTTGATAAGCTCCTCCCTACGAATTTGAATTATTCAATTCAATTCAATTTATTTCTAAAACGTGCAGCGGACAAGCCGAATATTCGTTTGGTCTCAATAAAAAATATATATACGATTTACAGTCAACATTTACGAAATAATTTAAAATAACAATATAAAATAACCAATAACAATAAATTATTAGGCTAGTGAAGGTGAAAGATGAATCCCTTCTCCTATGATACTAAGCGATATCGAAACGAATTTCCTCATAATTTTATTAATATGATCCAGGTTTGTATTGCCGTAAATTGCACTTGCAAGCAATAAGGATGTTATATCCCGATGAGTAGCTTGCAGATGATGGTGCTATTTCCTGGTTACTGCTTCTAGGGCGCACCAGTCATCTCTCCAGGGCTGCCCGCGGCAGTCCTCGTCGAGTCGCATTCTGAAACCCTCAGTTGTTTCGCTGGTGACTCAGACAGGTTATTCCAAAAGAGGAACAGCTCGGTTCCTGAAGAAGTGCTAGCGAACATGAGAGGTGCAGGACTTTCGGGACAGCTTCCGGGAGTGGTCCCTAGTCCGTGAGTGGTTTTCAGGGGCGAAGAGGGGGGGGGGAGACAATAGTTTCGTTTTTGCAGATACCATGCTATCTGGTACCACGGGCCAAAAGGCGTTTTTGCAGTTATCGTGGTATCTGGCCAATTATCGTGGTATCTGATATTCAGATACCACGGTCCGATCGTGGTAGCTGATCCTGGTATCTGAAAAATAATTCCACTTTCATCAAATTTTGTCAGATCGGTGAGAAAGAAGTTTAGCACTTAGTGATGTATGTAACTGGATATCAGTTTTTCTTTTGGGATGACTTAACGAAAAGTGCAATTTCGGCAATAGTCGTTTTTGCAGAGCAACCGTGTATCAGATACCACGGTAACTACAAAAGCGACTAATTGCAGATTCAGTTACCGTGGTAACAGATAGTATCTGCAAAAACACAGCTAATTAGAACTAAAAAATTTGAGAACTAGTACCATGTCCCCTCTCTTCCGCCGGCAAGTAAGTGTCAGAATCTTTAGTTTCCAATCGCTGTTAATAGGGTAGTGCTCTAAGGCTGGAGAAGGTTTGGCGTATGTTTTATATTAGACTATTTTAAGTTTGTACACAGCCATTTGACGATTGACCATGACTTATTTAACATGCTATTTGGTGTCAAGCCACGATTTGTGTTGTTCTGAAATAAACCATACATGGGGTAAGGGTTCATTTATCTTTCATATTAATCTGTTTTAGTTCAGTCATTTTAAACATATTCGGCAGGGAGCGCCACCCGAAGGCTAGAAAAAGCGTGAGGGAGGGCTGCAAATAAAGTATCTAGAGGCATATTCTCGCCGTTCCCCGAGGACTCCACTTGAGGAGTCCCCGAGTTTTGTTTGTCCCGGGGACTCACTCCCCGTATTCTGGCAAGTCCCCACGGTCGGAGAATGCTCCAATTATCATCAACGTCATCAAAAGGACTCCCTTTCAGATTCGGAGGGGAATCAATTTTTGCTTGTGTTGTGCAATGTAAAATGAATCAAAAAAAAAAAAAGAAAAAAGAAAAAAAAAATAAAGTGGATCCAGTCTAGTTTCATCAATTGCAAATTTTTTTCGAACAAAATCATTTTGGAAGCATTCCCCATGTTCTCGCTGTTTCCCGTGCGCGGAGTCCGCGTGGAGCGCGTGGAGTGACTCCCTCTATTCTCGCCGTTCCCCTTGATTCCCCCAGCAATCCTCGGGCAACGGCGAGAGTACGCCTTAGTTCAGTCACGCAAAAGATTGGATGGGAGGACAACCAGGTCTTCCAAGAAAATAGCAAGGTTGTGACACCTATTTATGAATTCCAGCAGAATCGTCGAGGGTAACTGGAATATAAAACAACACAGATACTTTGTTACACACCGACAAAAAGCTACTTCTTCCGAATTTAGTCTCTACCTTTTCGGGCCAGTAGTGAGCATTCTAGAAGTCATAGAGCCCAAGGCAAAAAAAAAAAAAAACTTAGCATAGTCGCAACACTTCAGTGTAATAAAATCCAAGATATAAAAATAATGGCTTTCAGTTAAACTTTCAAGAGAAAAATACCCCTCTAGGAGGATTTGAACTCGCAACCTTCGCTTTACAAGAGCAGTGCAATAACCAACCGAGTCACCGAACGGGCTTGTGAACATAGATCCCAAACCACAAGAGCCAAGAGGTGGAAGCGGGATACAGAATACCTGTACTTCATAAATAACTTTAAGACATTTTTGACTGATCTTTGCAAGCACGTGAAAAGTTTTGTTTTACTTTTATTTATTTTAAGCAATAATTTTATTTTTATTTATTTATGCGGAAAGAACTCGAAAAATAACCACAATCTCGCTCGATGCAAGTTTGTATGAACGTTCCACCTCCTCCTACCTGTATGAAGATCTTACGACATCTAACACCTTGCAAGACTGTCCCAGCTGATTCATGGACGGGGCATTCCGACTCGGATTCTCCAATGTCTCTTTGAAGTCCGCTAAGATCTGTTTCCCCAAACTATCTTGGACAGTGTTGAACTGAATAACGAAGCCTTGTATGTGAGGGATCTCTTTGAACGTTTGGAGGTGAAGGACCACATTAGAAATGCCTTCGATTAGGTTGGCGGCTTCGTAGTATTGCCGCTTCTTCGCGAAGTGCCTAAAATAATCAAAGCAGTAAACGGCTGGCTATTCTCTAGAGACATCTGTAGGCGGTATTAAACAAAATGGTGGACTGCTGGAACGCCATTCCATCTGAAGTAGTTGAAGCGAGCGACACCATCAACCCTAGTGCCTGAAATAATCAATGCAATAAATGGTCAGAGTGGTGCAAACTAGAACACCCCGTCCCCCGGGGTGCTACCCCCCTCCCCCCCAGAAGGCCTATGGGAAAAAATTCTGGTAAATTTTAGCTGGTGCGGCAAATTTTGCCAAATTCACCTGAACTTGATGATTTTTAGGGAATCTGCCAGGGAACTACCAGAGTTTTGCTCTGGAAATCTGCCGAAATCTTGCTCAAGGAATCTGTCCTAGCTTTATTCAGGAAATCTATCTTATCTCATGGCGTTTATTGGAGGTTGGATCAGGCAACCGAGGGACACCGAGAGATTCGTGTAGACAGACAACACCTGCCCATTGCCCAATGCGCCTGCTAATGCAGTAAATTCATTGTTCTTTTCGTGTTTCGTTATGTGTTTTTGTTTAGCGTTCGTTTATCTTTTGTTGTTGTTGTAGATTTTGTGTACCCTATATATTTGTTGTCAAGCGCTCATTTACCTTTTTTTTGTATGTACTGTGCAAATGCCTTATTACAAGGCTGCATGTAATAAATTCATTCATTCAGAGCTGGGCCGTTCACCGGGTGATTCCGGTAATCTCCTAGATTTCCGTAGCTTCCAAAAATTAGGTAACCTATTGACATTTGCATCTTTTCCAGCTACAAATACTGTTCCAGGAATAACGCCGCGGTACCGTCTACTCCAGTTCTGATAGCCTTCTCGACTCTTTCCAGTAGTAAGCCGGGAAGAGTTAAAAAACGAGTTAGCCTTGTTCGGACATGATCTAGAAAGTCGCCATGAGAGCCTCGAAAGAAACACAAAATTTAAAGATATATTCGAGGTCTTTCATGCAGGGGGGGGGGGGGGGACGAGGCTGGTAATTTTTCCCGACTGTTTCTGCAGAAAAAACGACTGTTTTCAACAACAAAAAATTACAGTTTTGAAAAAGATCCACTGATCTCCAGAAAAATCCACTGATTTTCAGAAAAACCGACTATTTTGACGAAAAATCGACCAATTTTCAGAAAAAACGACTGTTTTCATGAACAAAAATTAACTGTTTTGACGAAAAATCGCGGTGGTTCGCGCAGAATCGGTTATTTTTTACCGACTGGCCGACAGCATTGGGGGGAGGGGCGCCCCCAGTCGTGACGCCCCTGCTTTCATGGATTGAACGATGGCTTATAACTAGTTTGGAAAGCGTTAAAGCTGGATACGACAATCCCTGTTACCGCAGAAAAAGATTTTTTTTTTTTTTAGAAAGATGAAGTTGGTTTAGATTAAGCTGACCATTTTCTTGAAAGTCTGTCACTAATCGCATGTGAAACCGATTTAGTTGACGATTAAAACGCCATGAATAAGTGTGTAGGGTCGGTTAACGTCGAAGACTTTTTAGTTTTAACTCTTAAGTGACAGTCTTAAAGTTTAACCGAATACGGCTGAAATCAAGCAGTCTAATAACATATCACTTAGCTAAATATTCAATTCAATTCAAATCAATTTAGTTAATTCATTAAAATCTTGAAACGGCGGTAAGCCGACTAGTTGATTTTACGTCAACAAAGTATGCACTAAAGTTATAAATTCCTGAAAACCCTTTAACAATGCGTTGCTTCGTTTGTCCACTATCCAGGGATAATCGATATCATAGAATGAACCTATTCTTTCGGACTGTTGGTACCTCTATATGCTAGTCCCTCTACGCTTGAAATATTTACCAACTAGAAATGTTAAGTCATTGCCAAAAATAAAATATCAGATTCATTGCAAGTCATATCCTAAAATCATTTTCCTACTTTTCTACAGGCGTAACTTCTCCGATGACTCAACTTTAGCCCTGGAAATGTAGGCATTTGTTCAACTGAAATTCTCCCCGTCTGGTTTGGTTTGTCGTGCAAGCAGCGCACACTCTGAACGTTATTACTAGAGCCCCGGGTGGAAAAATACAAAATCCCTCAGATGAGTCAAAATGTTTCACTGTATTCAAAGATCAGATGAAAATTAAGCTGCTTTTAAGTTAAACTTTAACGAGCCTATTTTTTTTTGTTTACTGTCGCTTGTAAGACATAACCAGAGTCAGCATCAAATGTATTCTAGAATTTCTGTACAGATAGTCAGTACGGAGAATTTCAGGAAAAATCAAACTTCTGAAGCCAATAATAATAAATAGATGGCACTTTACATAAGGGACTTGTACCGTGACTAATAAACCAGAAACATTCAGAAACATTGCTACAAGTATGGCCCAATCGGGCCATACTTGTAGCGCCGCCCACTACGCTTGTAGCATTTAAAGCGAGACAAACTTGCGGGTTTAGAAATCTTAGTTTGTTATTCCACAAGTTCATTTTTCCAACTTGAGCGGCTTTGAGCCTAAAGCCTTGCCAAGAAGGGCCGAAATATAGCTCTAATAAAATTCATTTGAAGCATCCGTTTCGCACTGTCAAATATGATTCGCAGTCACCTTGGGCTGAAGGAATATTTGAAGAAAAAAAACGCTTTCGGTGTTCCTATTAGGGGAAAAAACGTAAAGGAATACAAACACAGACTGGTGACAGTCAGCTGCCTGAGCATCATAATGGTCAAAGAATGTGAGCTCTCTTGAAACGGATTTAGGTGCAAGGCAAGAAAACACATTTTAAGGAATGGACTACTCACTGCAGATTCTCAATGCCATCAATGAACATATGCAAGTGGTTGAGTGTAGTGATTGCACTCGTTAGATTTTTCTTTGCACAATCTAGCTGCTTGATGTCTCTAGTGATTTCACACACGTTGTTCTCCGACTGTTCAGCAAGGGATTTTATCACCCGGATCTTGCCACAGAGTTCTTGGATTGCTCTCTGAGATTCCTTCAGGGCTTCGTGACCATCCTACAAAGGCAAAATGTCACTTTTCTGCAGAACTTCCACATTCAACTATGTCTTTGTTCCAGAAAACGTTGCAGTAGTTTGATGATGATACAAACGCAAGTTTGACTGCCGACTTCGAGAGACAAGACAGGGTAGCCAACACACTACCTGACAAGGATGATATTTTATTTTTAATATCATACTTATTTTTGTTTATCTGTTCAGCCTCAGCAGACAAAAACACAAGACCATAAAAAGAGGCTATCAAAACCTCAAGCAACTAGAACTCTTCTGGGATTCTCAACTTTGATTCTTCAAAACCCTACATAGGCTCGAAAGAACCCCTGAATGCATACGTCATCAACCAGAAGTCGTCTGGTCATATGCTCAGGCTGAACAAATAACAAACATAAGTATGATAATAAAAATAAAATACCATCCCCGTCAGGTAGTGTGTTGGCTTGATGTTGGCAGTCAAACTTGCATTTTTACAGGACTGACTCAACACATTCTCAACTTTGATTCTTCAAACCCGTACATGGGCTCGACAGAAACCCTGAATGCATACAGAATGAAGCAGAAACTGTCTGATCTGACTTGACTTACTCGTCATCCCCAACACTGTGGTAATCAACTTAACAAAGCATACGAAAAATAATTCCGAGGTACCTACTTTAGCAAACTGATTTTGGTGGTGCAGGCTTCCTCGTATGTCCTCATCAATGTTGGCAATGCGAGATCTAACATTGATGATTATATCATCAATAGATGTCAGTGACTGTTCATTCGGAAAAAGTTTATTGATATAGTCCACTTGGTTAAAGCCTGGATGGTCGAGTGGGTCATCAGAAGGACAGATCTAGAAAATCGGACAATATAATTAGCAAATGAGATAAAACAGAATGGAATGCTATTTGCTGTGCAATAACTACAGATGTAGGCTATGGAAGAATATGATATGTTGCCAGGATTGCCACCCTATTGGCTGGTCTATTGCTCATTTTCAATGAAAAGTTATTTCTTATACTCGGGCTACGCTCATGAGGCCTTACATTAGTTTCGTTTTTGTCTCTGTTCTGTTCGCTGTTTCCTCTCTGTTTTATATTTTTCCCGTTTTTGTCAAAACACGGAACACGCTGTTTCTCATTTTCCCGTCTTTGTACACTGTTCCGTGTTCTCTGTTCCGCTGTCTGTTTTGCAAAACACTGAACTTGCTCTCCTAGCATGTTTTATCACTGTTCAGATAGAAAACAGAAGATAGAGATTCACAGATAGAAAAGAGAAAATTGCAGAGGTTTGGAGGATAAAGCTGGATCCTAAATTATGGTCGCTTTGGAATATAATTTGCAATTTAACAGATTTTCTGCTTAAGACATGCTCAGGATCCTAAATCTGCGTTTTCGTAACAGCGACAAAACACGAAACACGGAACAGCGTGAGCAAAACACCGTTTTTTACCCAAACCAGACAACTGTGAACACAGAACACGGAACAGGAACCAGAGACAGAAAACGTAACTATTGCTCTTATTTGACTAGCATCTAGAAGGCAGGACAGCAATTTCATTTGGAACACCAGAAACGTAGCTACAATCCGGCTGATGTGACCACTAGGGTAGGAGGAGGAATATCTATCTCCATTCCCTCCCTCCTGAAATTCTTTTTCTTTTCTTCAAACGAACATTAGCATGGTACCTACTACCACTCTAGGCCTTGTCGAGGTCCTTTTCTAAAGCTACGAACACATACAGTAGCCTCAACCCCTATTGATTAATGACTGATGTCGCTGCCTATCTAGTATTATAAGGAAGGGAATAGTGTAGCAACTAACTGGTTCTACTAGCAAACTAAAGTGAAATAAGGCCATATTTGCTGGTACCGATGTACCACTATTGTCCCAAGTTCTCCCCAGTGATGTCGACAAGACCAAAACGTCAAGACCAAGGCCAAGACCAAGATTTTCGCACTGGAATTAAGACCAAGACCAAGATTTTAGCCCTGGTATTAAGACCAAGACCAAGAATTCAGCTCTGGTCTTAAGACCAAGACCGAGACCGAGACCAAGAAAGTTTATTTTACTAGATTGAGTGAGGAATTACTTTTCCAGCCTAACTACGGGAAATTAATGAAAAGTAAGCTGGTTATATTTCTGTCAATACGCGTATAAAATTTATATAATTATGTGCCAATATCTCTGTTGCATTTTAAATAAACAAATGCTGCCAAAATTTCTGGGACATCTTTGCTCTATGCGGTCGCATAAAAAGTCCACTGTGGCTGAACACTCGCTCCACTGGTGCTGAAACGCAGAAAACCTTCTCGTACAGGGGATTTAGGCGCGAAACGGAAGGATGCTCTTTCAGGCTCTTCCAGGGGACATCAGATGAAAAGAATGACAGGAGAACTTCTAGGGCTGCAAGAACTGATGAATTCCTGCCTTGCAACGTTTTGAAAAGTTTGGAAATTAATCCGGCTGTAATTGGGGTCTTGAAGACTAGCCTAGGTCTTGACGAGCGGAAGCGCAAGAACAACACCAAGACCAAGAATTTGCCACTGGTCTTAAAATCAAGACCAAGATTGTCTGCATCGGTCTTGAGACTGGTCTTAAGACCAAGACCAAGATTCAAGACTACATCTCTGGTTCTCCCATTAGAGATCTTTTTTCACCTGAGTAGGAGAATCCTATGCCATAGAAATCTCTTACTCAGGTCACTATCCTCATGAGAATCCTTCTAAGAGACGGGAGCCAGCATTGTCAATTGTCCGTGGGACGTAGCCTATTGTTGCTTGCGGGTATGACCTAAGTGCTAGCCTTAGGTGGTGACCAGGTCCTGCAATATTTATTTGTAACAGTATATAAAGTTTTACAGGATATTGTACCCTGCTATTTCTGCCCGCCCCTGTGATGCAAATTGTTTATTTTTTTTACAAAAATGGTGGTGGAAAGTCATCATGGTCACATAGTCACAAATAGTCACAAATATCTTACAATTTTGAAAATAAAATATGATAACAAACGTACCGTAAAACCCCATAACAAGATACATGCCAAAAAAGGGACAAAAAACATGGAAAAGCTCTGCGGAAAATAAAGTAAGTGACTTACATCAATATTCATTACAGTTTCGGAGAGTCTATAAAAAGTGAATCCAAAGATGTAATCACCTTTCTGGTACTATCATACCATTCCTCGAGGATTTTTTTTCGCTGAAGTGCTGAAAAACTTTTTTTTTTATGAACAAAATCTTGATCTGGCTTCAGGAACCTACGGCTCCCAAAAGCAAGAATAATATGTGAATTTGATGGCCTGTTATGTATAAGTGTTGACACAAATTTTCAGTTCAGTATCTTCATTTTTTATTTTTTTTTACGATTTTTCTTCCAATTTTGGATCTCTTCATGTCTTGGAGTACCCTAACTAGGAACAATGAAGAAAATAAAAAAAAAAAGGAAATAAGTCTATAAAGGAAAGCTGTCTGATGCCCTTCAAGCTCTGAATGCTGGTATTTATACCATGAAATAGTTTGGAATTCTAAAAACTGTAATATTTTGACACAGAAAAGGTCACGAACAAAACTACGAAGTTTGAAAAATGGGGATGCACCCAATCACTGATGAAGTAGATGAACTTGACCTTCTTTAAAGAATTATATTGTGTGGCGAATGGGGCTACCCAATGACCTCATCTGGCCTGCGATGCTTCAGTAAATATCATCTAGACAGGATAGTTCATTCTTCAAACATATTCATATACAATTTCGCAGGAACAGAGTGGGCGAAAAATTTCGTAAAACATCATAAAGGTGAGCTTTCTGCTAGAATAACATATTATTACGGTCTTTTAGTCGAGTCTTAAGACATGATAGTCTGGTAATTTATCTGAAGTCCATTGTATTCAAGTGCCTTTTATTACAAGTTTTAAGGTATTTTTTACCTCTTGAAATTGTAAAAACATTGATATCTGTGCCATTTTAATCATTTTTCAAAACTTTTTTCACGAGTAGGCAACTCAAGGCATTTTTTTAAACATTGGTGCTGTCCCTTGATCAATTTAGGCTTCCAAACAAGGTTCAAAAGTGCATTAAAGTCTTTCATCAAGTTCGACCAACCTGCCCCGAAAATGAACCAAAGAGGAATCCTAAACAAAAACACAACTACTTATAAAACTGTTTACGGTAAGAACTCAGATTCATGCCTAGATTGGAGCCCATTAGTTGGTTTCCCTATGATGGAACTGTTTTTGTGACTGCCCTTGTTTTTTCTCTCAACATGACATGACGTCTCATTACAAATTTCAGATAAATCTACTTGAAAAGCGAATTGTTTGGGTAACTATTTTCACGAAGAAGCTAGACCCATAATTTTTCATGGCATGATTATGATACAACCTGGATACCACTCTCCAGATTCTGTAGCAGTTTCAATCTTTTGACCACAGGTGGCCAGCACATGGCAGACCAGTAACCAAGTGTTTAACCTGCCTCACTGGCCAACCATCCTTATTCTCCCTATTTTGAACTTACAAGAGATTTATTCTGTTCTTTCCAATTTCCTGTATAGTAGTTTTATATCTAAATTTGTAAAATAATAATAATGATAATACTATAATACAAAGCAAGAGAAAAGGCTTTCGCCTCTAAATAACTCTAAGAAATTTTGAGTAGTCAAACTGATCAGAGTTAAAAATCTCATCAACAATGCACCGGAAACTATTGATAGATTCAGCATTAACCGCATCTTCGGTAAGGCTGTTCCAAGGATCAACAATTCTGTTGCCAAAACCCCACTTAAAAACGTCCTTGTGGAATCTTGACTTTGTAAGCTTGTACGCGTGCCCCCAATGATGACGGTTAATGCTGAATCTTACTAAATCAGTCACTTCAAAATTGTCATAACTTCCATTGATTAATTAGATAAAAGGCATTAATTAAAAAGCAAAGCATGTTTCTTCTAAACAGTTCTAGACAGAGTCAGGACCAGAGGCGTTACTATCCAAAATGTTTAGGGGGGGGCAAGGAATTTACCGACTGGCTGGTAATTTTTACCGACTGTTTTTAAAGATAAAACAACTGTTTTCAAGAAAAATACGACAGTTTCCAAAAAATTAACTGATTTTCGGAAAAAATTTCATGAAAGAAATCCAAGGTAAACACTGAAATTCGGACAGATATTTACGTTCTTTATCTTCTTTGACGTTCTTGAGGACAGTGTTGCCGGTATCTTTTCGCGAATTAGGTTTGTTGAAAGAGCGGAATGTCAGACGTTTTCTGAGCTTCTCTCTGGGTTTTTATTTCTACGAGAATAAAACTTTCTAGCGTGGAAGGAATGTCCCTCTGCTTTTGAGTTCGAACAGGAAGTAACCATCTCGAACAGCTATATAGGAGATTCACCAAAATGTCTGATCGATAACTATTTCGGACAGAACACAAACAGTCCCGATGAAAGGAATGGGTTTAATTGAGAAAATGTGAGACCGATTAGACAGCATCTCGGACGGCATAGAAACTTCAAATACCAGTTTGAATACCAAATTAACAAGTTTGAGTTTTGGGACTGATTCGTAATCGTAATCTGTTCAGATTTGTTTGTTTGTCTGAACAAGTAGTTCGAATTGTTGTTATGTTCGTTATGCTTTTCGTCGCGAACAGACACAATACAACTGTCCAAATAGCTTTATGTCTTCAAATATGGTGTCTGAATAACTATTTATCGCATAACTATTCAAACAAAACTAATGAGACAATGTATCGCAAATCAGTGCAACATTTACCAATTCTAGAAACTTAGTTACATTAACCACCTACAACCAGGGGCATCGCAAGTACATTTTCGGGGGGGGGGGGGGGGGGGGGGGGGGGGGTGCAGAGCCCAAATTTTACCAGATCTTTCAAAAATTTTACCGAATCCTACAACTAAGAATTTGAACTTTAAATTACGGAACAGAAACGATTACATAGGAAGAGTAACAATAAAGGGCAGCATGAAAGACGGCCCCTGCCTACAACAAAGCACTGACCTTTCCCCAGCAATTTTTTGCTTCACAGAACCACTTAAAAAAATTAAAAAGTAAAATTTGGCAAACCTTTTAGTGGAATCTTCCCTCGTCGAATTGTTACAGCATTGCCATAAAACAGCAGCAATCGAGTTTTTTGGTTCTCGCAACTAATGGCCATTCCGTTTTGTTTTCAAGTGTAAAACTTCCCCGTGAGAGATGAAAGAATACGTCAGATTTGAAATGTTAGATCAACACTGGATCAACATGTCTGAATTCCGATGTGTTTGAATTTCAATGTTTTACCTTACTGTTTTGACGAAAAATCGCGTGAACAAACCGACTCGGCTATTTTTTACAGACCGGATGACAGCATTGGGGGGGCCTCCCCCCAGTGATTGTGATGCCCCTGTTCAGGACACTCCCAGGACAGAACAGCCATAGCATAGGGCCACAGGCTAATGCACTGATAAAATCCATAAAAACAGTTTCAGTCAAAGTGGAACTGAACAGACCTTGTGAATTGCATGGCTCAGATCTTCTGGAAATCTATAACTCTCTTCATCTTTTTTATCCATCGATGAACTCTGCAAAATGAATTTAGCAATACTATTCACAATAAAAATAATGAAGTCCTAGTTCTATGAACCATTCCCGACGTTACATTTAAATTTGCCGCCAGATTTTCCTGGAATAGAGCATTCTGTTTTCCTGGGGGAGTAAGAATACAGTTACAGTAAATGGTTAATTCGCCATATTCCAGGTCAGGTTCCAGGTTCATCTTCAGCGGTTCCAAACGGACTAGTTTCTGTTAATGCTCCTTTTCATCAACACTTGTTAGCAGTGAAAGACATAGTAAAGTCTGAGTAAAGTAGATCTACAGGGTGGCGAGTGGAAAATCTGCAATCTGCTTCCGAGGTCGACTGTGAGCGTGTTCCAACCTTTGAAATTCAGGAAATCATCCAGGTTGTTACTGGAACTGGAAACCTTGGTAAACATAATTCAAATACAAGAAAAACTGAGTCTCCAATATCTACCAAATGCGGAGTAGATGAAGAGACAAATACCCACTTTGTTCAAAAGTTCCCAGCATGGACAAAGCAACGTCTGGAAGCTTTCCACTCTCCGAATGTTGATTTCCACGAAAAGCCAGGTTAAAGGAACTATTCAGATACCTTCAGTTGACAGGTAGGCTAGACAGGTCTTAAGGTAAGAACGCGAGAAATAGCGGTAGAAGGAGTGATGTTTTTTTTATTATCAATTGTTTTGATAGGGTGATTTTTTCATCAATTGTATTGAGCGATGTATCTCCATCAGTTGAATTCAGTGAACTATCGTTCGATTTATTCAACGCCGTTTTAGAACAGACCCACTGTAACATCGGGTGGAACGGCGAGAATTTCGAAAAAAGAGTTGAGACAAACAAAAGGATGTCAGAACTCATTGACCGGTGGGTCTCTATTTGGCCGGAAAAACGTAGAGGACACTACATCGTCCTAAATGAGCATGTTAACTCTACCGGATTCGATCTAGATTTTGTCCGACGTCGTGTAAAAGCGCATTCGTCCAATTACGTGAAAATGATTAACAAGGCATTTCAAGTTTTTCAAATGCGATTTGAATGCCACGGTTGTCATAGAAGTATAAGATGTAGCAAGTGTGGACACGACGAGCAGCCACCATTTCACGAACAATCCAGATGTGAAGAACTCCACATGTGTGCGTGGCATGGCGAGCTTTTCCGTACTCCCTGGGTAGAGCAGGAACGTCTTGTTTTATTTTGATTGTTTGAAGCGGTGAAATTTCAGTACCGCCGCTTTATCAAACTCTGCTATTTTTTTAAGAACAATTTGATGTAGTTGCTCTTCAGCTTTGTAATAAACTGAATAAACCTACAAAGAACATTTTACAAAGCCAAGTGCTAGCAGAACACGAAAATCGCTCGCTGGGTCACACGAAGAGATTCCAAATCTGGTTGGAATTGAACAATGGTAGTTTGAGGCATCGCCGTTGGATAACTTCAGGTCACTTCACAACGGGTCTTAGGAAATACTCGGTAGCAGCTGCTTTTGAAAATCGAAATGGAGACACGCGTCAATTTCAGATACCAGCTAGTTAAAACCCCCAAGTTGAAATCGATCCGAATTCTGAGGTTGCCAGCCAACAAGATTATTTGCAGGATATTCTGATTGGCTAGTTTTGGGCCATGTCTGATAGACAAAGTCACATCCACGCCTTGCTGTTTCGAAAACCGAATGCGAATTAGGGCCTCGATTTTCTATTTAACTTCCGCAACATATTCTGATTGGCTAGTTTCCTTGAAATTTCAATACTCTTGATGACTAACTCCCCTTGTTGATGCCCATGCAAAATCGCCGTGTACCTAGCGGAAGACACGGAAGGGGCACCGCAGCTGTCCCCAACGATGATTGGTTGACACAGGATTTGAGTCGTTGAGGTTCAGTCGTTAGTGCGACCTTCTTACGTTCTTCCTGAGGATCACCGGCGTGTTCTGGACTTCGGTTTCAGGCTCACCTGTTACCGTCACATAGGCTGTCAATTGGGATGACAGAACCCGAATTGATCGGAACAACCTGGGAACTTGCTGGTACCGAGATTTAGATAAAGCCTGCTCGGAATTTCCCTTTCCCTTTAAGCCTAGTTCCCATGTGAGCTAGTCCCGTCTCCATGCCAATTTCGCTTTCTACTACTGAAAGGAGAGGTCGACTAAAAAGAGGCACGACACGACATAGTATAGGAGTCACGAGTACTTAAAAGAGGCACGAAAACTAAAAGGACCCTTTCAGGCTTCAGAGTGCAAATTTGCTTAAAAAACAAAATACTAACTCTGCGAAAACAAGTCCAGGGGTTTCAATGGGATCCCACAAACTAAATACTTGATAGAGACTATTGGGTCTTGTCTTCGCCAGATCAAGTCTTCGCCAGTCTCCTTGGAAATTTTTACTATTTAAATTTAGAAACAGACTAAGGCGAAATAGCTAATTATAATAAATAAGAAATAAATACTAAATAAGAAAACCAAGTTCAGATATGGATTCAATATGTGTGTTTACCCCTCTAAGTCATATCCATTTTGACGAAACTGATGGAAACTTCCTGCATTTCTACCAAATTTCCGGGTTCGGCCGAGTTCCGGGCCAACTGCTTGACCGGCAAACAAATAAAACTCAAAAATGGATTCAGTGCATCTCCTTACCCCTATATCGAACATATAATCAATTTCGAATCAAACTTTAACTTATACCAAATTTTCCGGTTTCAGTCGGATTCCGGCGAACTAGATGTCCGGTAAAAAATCATTGTCATGTACCGATTCAGCATCTCTTCTTACCCATTAATGGGACATCTAATCAACTTCAAATAATAGCTTATAACAAGTTTTCCGGTTCTGGCCGGATTCCGGCGAACTACTTGTCTGGGTAGAACATAATTCACATAATTGTTCAGCATGTCTTCTTACTCCTAAATCGAACATCTAATCAACTTCAAATAAAACTTTTACTTTTAACAAACTTTCCGGTTCTGACCGGATTTCGGGCGAACTACTTGTTCGGCGAGAAAATGGTTTACATAATCGTGTTCAGCATGTGATCTTATTCCTTAACCGACTATCTCATTGTCTGTTTAAAAATATTTTACTTGCCCCGTAATTTAGGGCAACAGACCCGATCTCCGAACTTGACCTTTCCCTTGAGACAAAGAATCCTCACACCAAGTTTGATCAAAATGTCTAATTCTCTTCAAGAGGGATCGTGCTGACAGACGGACAACTTTTGCTATGTCATAGGGTATCCATCCACTTACGTGTTGGGATCCCAAAAATGAGGCTGTAATCCCTGACAAGATTTTGAGCTCCATCGTCAGTTCCACACGGAAAAGTTGACATTTTTTCAACTCGACGGTATAAAGGACATGAAGTCTTACAGTTTAAACTCCATATAGCACTATGAGAATTAACCCACTTCCCTGTTATGTCCCTGAACTGGAAGATCAGAACACTACCCAGGTTTTGTCCCAATCCGTCTAATCGTCCGGCCGTTAGGATCCAAGCCAAATCTGGCATTCATAGTGACCGGATCCGGTCAATATTTATAAATGACGTTAAAGTTTCACCCCAATCACAACACATGCGTCTAGATTTCTAACTCTCAGTTGCCAGATTGGCCTGGGACAGCCAACAGAACTGCTGGGACGTCTAGACCGGCTAACCATCAATTTTTTTTCCAGATGGGATCATTCCACCAAGAGTTATGCACGTCACAAGATTTCCGGCTGACCCGTCCAAACCTCCACACAGTGACCGGATAACCGTTACATCTATAGCTGTTGGCGTTCACGCTCTCGAATTTCCTTCCCGATCATTCCGTTACTAATTTGCCCCCGCCCCCCTCCAGCTGCGCCCGGATCCGGTCAATAAATGGTAAATCTAAGGCGCCTGATGGTCGTGCCCAAAAATGTGTGTCATAATCCTTCCACATGATTTCCAGGACACCACGTTATGTAGTTGTTGGATCCGGTCCAGGCCTATACATATAGAGCATGTTCCACCCTACTTACCGTAATTACTACGTATGACGTCACGGGTTCTGGCTTCTTGGCATCAAGGCTGGAATGAATTTTTCTATTTTCGGCAAAATATCGTGACGCGGGCTGATCGGACCAGGCAATTGACAGAGATCATAGTTACCACGCTAAATACGCTCCCGAGCGTGGTAAGGATGGAAAAGGCACTAAATTTTTGCTGACCCCCCTTCCTACTATTATATGCAGATGTGCTCCTTCGTGGCGGTGCCCCACTTGAATTTTCAAGGGGGCCCTCAACTATCCAGGAAAAACCGACTCAACCGACGTTTTCTTACAAAGATATGTATCGCGCCTTGAAGCCATTCGATCCTCGAACAATGGGTCATTAGCTCGAATTTAAAAAGTTCAGTTTTCATGAGTGACATTGGTCAATTGATTAACGTGTCAATTGAGTAACGTGTCACTGTTTTCTTCACGATAGCGCACCTAGCAGCCAAAAAACAATTAATCTGAGAGGAATTTTATTAGGGGCGTATGTCTGTCTGTACTACATCTTTATACGGAACCGCAAGGTACGACGCTCCCGTGGGCGGCACTCACCTTTATCTTGCCAAGCTTTTTCTTTGGTAGCGTTCCAGCAACTTATTCTTAGTCACGATCGTTACTATTCTTGTTATTATTGCCGTTCCTGTCATACATTGCCGTTCGGTATATTATTGCCGTTCCTTGTCATATACAGACTCTCTTCTTACCCGTTAATCTGTCATCTAATCGAACTTTTGCTTTTAACAAATTTTCCGGTTTTGGCGGATTCCGGGCGAACTAGTGTCCCGCGAGAAAATGATTTTCACCATCGTGTTCGGCATGTCTTTTTACTCATAAGTCAAACATTTAATCAACTTCAAATTAAACTTTTACTTTTAACCAACTTTCCGGTTTACGCCGGATTTTGGACTAACTACATGTTCGGCGAGAAAATTGTTTTCACCATCGTGTTCAGCATGTCTTCTTACCCCTACATCGACCATTTAATCAACTTCAAATAAAACTTTTACTTTTAACCAATTTTCCGGTTTTTGCCGGATTCCGGACGAACTACTTGTCCGGCGTGAAAATGGTTTTCACTATTGTGCTCAGCATGCCTTCTTACCCCATAATCGACTATCACATTAGCTGTTCAAAAATATTTTGTTTGTCCATTAATTTCAACCCCTTCCCCCACCCCTAAATATGGAGCTACATAGCCCATCTACGAACTTGACCTTACCCTTGAGCCAATGAATCCTCACACCAAGTTTCATCAAAATATCTCATTGCCTTCGAGAGTTATCGTGCTTACAGACGGACATTTTTGCGATGTCATAGGTATCCCTCCACTTACGTTTTGGGATCCCAATAATAACTATCGGTCCTGCAGGAACTCCCGTAAGAGTGATGACGTGTTTTCGCTTTGTTATTATTTTCGTTCCAGAGAGCTTGATAACTACCACAGTACGGCGCTCGCCCCTCCTCTCATCATCGTAACTTGTAATGACTTCACCGGAACGACATTATTTCAAAAGGAAAATGTTCCTCGACGTGATTAAATTTTTGAAATTTCGAAAGACCATTACAGTCTTTATAATCAATGCGGACAAAAATCCGAAATAGAAAGAAAACAAGACCAAAGGTGTCGATGGGATTCCAAAAATCTAAGAGTTGATCCAGACAATTCGGCCTTGTATTCGGCAGGCTAATCATCAGAGAAAACAGAGTTCAAATATTCTATCTACCTATCTATACCTCTATAAGCCATATATATTTTGACGATATTGACCAAAACTTCCTGCTTTACTACTGCCAAATTTGCGGTTTCGCCCGAATTCCGAGCGAACTACTAGTCCAGCAAAAAAAGAAAAATTCAGAAACGAAGCCGGCGTATCTCCTTATCCCTATAAAGAAATCTAATCAACTTTAAATAAAATTTTGACTTAAAAAAGATGCGGGTACAACCGGATTCCGGACTAATTATATGTCCGAGTAAAAAATGATCATTATATACAGACTCAGCGTCTCTTCTTACCCCTAAATATATCATCTAATCAACTTCAGATAAAGCTTTTCCTTTTAACATATTTTCCGGTTTTGGCCGGATTACAGGCGATCTAGTTGTCCGGCGAGAAAATGGTTTTCACCATCGGGTTCAGCATGTCTTCTTACTCATAAATCAAACAT
Source organism: Branchinecta lynchi (assembly GCA_023053575.1). Classification (NCBI taxonomy): domain Eukaryota; kingdom Metazoa; phylum Arthropoda; class Branchiopoda; order Anostraca; family Branchinectidae; genus Branchinecta; species Branchinecta lynchi. The sequence goes on along the minus strand of JAKZAP010000012.1, from coordinate 12,697,363 downwards.
TTAATCAACTTCAAATGAAACTGTTACTTTTAACAAACTTTCCGGTTTTTGCCCGATTCCGGACGAACTACTTGTCCGGCAAAAAAATGATTGTCACCATCGTGCTCAGCATGTCTTCTCACCCCATAATCGATTATCACATTAGCTGTTTAAAAATATTCTGTATTAAAAATAATCCCTTAAACTGAACCCCCTCCCCCACCCCCAGATATAGGGCTGCAGAGCCCATCTACGAACTCGACCTTACCCTCGACCCAAACAATCCTCATACCCAGGTTTCATCAAAATATCTCATTCCTTTCGAGAGTTATCGTGCTTACAGACAGACGGACGGACGGACAACTTTTGCGATGTCATAGGTATCCCTCCACTTACGTTATGGGATCCCAAAAACCCAGAATCCTGGAGCAAAATCCCGGAAATCCCCATCAAATCCCCATTGCAAAAGTAACAAGACCAAAGGATCCTATGGGATCCCAAAATTTTAATATTTGCTCCCGACAATTCGGTCTTGTAGATATTCGGTCTTCAGACTTAATTTTTACTTTTGTAATTTAGAAACAGATTATAAATGGTAATATAAATGGTAACGGTAATAATCGGAAAAGACCAAGTTCGTATTTGACAGTGCAAAACGGATAAGCCAGCTGAATTTCACCAAGTTATATATATTCAGATATCCATTTTGTGCTATCAAATATTCAGATATGGATTCAGCATATTGTTTACCCTATAGCCTATGTCGTGTCTCCTTCCTTACTTACTTCTGCCCAACTTCCGGTTTCGGCGAGATTCCGGACAAAATAATTTTCTGGCAAAAAACTAAAGCTCAAAAACGAATTCAGCATGTCTCCTTGCGTTTCGGTTTTGGCCGGGTTCCGGCCGAACTAATTGTCCGGCGAGAAAATAATTTAATATTACATAATTTTCCATAACTCACCACGTCTCCTTACCCCTAACCCGGACTTGTAATCAACTACAGATTAAACTTTTACTTTTCACAATTTTCTCTTTTTGCCGGATTCAGGGTGAACTACTTGTCCGGCGAGAAAATAATTTTCATATTCGGACTCAGCACGGCTTTACCTCTAAATCGAACGTCTAATCAACTTCAGAATTAAACTTATACTTTTCACAAAATTTCAATTTTTTGCCAGATTCCGGGTGAACTACTTGTCAGGCGAAAAAAAAAATGATGTTCGGATTGAGCATGTCTCCTTACCGCTAAATCGACTATTTCATTAGCTTTTAAAAAGTAGTTTGTTTCCCTTGATTTCAAACCCTTCCCCAACACTGAATATAGGACTAGAGAACCATCTTCGAATTTGACCTGTATTTTGACCCAAAGAGTCCTCATACCAAGTTCGATCAAAATATCTCAACCCTTTTGAGAGATATCGTGTTAACAGACGGACAGACAGACGGATAACTTTTACGAAGTCATAGGTATCCCTCCACTTACGTTTTGGGATCCCAAAAATCAGTATCGCAACACTGGTTCCATCCATTTCCAACTCTACTCTGATGGGCTTCGCCTGCAGGCAATCGTTCAACTGTTCAGTTGAAGCCTTCAGGCTTCAAGTAGAACTTTATGCAGTCGTCATCATTGTCCGCTGTACATCTGTAAACAAGTCACCGTCTTCTGTGGTACTATCTAGCGTGATGGGCAGCCACCTTTCTTGAGCTTCATGTACATCTTTGAACTCCGTTTCTTCGCTAGATGTCATATGTGTTAAGGCAAAAGTGTAAATAGGCTATCAGCAATATTTTGCATAGGCGATGACTCATCCTGTTCTAAGAAAACGGGCATTGGTTTTGGTTTGGTTTGGTTGGTCGGATTCGTCTGCCGCTTGGCTTTGATTCTGATGGCAAGGCTATGCCGCTTTCGGCTACGCGCGTTCGTTGTTTTGTTTAGTCGACTGTCGAAAGGTGCCAAAGGTGGACGTGACGACGTGAGTTGGAACAAGTTGGATTCTTTATCCGGAGAGACAGGCAGTTAAGGTTGGTTAAATTATTTATCAAGGTCAGCTCAGACGAAGGGCTATAGCTAAGAGGCTCTTAAGCGTAATATAAATTGCTTTGCAAAAATATAAATACGTTACAAAGTAAAATACTATGCTTTGCAAGGGTTGAGGCTTGCCATGACTTCGCTGAAAGCTGTGTTTACGAGGGTTGCCCACTCTCGATTTTAGTGCATAGGCGTAGTTAGTGTACTGTGCCGCGCTACTAGACCAGCCGGCCCCGGTTTCCATGTGTTACATCAGCATGTTTAGAAAGATGAATCGCCTAATTTATGGTCGGCACTCCCTTTTTTTTGCTGGCACCATCCGTTACCGAGAAAGGGTGCACAGCAGGGGCCGGCGAGGGGGTGACCCCTCGTGAGTTACCTAAAGTATTTCAGGTTCCATCATTGGTTTTTAAAGGACCCCTCTAAGAGGGGGCCCTACGTTCTGGGCATTCGGTCAAATTTTCGCCGAAGGCGAAAAATTCGGTCAAAACGGGCATCTCGGCGAAGCTGTGATGCCTTTTTCATAAAATCGATTGGGTGATTTAACGTGTTTATTGGTTCCCCTTTCTTTATGAATTTGCTAATTCACCCCACTTTTGTTCCGCATCGATTTCACCGCATTCGATCCGTCACTTCGTAAATTCGGCGATTTAACATGTTTATTTGGTTTCATTCGTCAGCGAATTCGGTAACTCACTGGACTTTTCTCAAGTCCGTATCTGTTCTATCGCATTCGGTCAGTCTGTTTCATAATTCGGTCATTAATCAGATTCATTTCTTTCTGATTCGTGACCAAATTCGATAGATTCATCCAACTTTTGTTTAGCCCGCATCGATTTTGCCGGATTCGGTCCGTCCCTGCGTAAATACGGTGATTTAACCTGTTTATCTGGTCTCATTCTTTACCGAATTTGGTCGCATTCGGTCAGTCCATTTCATAATTAAATTCGGTGAGATTCGTTTGGTTCTGATTCTTTACCGAATACGGTAATTCACCGGATTTTTGTTTGGTTCGTTTCTATTACTAGACTGGCCGAATTCGGTTGTCTTAGGTGGCTCTAGCAAGAGTTTATTCAGTTATGAAACTCGGTTGTTATACCGCTCTCGATCTGTTCCTTAATTTTTAGTTAGTTTTTCCGTATAGCACGAATTCATTATTTGCTTCAACCCAGTTACTGAGGTCGGTAATTTAAGTGGCATTTATTTTTCTCTCGTTCTTTACTATTTACGGTAGCTTAAGCTGGTGCTCTTCATTTTTTACTTGCAGTACTTCAGGAATAAGCACGTCTCTTGACGTGAAAACTAGCCTAGTTTTGTTTGTTGTGAATTCCGAACAAATGTACTTTTTATCTACTTTACCCTGGATCGCGCCTTTCGTTTCGCCAGACAGCAGGGGCGTAATTTCGTCAAAATCCTGGGGGGGGGGGGGGCAAAGTTGGAACCGATTTTCCCAAGTCAAGTGAAAATGAGCAGTTTTATTTCAAGAAGAAAACGTAATAAAATGAAAGAAACAAAGAGATATTTTACTAATCGACCAAGGCGAAACGACGCTTCTTCAAATTCGCAAACCTGTCCACTGCGCGATTGACGTCAAGCTTCTTCGTTTTTTGGGATCCCAAAACGTAAGTGGAGGTCTTTAATAGCGTCCTATCTCGTTTGGAACGGCTCACATCGGTTTATCTGATTTCAGGTGATTAAGGTACGACTTCCGTTTCAGAGACAATGGAGGAGCACGCCAATTCCAGCCCCGTGTCGACCACAGCTGCAGGGCAGGTCTCCATAGCCAGAGTGATGGAAGCGATCAAGACGGCTTCGACAACCACAGGCCAAGTCTCGTTGGCTAGAATGATGGAATTGCTCGAGATACACGAGTCAGAACTACAAGACTGCACGCTTGTCTGCGACAAGAAAGAGGTCAAATGCAGTCGTGTAGTCCTCGAAGTCGCCAGCGACGTCTTTCGCAGCATGTTCGAAACTAACATGTCTGAGAAACGTACGGGAGTGGTAGACATGGAAGACGTGGATGGAGACATGATGCAGCTTGTCGTGGACTATTACGCATGGGGCAGTCTTCCACTATGGACCAGCATCAAACATCCAGAGCTGATTTATATAATCAACAAGACCAAAGGTTTCGATGGGATCCCAAAATTCAATATCTGATCCAGACAACAGGGTCTTGTCTTAGCCAGATCCAGTCTTCGCCAGACTCCTTGAACACTTTTACAATTAAAATTCAGAAACAGATTAAGGCAAAATAGCTAATCACCTGAGAAAACCAAGTTCAGATCTGGATTCAGCATGTGTGTTTACCCCTATCATATCTGTTTTGACGAAAACTTCCTGCCACTTCTGCTAATTTCCCGGTTCCGGCCGAACTACAGAACTACTTGTCCGGCGAAAAAAGAAAGCTCAAACACGAAATCAGGGTATCTTCTTTCCCCAGTAATGAACATCTAATCAACTTCAAATAGAAATTTAGCTTATAACAAATTTTCCGATTCCAGCCGGATTCCGGTCGAACTATATGTCCGGGTAAAATATGATTGTCATACAGGGACTCAGCATCTCTTCTTACCCCTAAATCGCTTATCAAATCAACTAGAAATAAAACTTTGACTTCCAACAGTTTTCCGGTTTTGGCCGGATTCCGGACGAACTACATGTCCGGGTAGAAACTTGTTTTCACATAAGTGTTCAGCATGTCTTTTTGCCCTAAATCGAACATCTAATCAACTCCAAATAAAACTTTTAATTTTGACAAACTTTCCGGTTTGGGCCGGATTCCGGTCGAAATACTTGTCCGTCGAGAAAGTAGTTTTCACCATCGTCTTCAGCATGTCTTCCTACCCCTAAATCGAACATCTAATCAATTTCAAATAAAACTTTTACTTTCAACAAACTTTCCGGTTTGGGCCGGATTCCGGGCGAAATACTTGTCTGTCGAGAAAATAATTTTCACCATCGTCTTCAGCATGTCTTCCTACCCCTAAATCGAACATCTAATCAACTTCAAATAAAACTTTTACTTTCAACAAACTTTCCGGTTTTGGCCGGATTCCGGGCGAACTACTTGTCCGATGACAAAATGGTTTTCACCATCGTGTTCAGCATGTCTTCTTACCCCATAATCGACTATCACATTAGCTGTTTCAAAACATTTTGTTTGTCCCTTAATTTGAATCCCCTCCCCCACCCCTAAATGTAGAGCTACAAAGCCCATCTACGAACTTGACTGGTCCGATGACCCAACGAACCCTCACACCAAGTTTCATCAAAATATCTCATTCCCTTCGAGAGTTATCGTGCTTACAGACGGACGGACGGACGGACGGACGGACAGACGGACAACTTTTGCGATGTCATAGGTATCCCTCCACTTACGTTTTGGGATCCCAAAAAGTATATGCTCGACGGGATCAAAGAGGCCATAGCAAGAATGATTATATCACGCCTTGACCTCCCAATGGCGCCAATGTCCAACTGGCTGTTTGACTTTTACGGAACCCAAAAACAAAAGCAAACAGCCCTTGCGAAAATGGCTACGAGGTTTGTCGAAGATCCAAGTATCGGTGAGGATGATGGGTTGTACCAGTGCATTGTCAAACTAAAGGTCGACCACTTCGACTTCCTTTTGAGAGAGTCGAAGACGGAAATACTCTACACCGGAAAAAAATGCAGAGTAATTGCCGCTAAACGTACGTTTGCTCTTTTCAAAAGCTGGGTCTGTGACAACATCAAGGAACGCAAGGAACGACAAACTCATTTTCTTCGCTTGCTCGAGCACGTTGATTATCACGGCGTAGATTTGGACTTATTCGTGTCTAACATGAAAAAGTTTGCCGAAGATATTCCATGTATGCGACTGTTTGCTGACGCAGCTTGTGTATTTCGTTCCGCTCGATCAATCGCCAACTGCCGAAAGTGTTTCGTAAAGTTTCCCTGCGACTCTTGCAATCACCCCATGTATCCTCCATTTCACCGCAGGGATGGCTGTGAGGGAAAACACAAGTGTTTCTGCAGTGAAAGCCAAGTATATATTTCTTATGCACCAATAATCCTGAAGTAAAGTACGTGATACGGTGTAGTTAGTTCCGAAATTAATAACTGATTTCCTTTCTACTTAGTTCTTAGTGATTTGTATTTTCGTAGCTTTATTTTTTTTTTACAGTAAACGAAATCGTCTGATTATCGTGGATAAACAGTCATCTGACGTAACAAAAGAATATTCCAGCGAGAATATTTTTGATTAGGAATAATTCGAACTCCCGGTTCTTAATTTTCCTTTTCAGGTTATTGTTCTGTCTTTTTTTTCCGTGTATCAATGATTACGACCACACTGCTGACAAGAGTAAACAAGTAGCGGGATATCCCGATTCAGCATGTTCTTGGCGGCATCTATAAGTTTGTATTGGCGGCCTCGGCAATACTTTCCAAACAAGAGCATATCCGACCGTTAGGTTCATTCGCGAACAACACTATACGAGATGATTAAAGTAAAAGACAAGACCTGCATTGCCTGGGAAACGTGAAGTTTTTCAGTCTAGTTTCAGCAAACTTTGTTCGGCTTCGCCGACTTAGTTTTGTTTCTTTGCTAACGGTTAAATGTTAAACTTTTCAACCCATCGACGTTTGAAAATGGTATGTTACAATCCAAGAAGAAGTTTTTGGGATCCCAAAACGAAGTGGAGGGATACCAATGACATCGAAAAAAAATGTCCGTCTGTCTGTGAGCACGATAACTCTCGGAGGGAATGAGATATTTTTATGAAACTTGGTATGCGGATTCTTCGGGACAAAGGCCAGGTCAAGTTCGTAGATGGGCTCTGTAGCCCTACATTTAGGGGGGGGGGGGGTCGAATTAAGGGGCAAACAGAGTATTTTTAAAAAGCTATTGAGATAGTTGATTTAGGGGCAAGGAGACATGCTGAATCCGAATATGAAAATTATGGGAGACATGCTGAATCCGAATATGAAAATTATTTTCTTGCCGGACAAGCAGTTCACCCGGAATCTGGTGAAAACCGGACACAAAACTTGTCGACCAATTTACGGCTATGGCGGTCCTACCCCTTTTATATTTACAGGTTAAATCACCGAATTTCCGCAGGGACGGACCGAATGCGGCGAAACCGATGCGGACTGAACAAAAGTTGGATGAATTATCGTATTCCGTCACGAATCAGAACCAAATGAATCTGATTAATGACCGAATTATGAAATGAACTGACGGAATGCGATAGAACAGATACGGACTTGAGAAAAGTCCGATGAATTACCGAATTCGCCAACGAATGAGACCAAATAAACAGGTTAAATCACACGAATTTACGAAGGGACAGACCGGTAAAATCGATGCGGAGTGAACAAAAGTTGGAAGAATCAGCAAATTCGATAAAGAAAGGGGAACCAATAAACACGGTAAATCACCCAATTTCGAAATGCGGGGACAAAGATTTTTATTAAAAGGGCATCACGGCTTCGCGGCGATGCCCGTCTAACTGAATTTTTCGCCTTCGGCAAAAATTTGACCAAATGCCCAAAAAGTAGGAGGGGGGGGGGGCGCGGCGCCCACCCCGACGCCCCTGCCCGTCAGTGTCGTACCACATTTCCTCTGAAAGTCCGCGTACTGGTGAGATGCATCCGGCCACACAAAGGTCTTGTGAGCGTCCAGCTTAATACTATACTTCTAGTTACCCTAACTTCGAGGACGATCACATGTGCACTGAAAGTCCGCGTCCTGGCGAAATACAGCTGTCCACGCTTAATTCTCCTGTGTTTACACTGCAAAGTAAACTCGGTCTCTCCTAGCTTTGACTATGATGATCGATACGATAAGCGATCCTGATCTTGTTATTTAACCTTGATTAGCAAGTAGGCTACAATAAAAAAATCTAGTCCGACTCCTAAAGCAAAATCTTCGAAGTATAAATATATATATGCACATATACTCAGTTGAATATCAGAGTTAACGTATGCGTTAACGGATTTATTCCTTTTCTAGCTTTTAGCTATTCGGATTAAACTTGATTGATACGTGAGCTGACGAATCCGTTAACCACTGTCGATCATGATCCGCAGTCAGCTTGGGCTGAAGGAAGATTTCTTTTTACGTATAAAAGTGTTGGGCTTTCCTTTCTACTCGGTCCTTTTTGCTTACTCAAATGATGGGTGATAAATAAATAAATATCAAACCATCTAGACTAATCTTCATCCTGTATCACAGGTTAAAAGTTTGGGGGTGCCTTACTACCTGCCTATATAGCAAAATAGGCACGCCTTCTCAACAGCTGTCTTGTCGGTAGTTCACTGGTCTTTCAGCGGTTTGAAGTTTCTCTGTCAGGCTGCCAGTCTTCAGGGTGAACATTGGGGAAGGGACAAACCTTGCCAAGAAGGACCGAAATATCGCTGCCGCGGCATCGTCGCTGACCTATCCGTTTTTGAAATTTCTTAGAAAACGTTGCAACCTTCATGAAACTTTGAGACTACCAGTTCAAACTTGGCTAAATTTTAGACATATGACGGGACTGCCCGAAACTGGGATTAAATTAGTTCGTAAAATAATGAAAGTTCGTAAGGAACGCCGAAACTTCCCATTCAAATTACAAAATTTCGTGAACTTGACAACAAACTTTAAAATCCCATCAAACCGATAAGGTCACCATAGATCCGCAGACAACTTACTTGCTTGTACTTCTAACGGGACCAGACGATTTCCGTCCATGAGTTGCAAAACGGTCATGTCCAGCATTGCCACATCAAAAATATTAAGAGAGTGACTTTTGGACCAAAGAAGCGAATTAGGAGTGAAATTTATTTTCATGAAATGTTCACTTTTGGTCAGTATCGCCTCTGTAAAAACGACACATCTTAATTTTACTTTCGTGAAAAAAACTTGAAATAGTCACTTCTGGTCGGAATCCCTGCAGCAAAAATGACACATTTGGTCATTTTCTGAAATAGTGATTTGTATGTCCTACGTAGGATAAGAGTGACGCAAGCAAAATACAGTGACAGTTCACACTATCGTGCGACATTTGGCAACCCTGGTCGTGTCGCAGTTGTCTCCGCCTTGCGCCAGCTCCTAGGCGCAATCTAGCCGCAGAAGTTATCGCATCTTCTACCGAAGCGGCGAGAACCGCCTACAGACTCAAGGTCCTTTTGACGGTCGTCCAACAATTCTTGTTGAGTTGTGATCCCCCCTGATTCGCGGTTCAGGAATGACCCCTCACTATATTTGACGGTGCAAAACGGATAAGTCAGCTACATTTTATTAGAGCTATAATTCGGCCCTTTTTGGCAAAGGTCCTCTTCAGGCTCAAAACCGCTCAAGTTGGAAATACGAACTTGTGGGAAAAAATAAGGTGTGATCCCCCTGATCAGCGGTTCAGGAATGACCCCTCACTGTATTTGACGGTGCAAAACAGATAAGTCGGCTACACTTTATTAGAGTTATATTTCGGCTATGTCCTCTTCAGGCTAAAGCCACTCAAGCTGGAAAATGAACTTCGTGAAGAGGACCCATGCCAAGAAGGGCCGAAATATAGCTGTAATAAAATGTAGCTGACTTATCCGTTTTTCACCGTCAAATATGATTCGCGGTCAGTTTGGGCTGAAGGAATATTTCTATGGATACCTCAGTTTCACTATCAAGGTACAACTAGCACAGGCAAAATTGCGATTTATCCGTAGAACAAAACAATAACATAAATGTATCAACGAAACAAAACTTGACGCAGAATTAAAACTTCAACAAAATTTAACAGCTCGACTAGATGAAATGCCCGAATCTTCAAATAATAACATTCAAATTAAAATTAACTAAAATTATTCACTCACACCCTTTAACGACCACTAACGTACGGAACAGCAATCAGGATACACGCCGAGAGGCGGGCGATTCAAACTATGTCCAAAAAGATGAAATTTGTTTGTAGAATGTGTTTCGAAAGTCTACCTCATTGCTGTTATAATACAAAAACGGGGTTTTCAAGTAAATGGGAACAATCAAAATGAAATGGAGAACAAATAATGGAATTTTGTTACCTGATGAATCTGAGTTTGATCAAATTACTGCAAGTGACGTTAAGTAAGGATTTTTGATGTTTTGATAATAGTTTTTTAACGTCATTGAATAGAGGTGGAGACATTGACACTCGCATTAGTTCCATTCATTGTGAAAAAAGCTCAAATTTGCGTACTATCTTGATGAATATGAGAGCAAGAATATGTTGATTTTGTATCAGATGTTTCTTCTCTCTCATCATTGCCAAACAAGGGGTTAGCAAACTTCTCCATACATTGGGTTTCTTGACATCAATTACATGAAGTACCATCATAGTTTCGTCCTATAGATCAAAAGAATAGAAGAATTACGCAAGCATCTAAAAGCTGTACCAATGCTATCACTTGAGACGGACAATCCTTCATTGCAAATAAAAAAAATAACGCTGAAACTAGCTTATACTTTTTAACGGATGTTTGACTTTAGTGGTAATCTGTAGCGTCCCACCTCTCGGCATATCTGAACCAGTAAACTCGACACAATGAACAAACGGAATGTGTTAGGCGGGCCGCAGATTCGGCATAATAAAATATCCTATCCACGTTATCAAGAACCAACAATCCAGTAAGAGAACCCTCGTCTTTTCAAAGCTCTCGACTTTTCGCACACTCTCATACCTCGAATGAAAATCCACGATAAACTGTTTCAAATATTATCCACAAGGTCTTTTCAACAGCGTTTTTTTCCGTTGATTTCCACTATAGCAGAGGTATGTTTCTTCGAACGTTCGTTGAAACTTTGAACATCAACATTTTCACCTTTTTGCTCTAACAAAAGTCAACCATCAGTCAGTCAAAGTTGCTAGGATCCTATGAAAACCCTAATGGCTGTTTTGTGTCGCAAGGCACAACAGTACGAATGTTCTCACGGAATTATCAGTTCTTGATGTGACGGTAAAATGGACATTCTGTGGGTCTCTGCGGCATCAAGTCTCCTTTCTCCACTGAACATTCACAGAGGAAAAGATTTTCCTCCTCATGATGTAACAGCGTAGACCACGTTTGAACTAGTGTCTAACGCCAGTTAAAACCTTAAACTGTCAGGGGTTTTATAACAGATAACACAAGGATGCGCAGTTTCAACAGACAAGACTTGGGATGTAATTTATTGTGATTTTGAAAACATATGCATTACAAGTATTGCCAGGAAGAGCCGACAAACTGCCGAAACGGCATCTGCTGACTTTCCCGATATTATGACGACAAACAAGAAAGTCAGATTCGACGAGACTGACGCTCGCAGCCGTGGAGACAGGACTGGGGCGCCCCAGAAGCAGTAACCAGGAAATAGCCATCATCATCATCTGCGAGCTACTCATCGGGGTAAAACATCCTTATTGCTTGCAAGTGCAATTTCAGATAAGATGCTTTTTCGACGTTTTTCAGTCTTTCTGGCACTACATAACATGTAATCCATAACGTTCTCAAAATCATAACAGATTAAATCCCAAATGTTGTCTGTTGAAACTGCGCATCCTTGTTTTATCTGTTACGAAACTTCGGTAAGTGTAGTGATGATTTAGACTTTTGCTTTTGTTAAATATTACTATCAGCACTGACAGAGAAGCCACAATTGTTCCAAGAAAACTTGAAACGGAATCCGGAAAAAAATAATAATCAAAACACGATATGCTCATCTTCTGCAAATGAACGCAGAAGTTCAGGGGACAATCAAGCCATCAAAAACTAACACGACTTGTCTACTTCAAACGAAAGCCAAGTTCACACCAAATACTTTCTGCTGGCATCATATCAGAAAAACAACTGCGGTACCCGCTTTTCAACGGGCTTGAAAACAATTGGGCAATCTGTACAATTGGCATATATGAGCATTAAAGAACAAACGAGTAGTACCACGGGCAACAAAATCCAAATTCTTATCAGTGCCTCCCCCCCCAGTTCACTGCACCAACTACGACCCGAGCAAAGAAAATGCCGTCCGTTTAAAACCTTGCAACGAACCACCGACCATTATCAGTCGGCGAAGCAGACACATTTACAATTTCAGCGAGGTTTGGGGCATCCTCTCGTGGCAGAAAATACAAGAATAGCGATTGCTGACACGTCAGAAATCAAGCCACAAAGATTGCCCCCGTTTAGCATACTGACCAGACATGCATCAACTCTTGAACATACAAGCGGTGTGAGCAGACAGAAAAAGAACAGACAAAGAAGGCCACATAAACATCAAAACCCGTCACGATACCTAGTAGACGGGCAAAGGATTGCCGTTAAAGAGTTTCAGTCACGCCGGAGGAACAGCAATGTTTACGGTGAACTGAAAACTCGTCATTATCCATTCTTCACGCAACATGGCTATTTAGTTGTCTCTTACTTTCGCCTTTTTGCGAAGTTACATCATACTTAATGAGGCCATCGATTTAGTGTTCCGTACACCCTTCCTAAAATCCAATAAAGGACTGCAACCAGATGCGCTAGAAAAAACAATAACAGGCACACGTTGGATCTTGGTATAAGTAAGCCATACCGAGTCGCGCATTAGCCCCGTGGAAAAGTCTGAATGCCAGAACTGACAAACTTGATGAAGTTTAACATGACAGAGTTGTGTAGTAGAGCACACATAGGTATTTTTAACAGTTTTAAACATCGCCAAGCCAAGAGGCAGACATAAGAAACTGAAAATAGCCAGCAAATCGGGTTAAAACGTACACCAAAAAGTAACGTGTCGTAGTTTACTTTACACTGGCGCTAATCTGGAAGGAATTTTAGGAAGAGCGCGTGCAAGCAGAGCCCAGTCATTCCCGAGCAACTGGCTTGTGGTCTAAGGAAAGTAATCCGTGGCAGCAAGAGTTTGGTGGCAACTGTGCTCTTCGAGCCCTTGGGAGCCTAAGACTTCAATGCGTTTAAGCTCCCAGCAGCTAAGAGAGCATCTGCTACCTTGCTCGTGCCACTTACAACTTGTCGCCGAAAGAAATAAATACAACGCAGCAAGATCATGTAGCGACTACACTGTCAGAAAGTTCATAACACAAAGATCTGCGGTTACATAGATAACATCTGGGATGTTTTCTGTTATGGTTATGCAAGCTCTACGCATTGAAGGTTATGCGCGACAAACAGTGCCAGGAAGAGCAGAAATACCGCCGAAAAAGCATCTAGTTACTTTTCCGATATCAGAACGACAAACAGAAAAGTCAACAACTGATTTTTCGGTAGTGTTTCGGTGCTTTTGTATGCTTAACGTTTTAGCCTGTTTGTTTTCAAAAACACAAAAGTACAAGCGGTGTACAATTGTTACATACTGAAACCGCGCATCCTTGTGTTATGAAACATCCGACTGTGTATGCACTGAGTGTTTCTTAGGACCCTAATCGTTCGAACATCCATGTGGTTCCGGACAAACGATCAGATTTTCTCAGCAGTCCTTTCTGCATTCTGATCACGAATTTAAAAATCTCTCTACTTTCCAAAGGGAACAGATGGTGCCGAAAATCCTGGCACGAATTCCAGACCATGCCCCTCTGACCCCGACCGTGTATCCGTACCTTAAGACCTATTACTAGAAACTTACAAAACGGACTTCAGATATGTCTTCAGACCCTACAGTCGTCCAGGACGCGGTGATTACAGTGGTCAGAATATTCTCTAGGCAGTAATTCTTGTCCGAAAAATAGCCAAATGAACCCTTGAGCAGCGACCGGAGTGGCTGCTGTTCCCGATTCCAGTAAGCGACCCCGCAAAGTGGAAGCAAGCATAAGGGCTACGATTGTACGGTTCACGAATTGATGTTTAGCACAAGCACACATCATACTACGCCCGCATGAGCACCAGGTGCGTTCACATAATATTGCAGTTCTTTTTGTCACTTTCGGACTGATCCGTTTTCTTCATGGTCTCGTCCAGATTTGACATCGCGGAGCTGAGAGATTCTTCTTGTTCTTCTTCAGAGATTTCAGCGTTGGTATATCTCGAGCTGTCAAGACCTATCCGCTCGTAAAATAGCATATAGATGTCGTGCGGGTCGATCTGGGTTGGTTGAACCTCCTAGATTGGAAGTATAGATTAGCAAAGGAACATCTTCTTCGAAAAGCCAGGGTTTCATTTTTCGATCATCGAATGAAGATTCTTATAAAAGATAACGATTTTAATGAAAGTAATTTTCTAACCATGTACAGATGAGCAAATCCTTTATCCGATATGTTCATCCATACGAAAGCAAAATCTTAAATTATTTCATTTTTTGGGATCCCAAAACGTAAGTGGAGGGATAACTATAACTTCGTACAAGTTGTCCGTCTGTCAGCACCATAACTCAAAATGGGGTAGAGATATTTTCTTCAAACTTGGTAGGAGGATCCACTGGGGCAAAGCAAGGTCAAGTTCGTAGATGAGCCCTGTAGCACCATAATTAGGGGTTTTTGAGGGGTTTAATTTAAGGGAAAAAACAGAAAGTTTTAGAAAGCCAATGAGATATAGATCTAGGAGTAAGAAGACATTCTGAATCTATATCTGAACTCATTTTCTTGCCGGACAATTGGTTCGTCCGAAATTTTTTAAAAAATGAAGTTTTATTTGAAGTCGATTAAATGCTCGATTTAGAGGTAAGAAGACATGCTGCATCCGTATGACAATCGTTCCTACCCGGACAAATAGTTCGTCGGGATCCGGCCAAAACTGGAAAATCTGGTGAAATTTATAGCTTTATTTGAAGTTGATTAAATGATCGATTTAGAGGTAAGAAGACATGCTAAATCATATATGACGATAATTTTCTTCCCGGAATATAGTTCGCCTGGAATCTGGTCGAAAGCATAAAATGCTGAACCCGTGCATGAAAATTATTTTCTCGCCTGACAAATAGTTCACCCGGAATCCGGGCGAAACCTGAAAATTTTTTAAAAGTTAAATCAGTCAATCAATCAAATTCATTTCCAAATAGCTCAAAGCTATCAGAGGAATGAAATATTTAACACACAAAAAGTTTAAAGTTTATGTGAAGTTGATTAGAGGCTCGATATACGGGTAAGGAGATATACTGTATTCGTTTTGAGCTTTAGTTTTTGCAGGACAAGTAGTACAACCGGAATCCGGCCGAGCAGAAAGTTTCGATCAACTTCGTCAAAGCAGACATGACGTATAGGGGTAAACACACGTGCTGAATCTATACCAGAATTTGGTTTTCTCAGACTAACCACTGACATAAATCTGTTTTTTGAATAGTAAAAATGTTCAAGGAGTCTGGCGAAAACCGGAAATCTACAAGTCGCAATTGTTTGGATCAAATATTAAATTTCTGGGATCCCATTGAAACCTTTGGTCTTGTTTATTCTCAGCAACCAGTGTCTGCCTAGCACCGATCCTTCCAACCAGCGGTTTCCGCGCAAAAGGAACGTCACTCCGCTCGACTGAATGTAGGAAATCCTATGACGAGATACAGATGAGCAAATCATAAGGCCCGTATCCGCGTCCTTCGGACTAGGGGCCGTCCCAACATTTTGTTTCTCTTTTCATAATATGATATGATTAATTAACATTTGTTGTATTTTGCAGATACCATGGTATCTGATACCACGGTCTATAGTCGTTTTTGCAGTTATCGTGCTATCTGATATTCACGGTCAAAAGGCGTGTTTGCAGTTATCGTGGTATCTGGCCATTTATAGTGGTATCTGAAAAAATCATCTCACGTTCATCAATTTTTGTCAAATTGGTCGGAAAGAAGTTTGGCACTTAGTTCTGTGACTGAATATCAGTTTTTCTTTCGGGATGACTTCGAAAAGCGCAATCTCGGCAATTGTCATTTTGCAGAGCAACCGTATATCAGATACCACGGTAGCTGCAAACACGACTAATTTCAGAACCAGTTCTGTGTTTCAGTACTGTGGTAACAGATACCATGGTATCTGCAAAAACGCAACTATTAATCAACAAGATTAATTTACAAGCCCCAGCGAGGAAATCTAGCAAGATGAAAAACAAGAAATAATCCTTTGTAGTTTATATCTGATCGGAAGTCGGAACTCTTGAGCCTCTGTGTAGCCTCGCAAACGTCATGAGTGCTTTCATATATAATCAGGCCTCGCGAATTCGAATATGCCTTTTTTTTATAATTTGACAATCATTCAGCCTACATATGATGGTGAAGTTTGTTTGGACGTTGAATAAACATTCATGTTATCACAGACTGAGAATACGCCTGCCAGAAGATTCATCTAGCCTTTAAGCCTAGTTCAAATTGTTTTACAATTTATTTGTTCCCATTTTCTTGATAACGGATAGGAATCAAAACTTCGGGAGATATTCCGAGGATCTACAACTTCGCGGCAACTTCGAATTCGCGCCATATAGATTCCAACGATACGGTATGATTGCTAATACACGTGCTATATAACTTGTTATGACATGTTTATTAATTAAATGATAAATAGTGAATCAATGTAATTACAAAAGTTAGGCTTCCTTTATTATCATCTTTCCCACTATGCCATTGGACCCCTACTTATATCACACAGATTGGTATTTCACATGGGGGGCGGGCCATACCCCACTTCATGTTGCAATCAAAGGTATACGCGCTGGTATACGCGCAAAGTTTTGACAACGGGGAGTATTCTTTTTAAATAATTTTTCCCTACAGTGCCGGCTTTCATTTATGACTTCCCGCCTGTGAGGTGGTGATTCTCTTTAGGGTGTTGGGAATTCATGCTGGTGCTTGTGATTCGCGGTTGACCCATCCACATGGATCTTCTTTTTGTGGTCACTAGGTTGGACCCACTCGAACTTGTATCTGTCGACCCCAAATCCCTAATTTTGTGATACATCCGCTGGGTATATCCAGGGTTTGGCACCAAATAATGAGTTCCGTAGCCGAATAAAATATTGATGATTATAGTGGAGTTCAAAAATCAACCAATCAGAACTCCTTTATAGTGCAGCAGGTTATAGTTAGGTTATCCACTGTGGTATACTATTTTTTTTTTTTTTTTTTTAACTGTGACCCGCTTTTTGGATAACAGCTAAGTATGAGTAAAATAAACATATTAAAACGCAAAACAAAACAATGTAGATAAACATGACTATATTGTTTTCATAGAGCCTGAAATGTTTGTGTTACTCCAATTCAAAACTTGAAACAATTTGCATTCGTAATATCGTCTACTTCGTTTATCTAATTTATTTATTTATTTATTCATTTATTTCCCTCAAAATTGAGGAGTACAACTTATAAATTGTAAAACAAAATCATTCCTAAATCAACTAAACTCCTTTCAATAAAATACTGTGAAATAATATACAAAAGCTTGTAAAGCTTGTCCAATTATCTTACCTTACAGCTGCTATCGTTGTAGCAATACCACTTGTCGTCTTCATGGCACGCATAAGCTACGTAGTGGCCCCCTCCCATAATTCCATTGTGACACTAGAAAGAATTAGAAATATTAGAATTGAAAAGGTACACGCATAATGAGCCAACACAGAGTTTACTGTAAACATTCTCTCGGTCAAGGTGATCGCGATCACGTCTTGCGATGAAAAACGAACTTGTGGGAAAAACTTGTTGAACTTATTGTTATTCTCACAAGTTCGTTTTTCCAACTTGAGTGGTTTTGAGCCTGAAGAGGACCCTTCCCAAGAAAGGCCGAAATATACCTCCTAAAATTCAGCTGACATATCCGTTTTGCACTATCAAAGTCCACATGTAATTTAGTGGGTGAAATAAAATTTTCATTCATTGTTTTTTAAGTTGATTGCACTTTACACAAGGGACTTCTACCGTGACCAATGAACCATACTAAAAAAATTGATTATGGTGGATGTGAACTGGTTAGATGAATTTGCTTTCAGGCGGGATCACTGTTCTTATGGCCGGCTTCTACCAGACTATTGTAGTCGTTGCAAACTCTGTTCACAAGCCCCTCGGTAGCTCAGTTGGTAGAGCGACCACCTTGTAAGCAGAGGGTCCTGGGTTCAAATCCCGGCTGAGGAGCATTTTTGTCTATCAGTTCACTACTTATAAACAAGAGCTACGAGCTCATATGGCACTTGTTACGAGTAGGCAGTACAAGAAAGTAGATGAGAACGTCACAAAATACACCCGCCGTCCAAAAATGCGGTTCAGAAATAGAAATAGAATATTAAGTTTCCCTCACTTCTGAGCAGTTCCGACATCGTCTCGATTATCTGTAGCAAATGCACATGACTGTTGAGACTTCCAAGTTTCAGCCCAATAAATCCACTCATTTGATCCCTAGACGTGCTAGACGATTTCTGGTACTCCTTGTATCTCCCCCTACCGTGGCCGAATCTGGTTCGGACTCAAAAATGGACCATCTAAAGCATCTTCTTTTATACCATCTATCAAGTTTCACTCGGATCTGAACATTTTGGAAAATTCCGGTACCCCCCCCCTTCACCAACGTTGTCGGATCCGGTTCGTGCCCAAAATATGTCATCTAGGGTATATGCTTTCTCTACGTTCCATGTTTCATTTAAACTGATGCACTCCTTTGACCCCTATGCGAGCCTCAAAGTTTCCGACAATCTCCCTCCAACTCCCCCTACTGTGGCCGAACAGGACTTGAAAACATAAACGTCGTATGTCTTAATTCCCTCTTCCTGTCTATCAAGTTTTACTGAAATTGGAGCATAACCTATCTGCAAGTTTCCAGTATCCCCACCCCCCTACCTTGGCCGAATCCGGCCCAGACGCCAAATAACAAATCTAGGCCGCATAAACTCGGCACTGTCGAACTTGCTTCTCATTCGGTCTATCCGTTTGGTTTTTGTGCATGTCAAAATCCCCCCACCCCCAATTCCCCCAACCGTGGTAGTATACACTTCGAACGCATGTTTTACATGTCGAGGCCATCGATTCTTATCACCCATTACGTTTCACTCGGATCAGACCACTCGTTCGCAATTTACATATTTCTTTTCCCTTGCTCTCCCAAAATGCTCGGATCTAGGAACGAAAGTTTCCGGGGGTATATTGTGTCAGGTTTTTAAGTCAAATAAGTAGGGTCGCTAATATGCCAGCAAAGTTTCGTTGTCTTAGTACATCTGGAACTATTCTAGCTCGCGACTACCGGAATTCAAGGAAACCCCCTCCAACTCCCCCCACAGAGCCCAGAAACCATCTGGCTCAGTCAATTTCGTATCTAGGCCTAATGCTTGTTCTCTCCATTAAGTTCCGTCGCAATCCCTCTGCTTTTAGAGTTTCTTGAGTTTTCCGGTTCCCTCCCCCATCTCCCCACAGGTATCGGACCCGACCCGGACTTGACATCGAAAATCCGAGGCGACAGCTTTTTCCACCAGACTAGTTTCATTCTAATCCGATCACCCGTTCAAAAGTTATGCACGCCACTAGATTCCGGACTCCGCATCCATCCACTCCCCCCACGATGGTTGGATCGGGGAAACGGCTGTTCTCAAGTCAATCTGTTCGGATCCCTATAATACCTGCCAATTTTCATCGCCCTAGCACATCAGGAAGTAGGCCCAACTCGCCGGGTCACTAGAAATCCGGACCCCCACCCCAACTCCTCGACAGTGCCCGGATCCGGTCCGGTTATGTCAATGACGTATCTAGGACTTGTGCTTGTTCTTCCCACCAAGTTTCATCCCGATTCCTCCATTCTAAGCGTTTCTCAAGATTTCCGGTTCCCTCCTCTGCTCCCCCCAGTGTCATCGGACCCGATCCGGATTTAAAGTGGGACGTTTGAGACACGAGGTCATCCCAAATATCAACTTTCATCAAGATCCGATCACTCGTTCGTAAGTTAAAAATACCTCAAATTTTGGCTTCCCCCCCCCCCCCCAGATGGTCGGATCGGAGAAGTGACAATTTCCTATTTATTCTGGTCGGGTCCCTGATATGCCTGCCAATTCTCATCGTCCCAGCACATCAGGAACCACTGAACTCGTGGGATCACTACAAATTCGGACTTCTCCCCCTCCCCCAAACTCCCCCAAAGTGAGTGGATCCTGTCCGGTTACATCAGCAACGTATCTAGGACTTGTGCTGGTACTTTCCACTAAGTTTCATCCGGATCTCTCCACTCTAAGTGTTTTCCAAGATTTTCGGTTTCCCCTTCCAACTCCCCCCAAGGTCACTGGATCCGGTCTGGATTTAAAATGGAGCGTCTGAGACACGAGGTCCTTCCATATATCAAGTTTCATTAAGATCCGATTACCCGTTCGTAAGCTAAAAATACCTAATTTTTCCAGATCCCCCCTCCCTCCAGTCCAGGGGTGGCCCGAAGGGGGGGGGGGGGGGGGTGACTCACCACCCCAGCCTTTTGCTAAATCGTATCAGTCGTTTATTTCGGCCTTTTGCTAAGTCGTATCAGTCGTTTATTTTGGCCTCGCCGAGGTCCCGGGCATTCATTTTAATTAAAACAATTCGAGTCGTTCAAAAAAATTTGTTAATTTTGTCTCTGCACAGCTCCAGTCGGAATCCCGTCCCTAAAGACAAGTCGGGTCGTTTAAACTAGGTTTTGTATCCCCGATAGGTCCGAGACATGATTCATGGGGGCAGCAATGTGGCTACCTGTTGTACTCCCATGTGAACTGGATCTGCCTCACCGCCTCACTCAGGTCTTTCAAAATTACAATAGGCAAAATAGGTTAGTTGTTAAAGTGCACTCTGACTGGATAACATTGCTATACCTTATAGACTAAAAGCGAGAGACAAGGTTATGTGCATTGATTGTTGGTCAAACTTTGGCTACAAGTGAAAAAAGAAAGATAGAATTTTTGAACAGAATGGAAAAGCCATCAGCAATCAAATGACAGGAAACCCGCGAAACAAGTGTGCCCAGAACAGATAGAAAAATGTCGATTACAAAGAGAGGTTGAGGTGGTAACAACGCTTGTAAACGACAAGAAAGATTTTAATATACACCCGAAATTCGTTTCCCAGGACAGGAGGGGTTCTGCAGACGCTAGAATAGCTCATTCTAGTCGGGAGGTAAATTTTTGGCCTCTATGCTATCAGAGGCGTTACTATCCAAAATGTTTGGTTGGGGGGGGGGGGCAGAAATATTCCTTCAGCCCAGGCTGACTGGGAACCATATTTATCACTGCTGACTGCGAATCATAGCACTATCAAGTATGGGAAGAGCACGGTATTTACCGACTGGCTGGTAATTTTTGCCGGCTTTTTTTGCGGAAAAAACGGCTGTTTGACAAAAAATCGACTGGAAACCGACCGTTTTTAAGAAAAATCGACTTACGTAAAACTGACTGTTTTGAAGAAAAATCGACTGTTTCCCCCCCAAAAATCGACTGTTTTAAGAAAATTTCCCCCCAAAAAATCGACTGTTTTTAAGAAAAATCGCGGCGCTTCGCGCCGATTCAGCAATTTTTTTACCGGCTGGTTGACAACATGGGGGGGGGGGGCGTCCCCCCCACCCATACGCGACGCCCTTGTATGCTAGTGTTAAAGCACATCTGAAAATATTTATTCAAACGATGTTTACAACGGATATACGTCAACTACGATTCTTCATCAGCGATATTTCCCCCGACGTTGACCGAGAAGTTTGAACAGTCTGACGAGGACTCTTGCCAAGCCTTCCGAAATATCGCTGATGAAGAACTGTAGCTGACGTATATCCGTAGTAAAGATCGTTTGAATAAATGTTTCAAAGTCAGCTTGGGCTAAAGGAATATTCACATCTGAAAAGAATTCGTAAAATTCAGGACACTCATACAACTCGAAAATGATCTCTTTTATGTCTAAGTTATTAAAAAAGCCAACTTCTTGTCTTCATTTGCTGTGTATAGCATCTTCTGTCGCGTAGAATCAAATACGATCAAGCGCTTGATCAGCAAACATCGCTGTAATCAGATTGTGTAGTTTTTGCGTCCTGTTGGATTTGGATTTGCCGTGGAGACTGGATTGGGCTGTCAGAGTACGGTGACAAATCAAGTTGCAGTACCCCACGTGTCACCGGGCCACCTTTCCAAGGGTGATTGCCACCGCCTTCCGTGGGGCTGCTCCATCTGAGATAAGTTCTTTTTGGGATCCCAAAACGTAAGTGGAGGGATACCTATGACATCGCAAAAGTTGTCCGTCTGTCCGTCCGTCCGTCCGTCCGTCCGTCCGTCCGTCCGTCCGTCCGTCCGTCCGTCCGTCCGTCTGTAAGCACGATAACTCTCGAAGGGAGTGAGATATTTTGATGAAACTTGGTGTGAGGATTCGTTGGGTCGTCGGACCAGTCAAGTTCGTAGATGGGCTATGTAGCCCTACATTTAGGGGTGGGGGAGGGGGTTTAAATTAAGGGGCAAACAAAATATTTTGAAACAGCTAATGTGATAGTCGATTATGGGGTAAGAAGACATGCTGAGCACGATGGTGAAAACTATTTTGTCATCGGACGAGTAGTTCGCCCGGAATCCGGCCAAAACCGGAAAGTTTGTTAAAAGTAAAAGTTTTATTTGAAGTTGATTAGATGTTCGATTTAGGGGTAGGAAGACATGCTGAAGACGATGGTGAAAACCATTTTCTCGAAGGATAAGTAGTACGCCCGGAATCCGGCCGAAACCGGAAAGTTTGTTAAAATTAGAAGTTTTATTTCGAGTTGATAGTTTGATAGTCGATTATGGGGTAAGAAGACATGCTGAGCACGATGGGGAAAATCATTTTGTCATCGGACGAGTAGTTCGCCCGGAATCCGGCCAAAACCGGAAAGTTTGTTAAAAGTGAAAGTTTTATTTGAAGTTGATTAGATGTTCGATTTAGGGGTAGGAAGACATGCTGAAGACCATGGTGAAAATCATTTTCTTGACGGACAAGTAGTTCGCCCGGAACCCGGCCAAAACCGGAAAATTTGTTAAAAGCAAAAGTTCGAGTAGATGACAGATTAAGGGGTAAGAAGGGAGGCTGATTCGGTTTATGACGATGTTTTTTTACCCGGACATATAATTTTTCCGGAATCCGGTTGCAACCGGATTTTTTTTTAAGTCAAACTTTTATTCAAAGTTGATTAGATGTTCTTTATAGGGATAAGGAGATACGCTGGTTTTGTTTCTGTATTTTTTTTGTTTGCTGGGCTAGTAGTTCGCTCGGAAATCGGCAGGAAGTCCCGGTCAGTATCGTCAAAATAGATATGGTTTATAGAGTTATATCTGAACTTGGTTTTCTCTGATAATTAGCCTGTCCAAGACTGGATCTGGCGAAGACAAGACTCGATTGTCTGAATCAAATATTATATTTTTGGGATCCCATCGACACCTTTGGTCTTGTTCGTATTACCATGGCAATAACTGTCAACGAGCTTTTATGCTTTATGATGTCCAGGATGGATTCCGGAATGCCGAGAGATGTTTTGCTCCAGCTTTGCACGGATTTCTACACCCCTGTGGAAATAGCCAAAGCTAAAAGTGACCTGGTTTCGTGCCTTCCTGGGTCACTCGTTGCCGCTCTAACGAAAGAGTTTCCTGATTTTATTAGCACAAGATCGGGCAAGACCAGTAAAACCCCTGTTCTGGCAGAAATTTACTCGATGTTATTACAAGCTGATCGGTCTTCTCTACCTATATTCGTTGCTGCGGATCTCAAGCGCCTTCCCGCTTTGAAAATCACGCATTTTGACCTAGCAACTGTGCTTGCGTCATACGATAATATTAAATCGGAGGTGGACTCCCTGAGGCAACTTGTACAGAGCTTAGTTGACGCTCAGGCATGCGCGCAGAGCGCACCATCTAGTGTTCAAGTTGTTGAGAACACAACTGATTGTACTCCACCGCTAAGCGTCCCTGAAGTTGGCGCTCAAGCATACTCGGTGCCCGTCCAAATTGTTGGAAAGGGTGGAGATAATCGGCGATCTTACGCAGAGTCGGTACAAGGTGGGGCTCCCCGTGCTGATGCGGAAGGTTTCTTTCCAGTGCGATCCAGAAAGCAACCTCGACGTGAGGCTAATAGCAAAGCCGGTCCTACGACGAAGTCCACTGTGGTTGGGGCCTCTTTCAAGAAGTGTCCCCTTCAATCTACGGCAGCGATTCGTAAGTCAAAAATCTTTGTCTCCAGGTTTGCCCCGAAGACAACGGTTACTGAGGTGACACACTTTTTGTCGAGGTCTCTTCGCTGCAGTGTAGAGTGCCATCAGCTACAGACGAAGTCTGAGTCTTACCGTTCGTTTAAAATTGAGCTGCCTAGCATTTACCAGGCTCGAGCTCTATCTCCTGATCTCTGGCCTGCTGGGATCCTTATCCGAAAATTTTACGAGCCGAGGCCCACAGAGCAGGCTTCTAGCTCCACTGAAAACCAATGAGTGTTATCCGTATCGCTAGCTACAACTGCCACTCGATCAAGTGGAATGTCGAGGCAGTAAAGGCACTCTGTGATGATTCAGACATAGTGTTTTTACAAGAAACCATGCTATTTGACTTTGACCTGCCCTACATGAATACTATTCATGGAGATTTCATGGCGTATGGTGTTGCAGGCACCAGAGCTAGTGACGGTTTAATAAGAGGTAGACCCAAGGGAGGCCTTGGAATCCTGTGTCGTCAGCAGTTTAAGGGAATGCTGTCTTTTCCATTTCCAGCTGATGACAGACTTCAGCCTGTGGTGGTAACTAATGGTGACAAGCGTATATTGTTCGTGAACACTTATATGCCTTTTTACTCGATTGATAATATTCCTGTGTTTACACTATATATTGGAAAGTTAATTTCTCTACTGCAGGAAGACTTTTCGTATATTTGTTTCGTTGGGGACTTCAACGCTGATGCGCTGAAAAAGTCACCATTTTTTGATGAGCTTGATCTGGCCATGAAGGAAAACCAGCTGTGCCTGTTGGATGTTGAATGCCTGAGTTCTACATCCTTTACATACATGAGTCCAGCTGGCTCAACTTCATGGCTGGATCATGTTGCATGTTCTTTATCTCTAAGGAGTTATTTGAGCCATGTAAATATTAGATATGACATTTTCGGGTCTGACCATTTTCCCTTAGTTTTCGAGACTAGGTTGCTTTGTCCAAGCACTGATATCCAGCAGAGGTTGTGTTCTCCTTCCGTTTCCCCCCCGGTGGTGGCTTGGGATAAAACGACTAACGAGCAATTATATGCTTACCGTGGTGGTGTGGAATCTAGACTTAGGGATCTACAACGTAATTGTCCTGCCCCCTGTGGTGATGGGTCTTGTGGGGATGCTGGTCACCGAGCTAATCTGATAACCCTTTATATTTCAGTAATAACAATCCTTATTGGCAGTGCTTGCGAAAACCTACCCTATGCAGGTAGAGTATCGCATGCAGGCCAAAGAAATGTGGTTGCTGGTTGGTCCACATACGTAAAGGACCAGTATCGGGCAGCAAAGCTGGCTTTTCTAGCTTGGCTGTGGGCTGGCAAGCAGCCTGGTGATGAGCTTGATGCAAGACGCCGGTCCCTCAACCGATCGTTTCGAAATGCGTTAAGGTGGTGCAGAAAGAATGTGGAGAGTCTGAAAGCATCCGCCCTTGCCAGATCACTACTTCATTGTAAGTTTAAGGAGTTTTGGAACCGTGTTGCTAAATGCAATAAAAACTCTGTCCCTAAGCCTGCTGAGAATGTAGGGGGTGTTTCAGGGCCTGCCCAGATTGCTGAGCTTTGGGGAAGGCATTTTGGCGAGGTGTTTTCGTCAGTGCCGTCTGATACTGGTCCGATGGAGCTATCTCTTAGTGCCACCCTTTCTAGAACCAGCAAGCAGCTGATAACATGCGAGGATGTTGCCAAGGTGGTGTCTGGGCTGTCTGGTAGTAAAAGTGGTGGACTGGATGGGTTGACTGCTAATCACCTGAAGCATGCAGGACCGATGCTAGTTTGCATGCTTACCGCTCTGTTTAATGGTTTTCTGGCGCATGGTTTTGTCCCGGATGGTCTAACGGAGGTCTGTCTAGTACCTATCCCCAAATCATTGGTGCTGGATCTTAGTAGTATTACTAACTATAGACCTATTGCTTTGGCGGCTGTGATATCCAAGGTTTTTGAAAAATGTCTGTATGGGATTGTCGAACCTCAAATACGGTCATCAGCTTACCAATTTGGCTTCAAGTCAAAGACCTCTACTGAATTTTGTGTATTCGTACTAAAATCGGTGGTGGAATATTTTTGGGCTTTTTCAACCCCCGTATTTGCTTGTTTTATTGACGCAAAGGCTGCTTTTGACCGTGTCAACCATGAGAAACTTCTTCGTAAGTTGCATGATAGGGGAGTAGACCCCCGTATTGTACTAACCCTTGCATGTTGGTTTAAAAACCAAAGATTTTATGTGAAATGGGATGGGCTGCTTAGCTCCCCATTTCGTGTCCTAAATGGTGTTAGGCAGGGGGGAGTACTATCCCCACTCCTTTATAACTTATATGTGGATGAATTAAACAGTGCATTTGCTGATGCAGGGGTAGGTTGTTTTATCCAGGGTAGTTGTTTTAATAACATTAGTTATGCGGATGATTTGGTGGTGATGGCTACTACCATTCATGCCCTAAATGAGTTGATGAAAGTTTGTGATGTGTTTGCTTCGGCACATGATGTGATATTCAACACGAAAAAAACCCTTTGCATGGCATTCGTCCCACGTGGCCTGAAGCTGGTTCATCTTCCACCCGTTCTACTGTCTGGCCAGACACTGAAATTCGTGGATACTTTTAAGTACCTTGGATTTATTTTTACGCCAACGCTGAATGATGATCACCATGTTAATGCTTTAGCAAGGTCATTGAGCGCTAGAGCGAATCTTCTTATTCGTAGGTTTGGGTCTTGCAATGCGTCTGTCAAGACATTCCTTTTCAGAATGTACTGTTCCCAACTATATTGTTACTCTCTTGTGACTATCCGACGCGCGCACGGTGGCTCTTTCGGCCGTCAGTTGTATTTTAGTAACCGCGAAGGAAAGACTTATGTCATTTCAGCGTTGTGACAGTGAAGCGAGTAAGCGACTAGCTATCAAGAAGTCCAGTTATCAGGATAATACCCCCGCCAAGGTAAAGAAAAAGTTATATTATATCGCTGGTAAGAAGAGATTTATTGATGGAATTGGGTTAAGAGGTCTGAGGCCCAAACTTTGCTAAGATAAGATTGTTGATTTGAAAAACTGGAGGCCAAAATCTTTGCGTAAGATTGTTGTCGTTCTTTGCGTAAGAACAGTGGGCATAAGATAAGATTTATTGACTCGTGTTCGAGGCCAGTTGCTTTGCGTAAGAGTGTGGTAGTTCTTTGCGTAAGAACAGTTGGCTTGAAATGAGATTTATTGGTTTGTGATCGAGGCCAGAACCTTTGCGAAAGTTCCCTCCCGTAAAATTTGTTTTAATTGCTGTGGGCCTTGGCGATGGAAAAGGATACGTGTGAAGAATATTGAAGTCCTTTTAAAGGCGCCATTTTGGAGCACGCATCAATTTGGAATGTTAAATTTTTTGACGCCAGATGGCGAATAAGGTTATTGATTTAAGGGGTACAGTATGGGGGAAAATGATAGGCTAAATAAAAAATGTGAAGATTAGCCACGAAGCAGTTGGCGTAAAATAAGATTATTGATTTGTGATTGAGGCCAGAACCTTTGCGTAAGTTTCCTCCCGTCAAGTTTGTTTTAATTGTTGCGGGCCTTGACGATG
The DNA here is from genome assembly GCA_023053575.1 of Branchinecta lynchi. NCBI lineage: Eukaryota > Metazoa > Arthropoda > Branchiopoda > Anostraca > Branchinectidae > Branchinecta > Branchinecta lynchi. The sequence continues at coordinate 12,669,733 of JAKZAP010000012.1, read as the reverse complement.
GAAAAGGGTACGTGTGAAGAATATTGAAGTCCTTGAAAGGCGCCATTTTGGAGCACGTTTCAATTTGGAATGTTAAATTTTTCGGCGTCAGATGGCGGGCAAGGTTTATTGATTTAAGGGATAAAGTACGGGGAAAAGAAAATGTGAAGATCAGCCATGAAGTAGTTGGTGTAAAATAGATTTATTGATTTGTGATTGAGGCCAGAACCTTTGCGTAAGTTACCTCGCGTCAGATTGTCTTATTGTTGCGGGCCTCGAAGAGGGAAAAGGATACGTGTGGAAAATATTGGAGCCCCTCGAAAGGCGCCTTTTTTGGGGCACGTATCAAATTTGGAATGCGGAATTTTCGGCGTCAGAGGGCGGGCAAGGTTCATTGATTAGGGGAATACAGTATGGGGGAAAGGGACAGGGTAGATAAAAAATGTAAAGATTAGTCAAAATTGTTTTGGGGGGCCGATACCGATTGAGATTATTTTGGAACGAGATTTGCATGGAATTAAAGGTCACGTTTTGAGGAAAATTAATAGTGACAGGTTGTTGAGAAATCCGCATGGCGCGATTGTCAATTTGTCGCCAGGTTGTATGATGATATGGGGTCGGAGCTTTGAGCCCCCTATTGGTTGAGGCGAATAGTCAGTAGTTGTCGGAATATTCGTGGATTCGCGGAGTAGTATAGAGATTGGTTATTTGAGATATTACCCCATGGGACAAATTTGTGATAATAGAATTGAATGTGGGTTATTACAGACGGGTCGTTGAAATTTGGCTTTCTTTCAGAGTTAAGATGGCTTTGGTGCTCAGTGAGCAGTCGTCCTTAAATGGTCGGGACTATATCTCAGCCATATGCGCAGTTCGTAACGGTGACCCGGCTCCAACGACAACGGCTGTGAAGATTAAGGGGAGAAAATTGGAATCGTCCTCCGAGGTGGATATTTGGAGCGCTATTGGTTGGTTGACCGGGAAGGACAAGCCCTTCTTTGATGTTTTGGTGCCATTGGATATCGACCAGGCTCGACTTTTCATCCGTCATTTGGTCCCCTTGTTAGGGCAGGCCCAGCAAGTCCAGACGATTTCCGTACATCATGCGAGGCCGGCGGCGGAGTCTTTGACGCAAGTGGCTTCGACAAGTACTTCAGCTCCACTGGAGATACCAGAGGTTGGTGTACCCCATTTTGTAAATGAACAAATAGGGTGTGGCCCCTCAGGCCCCCTCCCCACTTGGGGGGAGGCCCTGGATGAGCATCTTAGCTCACCTTCTGAAGTGGTTGTGGGAATCGGAGTAGGAGAATATGCAAGTTTGTTGAGAGGAGTTGAGACATAAAATATGGAACCGGGTTTTAGCTTCTATTTTGGTTGGTACGTTTGGATTGTACGCATGTTACCTATGAGGTAGCGCTATGGACGCCGGTGTAGGGCTGACAGTTGCGGTATATAGTTATGTTTCAAATCAGGGTGACGTAGTGATGCATTTTTAGAAATTTAACCGTGTAGGTGAGTTTTAACGAGAATTTTTGAATCATAGGATGTGAAAGGAATGAAATTAATAAGGGTTATCATTTAGGTAATGAAGCCGTACGTGGCGGAAATGGAGATGTTGAAGATACAGTTAGGGGCCTCAAATGGGGTTGAGCGGGCAAAACGCGAGGTGTTCGACGCCATTATGTCTTGCTCTTCGGACACGAGCAACGGTAGACTGATTGCACGGATGAGGGATTTGGTGGGGGAAGCTAAGCGTGTTAGGGATAAAAATCTGGAAAAATATGAGGTGGCGTATGCTCAGATATTGGCCTTCCAAGACCTCCCACATTATGAATTGGCCAAAACTCTGGTCAACTTGATCGGTTCTGAGGCCCAGAAAGACGGTGCAAAGGAATTCCTCCGTCTTAGTAAGCAGAAGGCAAAAGCAGCGGGGGAGATTCCGAAACCCGAGAAAAAAGGGGTTGAACCTCAAAGTGTTGAAGACATGGTCCAGAAGGCCCTCGCTTCGGTTGTCGGTCAAGCTAGCCAGTTTCAGCAGCCACAGTTCGGGGCATATGGCCAGATGATCAACCCAGCTTATGGAGGTTTAAATTTCGGACCGCGAAGAGGGGGTAGGCCCCCATACGGAAGCCGGTTCTCACCGTACCGCCCGCGATATCCGGAGACTCGCACATGTCATATTTGTTTAAAGGTTGGGCACCTGGCGTCGGCTTGCGTCGATAGGCCCCGTGACGGCAACTAGTAAACGGTGTAGTGAACGTGACCCTTTGTGTGTATATGGCTGATTTTGTAATTTTGTATACATAAAAACTGTTTAAGAGGTATTAATTATTGTAGGTGGACGAAACCGATCGAATTTGGGTGAATTTTCGAGGCCAACGGGTGGCCCCACCCGAAGTTTTCCCAGCAGCGGAGAATTTTCGGTCGTTGTCGGCTTGGAAGGGGAAAGTGTACGATTCTTGTTTAGATTCAAAGAATTTCAAAGCTGGTGGGCTGTCTGAACATTTCAATGAGTGGCAAGATCTGTGTTCGACATATCAGTTGAAGAATAGCGATATGATTTTAGAATGGTTGAGCAATGGCGTACACATTCCTTCCTTCTTCCGCCGGTTCAGGGGGACCTATCGCGGGAAGTATTATGATTCGGAAATACCAGTGATAGTGGAAATCCCAAACGGGAATTCAGTCTATGCCTATGATTCTTTTGTTACCCGAGAATTGGAAGAGGGTACCCTTAATGGCTCTATTTTGCCTTGGGGTAAAGTGGGTGAGTGCGAGCCCCCCAGGATTGTAATGCCATTTACGGTCGAGCCTAGCAAACCGAGACTTTGTCACGACGAATCTTATTTGAACTGTTGGATTAGGGATAACCCCTTCCAGCTGGATACCCTGGGGGAAATTCAACCCTTTTTATCGATTGGGGGTCTGCTCTTTAAGGTAGATGACGCAAAGGCATTTAAGCAAGTAAAGTTAACCCCTGAAAGTTACCAATACGTTGGTTGCAGATGGCGTTGCGTGCATATCCCCGGAGATTCGTCAGAGTGGTACTATGTATATACGACTTTGACGTTTGGTAGTAAGTTGTCACCGTTTGTGTACCATACGATAGGCCAGCCAATCCCTACGGTTTTTAGAGAGGCAGGCGGATTTTCTTGGAGGTATTTGGACGATTCGTTGTACTATATACCTCCGGGACCGGATTGCGAGGAAATCTCAAAGATGGCAGTTAGTTTCGTGAAAGCGATGTCGGCAAAATTGGGATTTTATTTGTCTGAGAAATCGGACTTCGAACCGAAGAAAGAGTTGCGTTATTTGGGTATGTTGATCGATGTCGAGCAAGGAGCGTTTATGATCCCGGAGGATAAGGTGGAGAAGTTCGAGGTATGTCGTATCGATATGTTGAAAAGAAGCGGTTTTACGATCAAAGAGCTGCAGCGTTTTGTGGGGAGAGTAGCGAGTTTTTCCCCTGCCTTCCCGCATGCGCGGATGTTTACGAAAGAATGTAATGGCCTAATTGCCCGTATGACGCAAGATAATGTCGAGTGGTCGTTAGCTCCGAGTGAGGTATTGAACGAAATACGTTTTTGGGCCTTTTTGTTAGAATCCCCTCGGGTTTTCCCCTGGAGACAATCCTCTCACCAGTGGATTGAACTGTACACGGACGCAAGCGGATACAAGTGGGGGGCATCTCTAGTGAAACCGTCAGGAACTATCGGGTTGTCGGACTTCTTCACGAATGATTTAATGGATTTGCCAATCCACGTAAAAGAAGCACGGGCCCTGTTGGCCGCATTGTTATCGTTGGAGCAGGAGTTGGCAAACGCGCGGGTGAAGGCACGTGTAGACAATATGGCCGTGGTGTGCGCATGGAATGAGGGGGGTGGTAAGTCAGGGGAATTGAATAGAGTTATGAAAGAAATCTTCCTCCTTGTGTGCCGCATGAATGTTGTTTTGACCTTAGTATACGTCCCGTCGGCCCTCAACGTCGCAGACTCGTTGTCAAGGTCAATTGACAAACAGCATTGTAAGTTAACTGAGAAAACTTGGCTCTTGACCCAAAATCGATTTGGAGGTAAAGTAGGGCATACTTGTGATTTGAATGCCTTGTCGTCGAACGTCAGGAAAGGGTGGGATGGACGTAAGTTACCGTTTTTCTCCCCGTACCCCCAACCGGGAGCCCTTGGTATAGATATGTTTAGCCAAAAATTGCCAGTTTCGGGAAAGTATTATATTTTCCCGCCATTTTGTATGATTGGGGCAGTGATATCACACCTACGGGGAACGGGTGTCAGGGTTACAATGATTATCCCAGACGTCGGGGGGGCAGTACCGTGGTTCCCGTTGCTTCGGCAGTTTGAGGTCGCGCGTTTAAGCTTGGGCATGGCCGGAAACCGAGAAGTTTTGTTGTACCCGTCCCGGAAGGGATATGTGGCCGATAAAGTCGGATTATACGTTCCTTTGGTGGCTGTTCGTTTAGAATTTTAGTTCTCGTTTTGAAATAAAGAAGTTGTTTAAAAATACGGGTCATTTTGTGTTTTAGGGTGAACCGGTGGTGGATTGGCTTAGTATAGTCCCGACCGAATGGAAAGAGCGGAAAAAGGAGCTAGAGTTGACAATAACTCAGTCTAAGTACGAACAGAAGAAGGCGAAATTGAGGACGGAGCTTCGTGATTTTATGAATTTGTTTAGTTTAAGTCTGTTAGATTGTGAACCTGCGCATTTAGTGTATTTTTTGATATCGAAGGAAAAAGACGGGAAGACCGTCTTGCACAATGTGCATTGTCCAAATTTGGCAACGGTCAAAATCGATTGCCAATGCAAAAGAACCCTCGCGGCAGGCACCGTAGATAGTTACATCGGACAATTAACGGCGATCTTCAACTCGGAAAATATGAACGGGTCATGGGATGGGAAGTTAAAAAGGGGTAACCCGGCAAAATCGACACAGATGGTAAATTTTTTGCGTGCAACGAAGTCCGAGCAAGCCGGCGCAGCTGTAATCCCAAAGCAGGCACATCCGTTGTTTTTACAAAAGTTGAAGAAAATATCGGGCCTTTTATCTCAGCGATTAGAGTTGGCAAAAGCGAATATAGATAGATTGAGATTGGCAAGGAATAAAGCTTTCTTCTTGGTGCAATTTTTCGGGGGGGGTCGCGCCTCCGATTTGGCATTAACGAAAAGCCGGGAGATCATGTTCTTCCCGTCACAGGAAGGTTTGCTTTTTAACCACACGGCCGGGAAAACCCTTCGGCAAGGCGGAGTCAATAGCTTCGGGATTTTTCGTGTGCGTGACGCGGCCCTGTGCCCAGTTTTGGCGGTCGAGCAGTATTTGGCTCTAGTTCAGGAGTTGGGTTTAGAGCTCAATTATGGATATTTCTTTCGAAATATAAAAACGGGAAAATTTTGTAATGAACCAGTCCCGTATGCTACCGTTTATAGAGCTTTAAAAGAAGTATTAGGATGTTTAGGGTTGGATGAGGGAGAGACGCCGCATAGCCTCAGAGCCGGAGGGGCAATCACGCTGGCAGCGGCAGGGTCAGAACTATCCGAAGTTATGTCGGTCGTCGGTTGGAGGTCTGCTGCAACAGCAGAGCATTATTTGGCCTGGAAGAAGGTAATGGAGTTCCAGCAACAGGGGGATGCCGCGGCCGCGATTGAGAATTTGTCCGGGAATTATGAGCGAACAAATAAGCTCGTCGGGTTTTCAGCGTTATTTGTATGAGTTATAAAATATAATGTTTTCAATTGATATTAGTACGTTAAATGTTGGTCAATAAGGTTGGGAGATAGATGAGGTTGGGCAAATTGGGCCCGCGCGGGGGGGGGGGGGTACGGTGAGGTAGCCATGGCATAGGACGAGGCGGTACGGATTGACCCCCTACGCCCATATCTTATCAGGCTGACAGACCATAGTAGCGATTCGGATACAATACTATCCGACGCGCGCACGGTGGCTCTTTCGGCCGTCAGTTGTATTTTAGTAACCACGTAGGATGTGGATTTATATAGTCTGAAGATTAGGACAGAGGGATGTTTTGAAAAAAAAAAAAAAAAAAAAAAAAAAAAAAAAAAGAAATTGATAATTAATTGAATGGTCTGGAAGCTATTTACGTCTAAACCATGGGCCCCTGGCCTGTAAGGTTTGACCCCCTACGCCCATATCTTATCAGGCTGACAGACCATAGTAGCGATTCGGATACAATACTAACCAATCTCATAAGCGCGAAAAGACCTTTCGCGTCTTGTATAACAACTCTTTCCGGTGGTTACATGGGTTTAGATGGAACTGTAGTGCTTCGGGTATGTTTGTTGGTGAAGGAGTCCCTTCTCTCCCTGAAATCCGTCGTTCCTCCATTCTTTCTCTTCAGTCTCGAATTCTGGCGTCTAGCAATCCTCTGCTGGTGATTCTGTGTGGTCCGCAAATGCGCCTGTCTCTGCCTCTGTGGCAAGCATGGGGGAAAGAAATTTATTGTGGGTTTGACCCATCCTGATTTGAGTGGGTTTAACCATCGTGATTGAGTATTTTGTTTGTTGGAGGCTTCGTGCCTTCAGCATATTTGTTTTTTAGTTTTAGTGTATATAAATTATTTGTTATGTAGCAGCCCCAGTTGGCTATATTTTGAAGTAAATAATAATAAATAAATACTGAAAACCAGTTTTTAAGTTGCAATTTTTCAGATGTAGCTCACTGTAGCTTTAGCTGCTTTAGTTTTCGACATGAAAGTACAGTGTGTCAAATGACAAATAAAACGGTACTTTCATAATGAAACAAAGTACATCAAATCGCCCGGAAAAAAACGCAACTCCAGTCTCGTCCGCAAACCGGCGTCTATTTTCTATCTTTACTGTTTTCCTCGTTTCGTTTCTGAGGAAGCGTGTTTTAAACGTGAAAATGACTTTTTTTTCTATTAGTTTGGAGCAAATCTACTTTCTTTTCTATGGGCACTATTTTGTCCCTTTTTTCGATGGACAGAGTCGGGATTTCGTAGCGATTATTAACTTCTCATTGGGATCTCAAAAAGATGCTCTGCTCCTCGGTGTTTACGTCCATTAATCCGGATGATTTTTTTTTCTTTTAGTGCACTGGCAAACTTCCTCGTTATGTTTGTGAATAAGCGTGTCTTTAACGTGAAAAATTACTTTCTGCTTTAATTCGGAACAAATCTACTTTGTTTTCTATGGCCACTACTTTGTCACTTTTTTTTCGACCGTCAGATTTGTGATTTCAAAGCTATTATTTCATTTTCAATGGGATCGCAAAAAGACGGTCGACTCCTCCGCGTTTCACAGAATTTCGCCTGCGGCGCATTCCATAGTATTCTCTATTTAGAGGAACGGTGTGTCATTTACTTGGCGATTAGGCTTGAAACTTTTTAGATCTGAAACACATTAAAGGCTGGCTAAAATCTTACTAGGCAAAGGCAGATTTAAAAAATTTCGCCTGCGGCGCTTGATTTAATTTGTCCGGGGATAAGCGTTGAAAGCTTTCCTCTTTAGCGAAAGTTGAAATGTAAAGCTGAGGCTATGAAGGTATGTGTACAAAAATGTTGATTACACGAATATTTCATCTGATACACTGCACCTAGTTTTAACCGGCTCTATTATTTTTTGGTGGGAATGTGCGCCATTGCCGCGTAGTCACAACAGGTCATTTTTGTTGGTACGTGCGAGTCGTATATTACGATCAGTCGTTAAAATGAGGGGTCTCACCCCCTGGCCTGACTGCTTCGGGCCACCCCTGCCCTCCACTCCCCTCCAGATGGTCGGATCGGGGAAGCGACTATTTCTAATTTAATCTGGTTCAATCCCTGATATGCCTGCCAAGTTTCATCGTCCTGGCTTATCTGGAAGGGCCCGAACTAGCAAAACCGGGACCGACTGACGGACACAAATCAGAATCGCTATATGGCACTTGGCAGAAGGGCAAGTGCCATAAAAAGTGTTTTAAGTTATTAATACAGGAGGCAAAGACAGCCGGGAGTCGGTGTTTGCTTCGCGGGTGCTTTAAAGTAGTAAAAAGCGGTAGGAAAAGAAGGAAGATAGATTAACTTACCACGGCTGCATACAGCCTATACGACAAATCGAGAGGGTCGTGACCAGGAATTAAATTATGTTCGTGGAAATCTTGGATAGTGGCCCATTTGGAAGGTGGATGGCTGAGAAGGGAGGTTGACTCCACCCTCTGTCGCTGTCCAGGGACATGGCCATTGGCTACCGGTTCCTGCGCGTCGCCAAATCCAGAGTCTTGCTCCTCGCTCCTTGGCGATAATGTCGAGCGGCTGGACGTGGAATCTGGAAAGAAAGTAGGATCTGACTTTCTGGAATGACAAATTAGTCGCGTTTTTGCAGATACCATGGCATCTGTTACCAAGGTAGCTGCATCTGCAATTAGTCGTTTCTGCAGATACTGTGGTATCTGATTTACGGTTGCTCTACAAAAACGACTATTGCTGAAATTGCACCAAGTCATTCCAAAAGAAAAACTGATATCCGGTTACATTACTAAATGCTAGACTTCTTTCTCACCAAGCTGACAAGATTTGATGAAAGTGAGATGACTTTTCAGATACCATGACCAGTTACCACGGTCTGACCGTAGAATCTGAATATCAGATACCACGCTAAGTGACCAGATACCACGAAAACTGCAAAAACACCTTTTGAGCGTGGTATCAGATACCACGATACCTCCACAAACGACTTTAGACCGTGGTATCAGATACCATGGTATCTGCAAAAATGCAACTATTGTATTTAGTTTGATACTCTTCGGTTTTGAAGGATGACAGATAAATCAGAATAATTAGTACGCTAGACCAGTGGTTCCCAACCTTTTCCGTACAGCGTACCCTTAATCAAGGTTCCGTGCACCTTTTTTGACGAATTGTTGCTTTAGTATTTTTTCCCATCATCAGAGCGTCAAAAAGACGTTATTTATTGTCGATCAAACGTCACAAAGCCGAAGAAAATGCCTTATCATCAGCGATAAGGCATGTAAATATGATAGGATATCTGATTTTCAGGACAATACTGAAACTTAGTTACGGGACTCGAAAACGAATTAAGCGAGGAATTAAAGCTATGGACTAACTAACCCTTACCACCGTTTGGGAATCACTGAGCTCGACCACAATTAATGTTGTCTTAGCCTCTTTTGGGATCCCAGGCGACAGCGTAATATTTTTTCTTTGACAAGATCGGTTCAAATATCTGTCTGCCAACTGTCAAAACTGCAAACACGATTTGAGATTTGCATTCTCTGATTTTCCAAATCCATCAAGGGAGGTGCGGGGGGGGGGGGGGCAGGCTAACTCAATCGTAGATGGTAAATGCTACTGATCTAGACAGATTGCACAACTATTTGTGCGGTGCACACATGATAGATATGACTGAATGCTAAATTCTATCCCATAGTTCCGCCAAAAACCGAGCGAAAACTCATGTGGCCAAATTATCAGAGGGCTTCGGGGAAAGGCGACAATGAAGCGAACAAACAATCTGGTTTTCCCGGCCGGATTGGCTGAATTTTGTTTATCCAGCTGAGAAAATCTCAACTTTTCCGTACGGAATTGATGATGGTGCAGGTTCATGGCACGAATTCCAGCCGGCGACCGCCAAACCCTGAGTGTTTGTTCACGGCATAAATCAAGTAACCCAAGTCGTGAAAACGGCCAGTTCAGCTGGAACCAGTTCTAGCTCAAATATCAAGCATATTGTTGTATCAAGTATAAAGGAACAATCATTTTACGATCACAAATGAAAGCCAGCCGTCATCTCGGAAAGTCGGGCAAAACACAGGAGAAATCAAATTCTGTATAATTTTGTCAGCCCCGGTCGTATCGTCGTACTTGCGGGCTGGACCAACAAAATCAACACCTATCCGAGCATGGAACCTAGCCGAGCCTTTGGTCTTCTTTATCAATCGCGAATAGATGCTGCTTTGAACGACCTCCTTTAATCTCATCCCGGTACAAATTCAAACGTTTACACGAAAGAGGATGATAGGCTAGTAACCTTTTTCTAAGAAGACGGGGTCGCGACGTCTATGACGTCAGTCGTGGCTGCCGAACCACGAGCCACGAGCTCAGTCACGACTTGGCTTAGTTTTGTGCTAGATCGTAACCCAAATACTGGAGGACCATCCGAGGTGAATATGCGTCTTTTTTTGTTGGTCATCTTTTTTTTTAGGTTATCTTACGCGCAGGTTTTTGTTGGCGGGCGGAGTGAGGGCGTAAAATGCAACATTTAATTCGGGAAAGCCTGTGATAGCACACACGGTACTTAAATGTTCCGACGCCGAGAAGCAAACATTTCAGCCTAGGCGGAGATTCGAGGGAGTGGAAAATTCCTCCATCTCACCTGGGCCACTATCCCGACTATACTTGCAGGCTTGGATATTACAGATGGCTTATTATAAGGGCCGGCTCTTTCGGTGTACATCTTTTGATAATCTTTCGCAGATTACTGAGAATCTTCCATCCGCTTTTCCTCTATGATTAATAGTATAGCACAGTGGTACCCAACCTTTAATACCCTGAATCAAGGTTGAAAACGGTTGCGTACCCCTAATCAAAGGTTTAAAAAGGTGCCATATCCCTTTTTTGACGAACTGTTGTTTTACTACTTTTTACCACGATCAGAACGTCAAAATGACGATATTTATTGAGTAAATCTGAAACTGTGTACGACTTTGAAGTACCAAACCCTAATCGACCGAACACCAGACACAAAGCAGCAAGTGATAATTGTCCGAAACTTGTTCGCCCAAATACACATTCTACTGATAGGTACCTCAAGTCTTTTGTACCCTATTTCATACACCACTTTAATTCTATGTAGTAATTAGAAAGGTAAATTGTATATATTAAGTGTCGAATGAGAATTTTTAAACTTATTAGCAAAATGTCTTTTATAGTGTTATTATATGTATCGGTGGTAAACTGTACGACAATCCAATGCTAGCGAGTGAATTGTACGAGCTATTAAGGAAATAAAGAGATATATATATAGATAGGGTATCTGGTTTTGAGGACAATACAGAAACTGAGTTAGGGGACTCAAAAACAACTTAAGCGAGGTATTAAAGCTACAGACGAACTTGATTTTGGGACCTCCGCGTACCCCTTGCGAGGTTCTCTTTTACCCCTTTGGGTACGCGTACCACCGGTTGGGAGCCACGGGTATAGTAGACAGATGAGAAGGGCGACTTAATGTACAAAAGAAATGTCTTGAGCCACCGAGTGGTTTTCATTGGTTGGCTTGCTAAACAGCCAGACGTACATAGATAGCGTATCCAGGGCATGGAACCTTGCAAATCACGAGGTAGGAGTGCGCGTCCGTTACAGGGTATGATAAAAATCCACTACATAGATATCGCATGTACGTACATTACATAGTACGCGACGCAAGGTCAGACAAGTGGAACGCGGACATGCTGCGCTTATATGTTTGGGCTTTTTGGAACCATAAATCAATACTGCAATGAGCGTTCAACTTGCGTACGTTTTATAGTACTTATACACAAATAATAAAAAAGTAGCAGAGCGGAGCGAGGCCGTCACGGTATACGCTTGTATGCAGTATCGACTAATGGCCACAAAGGTGCCATACCCTCCACGTCCTTGTACACAAACTACGCTCCCTAATGCGTTCTTTGGTTTGCTTCAAGATAAAGTTTTCGTTTCAGAGACAATGGAGAAACCCGACAGTTCCAACACCGCTTTGACAACAACAGGACAGGTCTCACTCGCTCGAGTGATGGAAGTGCTCAAGATAAATGCGCAAGACTGCACACTCGTCTGCGACAAGAAAGAGGTCAAATGCAGTCGAGCAGTACTTCAAATTGCCAGCGACGTCTTCCGCCAGATGTTCGAAACTGATATGTCTGAGACACGCACCGGATTGGTGGAGATGAAAGACGTGGATGGACAAATGATGCAACTTGTAGTGGATTACTACACAACGGGCGTTCTGCCTCCCTGGACAGATATTAAACATCCCGAGCTTGTCTACATACTCGAAAAATACATGTTAGACGGGATAAAACAGGCGCTAGCAGACAAGGCCATCGCAGATGCTGAGAGAAAAACAGAAATATATCCCATACTATTCGAATACTATGGATCCTGTCAACAGAAACAAACAGCACTTCTACAGATCGCTAGGAGGATTCTGGATGATCAGAACAATGTGCTGTACTCCGTTGTCAGCGACCTACAGTTCGACCTCTTTGAAACACTTGTTAGAGAGATGAAGGAAATAGTTAGAAAAGAATGGAAAGTTGCCGGAAATAAAAGTATTCTTCGTCTTATCAAAAGTTGGGTCTCAAAGGACATCCCAACACGAAAGGCCAACTTTCTTCATTTATTTGAGCACGTTGATTATCATGGCATCGAATTGGATTTTATCTTATATAACGTGAGGCATTTTTCTAGCAGTGTGTCATTTATGAAGTTTTTTGATGAGACAATATCCACATATAATATATCCCGCGGACATATTATGTCCGCGGGATCCGCCGGCAGATGCTACAAGTGTCGTCGTCGTCTTAAATGCCTAACTTGTCAGCACGAGATGTCCCCTCCGTTTCACGTAAATAATTGTGCGGGAAATCACGGATGTCAGTATACCGGTCACACCATAGTGCGTTTCCCTTACAGTCCTGTAGCGTAGCAAATTACTGAACGCGTGTTATGGTTCCGTATAGTTAGTTGTCAAATAGCTGGTCCTAATGTTCGTTTGTATTGATTATGTTGTACTTTTGTCTGTTCCGTAATATACGAGTACTTAACCGATTGTCATGGTTTTATCCCATCTCTCAGTTCCCTTCATCCCAACGACGCTTGGTGCTGGAAACCTTCTGGCCTGCGTGCAAAGACTTGTGCAAAGACTCACTTGGCAGAAACCTCGAGAAGGAAGCCAAGTCAGGTCGGACCAGGATGACCGAACTATGGAATGCTGCCCAAGATAGACTCACCTGGAGGTCAGAAGTTGTCGCCTTATGCGCCACCATCTATCGGTAACTACTCACCAGTCTTATAACCCATTTTTGAACTAAGCGGTGTCCGGTTCTATCTCACTGGTGCGGACTAACCAGAACCCTGCTGGGGAGCCCGGCTTCTCCGAGAAGTTATTAACTTCTCGTCCAAATTTGACGGGGTTTCGCGCAAAACCCAGAATTTAGGCCGTTTTTGCACTCACCGGTGAACGAAAAAAAGCGTAAGAGAAGAACCGGACACCAGTGGCAAAACACCAGAGATAGCCCGGAGTGCAACAAACGTAGCTTCTGCTTACCCACTGGAATCACTGAAGTTACTGAAACTTTCGGACCGAGCTGGAACGAACCCTTAGTACCTCCAAACAACGAAAAGTACAACAATTTTGAGAAATTTCAATTCTGAGGTGTGCCATCTTGCTGAAAATAAATATCATAGAGCCGAGGGGTCAACGACTCTCACTTTTGATGTACACCATTCCGGAATAACGGAATAAGACCATTCCGGATTATTCCGGATTATTCCTACCATTCTGGATTATTCCTGACCATTCCGGAATATTCCAGACCATTTCGGATTATTCCTAACTATTCCGGATTATTCCTAACCATTCCGGATTATTCCTGACCATTCCGGATTATTCCTAACCATTCCGGATTATTCCTGACCATTCCGGGTTATTCCTGACCATTCCGGATTATAACCAATCCGAATTATTCCTAACCATTCCGGGTTATTCTTGATAATTCCGGATTATTCCTGACCATTCCGGATTATTCCTTCGGGACATGTACACCATTCCGGGAGAGTCGTCGACCCCTCGCATAGAGCGCATTAAAGTCGTTGGGGCATTTCCGAAGAAAGGGTGAAACTGTTTTCTCCGAAATAACCGCTAAAACTGCATATTTACCTGTCGGTCATGGCTCCAAAATAGGGATAGGAAAACACGCTGGATCAGTGTTTTAACTTAATTTTCCTGCGGCCGGACCGATTCTTGTTCCTACGGACCGGAATCGGCGATAAAACCAGAAAATGAGACGGATTTCGTGGTTTTTGGGATCCCAAAACGTAAGTGGAGGGATACCTATGACATCGCAAAAGTTGTCCGTCCGTCTGTCCGTCCGTCTGTAAGCACGATAACTCTCGAAGGGAATGAGATATTTTGATGAAACTTGGTGTGAGGATTCGTTGGGTCGTTGGACCAGTCAAGTTCGTAGATGGGCTTTGTAGCTCTACATTTAGGGGTGGGGGAGGGGATTCAAATTAAGGGGCAAACAAAATATTTTGAAACAGCTAATGTGATAGTCGATTATGGGGTAAGAAGACATGCCGAACACGATGGTGAAAACCATTTTGTCATCGGACAAGTAGTTCAACCGGAATCCGGACAAAACCGGAAAGTTTGTTGAAAGTAAAAATTTTATTTGAAGTTTATTAGATGTTCGATTTAGGGGTAGGAAGACATGCTGAAGACGATGGTGAAAACTATTTTCTCGACGGACAAGTATTTCGCCCGGAATCCGGCCCAAACCGGAAAGTTTGTTGAAAGTAAAAGTTTTATTTGAAATAGATTAGATGTTCGATTTAGGGGTAGGAAGACATGCTGAAGACGATGTTGATAACTATTTTCTCGACGGACAAGTATTTCGCCCGGAATCCGGACAAACCGGAAAGTTTGTTGAAAGTAAAAGTTTTATTTGAAGTTGATTAGATGTTCGATTTAGAGGTAGGAAGACATGCTGAAGACGATGGTGAAAACTATTTTCTCGACGGACAAGTATTTCGACCGGAAACCGGCCCAAACCGGAAAGTTTGTCAAAATTAAAAGTTTTATTTGGAGTTGATTAGATGTTCGATTTAGGGCAAGAACACATGCTTAACACTTATGTGAAAAATTTTTTCTATCCGGACATGTAGTTCGCCCGGAATCCGGCCAAAACCGGGAAACTGTTGGAAGTCAAACTTTTATTTCTATTTGATTAGGTAAGCGATTTAGGGATAAGAAGAGATGCTGAGTCCCTGTATGACAATCATATTTTACCCGGACATATAGTTCGACCGGAATCCGGCTGGAATCGGAAAATTTGTTTATAAGCTAAATTTCTGTTTGAAGTTGATTAGATGTTCATTACTGGGAAAAGAAGATACCCTTATTTCGTCTTTGAGCTTTCTTTTTTCGCCGGACAAGTAGTTCTGGAGTTCGGCCGGAAGCGGGCAATTGGCAGAAGTGGCAGGAAGTTTTCGTCAAAACAGATATGACTTATAGGGGTAAACACACATGCTGAATCTATATCTGAACTTGGTTTTCTCAGGTGATTAGCTATTTGGCCTTAATCTGTTTCTGAATTTTAATTGTGAAAATGTTCAAGGAGTCTGGCGATGACTTGATCTGGCTAAGGCAAGACCCGGTTGTCTGGATCAGATATTGAATTTTTGGGATCCCATCGAAACCTTTGGTCTTGTTATCTGATGTCCTTAACTAGGGGGTAACAGAACATCGATCTTCTAACTTCATTTCCTTAAAGCACCCCATCGGACTATTTACTGTTTATGTTCCATTTTTCAAAATTATCTGAATACTGAATTTCAGCTCTGCTTTTAACAAAATATCCAAGGCTTTGGCTGTTTTCCCCTTTCCCGGACCCATTGACTCTTCGTAACAAGACCAGAGGATTCGACGGGATCCAAAAATTTAATATTTGACCCAGACAATTCGTCTTGTAAATATCCAGTCTTCGCCAGACTTCTTGAACATTTGTACTACTAAAATTTAGAAGCAGAATAAGGCTGTTGTCTATAGTCACCTGAGAAAACCAAGTTGAGATATAGATTTAGCATGTGTATTTACGCCTATTCGTCATATGCACTTTGAAGAAACTGCTCAAAAATTCCCTGCCTTACACTTCTGCCACATTTTCGGTTTCAGCCGAATTTTGGCCTAACTACTTGTCCGGCAAAAGAATAAAGCCCAAAATTTGATTCAGCACACCTCCTTACACCTATATCGAACCTCTAATCAACTTCAGATAAAACTTTTAACTTTTAAGAAATTGCCCGGTTTCCACCGGATTCTGGACGAACTATATGTCCGGATAGAAAATAATTGTCATATACGGATTCAGCATGTCTTCCTCCTCCACTTACGTTTAGGGATCCCAAAAACTTGGCAAAAGTCAGGAAACCTTTACGCACCCATGGCATGATCTGAATACTCATCGGGAGAATAATGCGCATGGAAATTAGTGAATAGTGGCAAGTGTAAAGATTATTGAGGTGTCATTAGTGGGCTCTTAATGAAAGATAAAATTTGGGTCTCCGGGTTTCAGAATTAATCAATGCAGTTACGGAAGTAGGTTGCATCGGCATTATATGTAAGACGCCACTTCGATAGTTACTCCGGATTCAACGGAGCCTGGCAAAACAAAACCGAAGGTTTCGATGGGATCCCAATATTCAATATTTCATCCAGACAATTGCGTCTTGTAGATATCCGGTCTTCGCCAGACTCCTTGAACAGTTTCAACATTCAGCATACGTTTTTACCCTATACGTCGTATCTACTTTTATGAAACTGACAGGAAACTGATCAAATCTTCCTGCCTTTCTTCTTCCAAATATCCAGCTTCGGCCGGATTCCGGGTGAACTACTTGTCCGGCAAAACTAAAGCTAAAAACGAATTCAAAATGTCTCCTTACCCTATATCTAGCCTCTAATCAACTTCAGATCAACTCTTAACTTTCAACAAATATTCAGGTTTTGGCCAGATTCCGGGCGGGCTGTGTGTCGGGCGAGAAAATAATTTTCATATACCAATTCAGCATGCTCCCTTACCCTTACATCGAACCTCTAATCAACTTCAGATGTTTTTTTTTTTTTTTCCGGTTTGTGCCGTATTCCGGATTCAGCATGTCTTTTACTTCTAAATCCAACATTTAACTAACTTCAAATACAATTTTTACCTTGTAACAAATTTTCCGGCTTTGGCCGGATTCCGGGCGAACTAATTGTCCGGGTAGAAAACGATTACCGTACACGATTCAGCATGTCTTCTTACCACTAAATCGAACATTCAACCAACCTTAAATAACTAACTTCAAATACAATTTTTACCTTTTAACAAATTTTCCAGCTTTGGCCGGATTCCGGACGAACTAATTGTCCGGAAAGAAAATAAGTTTCAGATATTGATTCAGCATGTCTAGCTTAGCCTTAGATCGACTATCTGTTTGGCTTAAACAAAAAAAAATGTCCCTTAATTTGAAACCCCTCCCACACCCCTAAATTTTGAGCTACAGGGCTCATCTACGTACTTGACGTGTACTTTGACCCAATGGAGTCTCTTACCATGTTTAAAGACATTATCTCTACCCCTTCGAGAAATAACGTCCTGACAGACGGACAACCTTTACGTTTTGGGATCACAAAAATGTCAAAATCGTTAGTTTTAATAATGCCTTTGATGTGTCATTCCTACAGCGATATTACAAGGGCACAGTACAGGGATATTGAGACTGATCCATCTTTCTGCTTCGATTTCTTACCGGATAGAGAATATGTCTGAATCAGAACGTAAGATGAAATTATAAACAGCTCTGCTACTCCGGCCGCAATCGTGGCTGGACCGGAGATAAAAGACAGAATAGAATTACTCAACTGATCTGGGTAAGGGCCTGATCTGGGTAAGGGCCTGATCAGGATAAATAATATCTTTACGCAACCTGACAGGAGACCGGAAGTCGACTATACCCAAGAGTCTGGATGCAGAAGTCCAATAAATATTCTTCTTCGGGATCCATATAGATGCTTGTTTCTTGTTTCCACATAGGTCTCGTTTCTTCCGTGGTTTGAGCCGGTGACCAGGTGTGCCCAGTCGGTACCCAACGTATTATGTGCAGTTGTAATCCCCCGGTAATGGCTTATCGTCTATTTTTGCCATACCGGTGAACTTGCTTCAAGTTTTCTCGACTGGGGTGAGTAACCCCATTCCAAGAAGACGAGTGCTGGCCGAGTCAGCTTCGTCTGCGCCTGCGCATGGCAATGTCAGAATGACTATCGCTATGAAGTATGAACGTCAGTCAGTACTCAGTTGCTCAGTCAAGCGCGCGGCACAGTTGCATAGTTGGATCCTGAATTACCAGAGAAAACACTTTATTGTAGGTATATGAGGCAAGTCAGATTAATTGTTACAGCCAGCTCACACGAGCTTTAGAGGAGGGGTCTTCTCCTTTCTTGCAGGCCGAGTTAGTACAGAACCGTTTAGATTAAGAGTACAGCGGACATGGGATCTCAGCCTCACTTAATTACTTGGCGATTCGTTCAACTGACTTAACGCTAACTGAACACACATTTGCGCGAAAAACACTTAGGGCCTTGTTACGAGGGTTGTTACTTCTCCCAAATGAGTTTTAAAGTTATCTGCAGCTTATTTTTGGGATCCCAAAACGTAAGTAGAGGGATAGGCTACCTATGACGTTGCAAAAGCTGTCCGTCCGTCCGTCTGTAAGCACGATAACTCCCGAAGGGAATGAAATATTTTTATGAAACTTGGTGTGAGGATTGTTTCGGTCAAGGGTAAGGTCATGTTCATAGATGGGCTCTGTAGCCCTACATTTGGGGGTGGGGGAGGGAGTTAAAAGTAAGGGACAAACAAAATACTTTTAAACAGTAAATGTGATAGTCGGTTATGGGGTAAGAAGACATGCTGAGCACGATGTTGCAAACCATTTTCTCGCCATAAAAGTAGTTCGTCCGGAATCCGGCAAAAACGGAAAGATGGTTAGAGTAAAAGTTTCATTTGAAGCTGATTAAATGTTTCGATTAGGGGTAAAAACACATGCTGAGCACGATGGTGAAAACCATTTTCTTTCCGAACAAGCAGTTCATCCGGAATCCGGCAAAAACTGGAAAGTTGGTTAAAAGTGAAAGTTTCATTTGAAGTTGATTAAATGTTCGATTTCAGGGTAAGAAGACGAGCTGAACATGACGGTGAAAAAAATTTTCTCGCCGGACAACTAGTTCACCCTGAACCTGGCCAAAACCGGAAAATATGTTAAAAGCAAAGGTTTTATCTGAAGTTGATTAGATGACAGATTTAGGGGTAAGAAGAGACTGTATATGACAATAATTTTTTACCCAGACATTTTAGTCCAGAATCCGGTTGTAACCGGATTTTTTTTAAGTCAAAGTTTATTCAAATTTGATTAGATGTTCATTATTAGGGATAAGGAGACACGTTGGATTCGTTTCCGAATTTTCATATTTTGCTAGACTAGTACTTCGCCCGGAATTCGGGCGAAACCGCATATTTGGCAGAAGTAAAGCACAAAGTTTCGGTCAGTATCGACAAAATAGATATGGCTTATAGAGGTATATCTGAACTTGGTTTTCTCTGCTGATTAGCCTGGCGAAGACTGAATCTGGCGAAGACAAGACCCAATTGTCTGGATCAAATATTATATTTTTGGGATCCCATCGACACCTTTGGTCTTGTTACATCTGATATTCGAATACACTGAATTATTTCAGTCACCTTGTAGTTTTTCACTCGCGGCTCTACGTACGCTTGCCTTCGCGAAAACTCGAAATACACCCAGACGCGGAGAATTTAAATTACCACAAAAGCCTGCATTTCAATGTGTCACAGACCTTAAAGGACCTGTCTTACCTATAATACTAATGCAACCTACTTCCATAATCACTCCATATATTTCTAAACCTGGAGACCCCAATTTCGTACGGCACATTCTAACCCCTCTAACAAAACCACGCTGGTTTTCTCACTTGCCGTGTTTTGCTACCTTCGATGTGTATCACGCTGTCGACGGTTGTCTGCGGAATGTTTTTCCATCAGAAAAAAAAACAGCTATGTAAATTGTTTCCCTATTTTCGCTACATGTCAACGGGTCTCGGAAAAGGCTTACAGCTAAATATTCTTTGAGCCCAAGCTGACTTTTTGACAAGAAGGGCCGAAATATCGCTGATGAAGAATCATAGCTGACGTTACAGCCTGACGAGGACACTTGCCAAGAAGGGCCGAAATATCGCTGATGAAGAATCATAGCTGACGTATCCGTTGTAAACATTGTTTGAATAAAAGGCTTACAGCAGCCAAAACTGTGGGTTATTTGTTGAAAGCACAGCATAGTTTTAAAGTATTCAAATATTTTGAAATACTGTAAGTTGAAGAGTAAATAGTGCGAGGGGTCCTTTAAGCTCGGAGAATTGAATGAAGCAACTCCTTCGAAGGGAGTAGGGAAGTAATGATAAGATATGTTTTGTTATTTGTGTTATATTTACACAACGGCTTACCTTTGTAGTTGTTGAATATTCCAAGCATAGAGGAACAAAGGCATACAGGTACCACAGATCCGAAAGAATAAGTTCATTCGATGAAACCGACTATCTTTGAATAGCGGACAAAAGAAGTCAAGTTCAAGTTTTTTAATCTTCGATACTAGACTACAAATACATTAAACAGCGCTGTGGAGAATACAAATTCGTACATTCAATACTTGTTAAGGACCGTTCAAGCTTACGTTTAAGGCGCAGAATTCCTGAATTTTACTTGCTATCCGCGAATGTCTGTGGTAAAACTTTCATCCCACCAGGCTTGCTGTAGTAAAAATTATTAGGAACCGGTTCTATTTTTTGTGTTAAAAGTTATACGTGACCAACCACAGCGTGCGTTTCCATCACGCGATTGTCAAGGAAGAAAGAGAGAAACTGACAAGGAGAGATAGTTGTAAATAATTTAAACTGAACGAGCTCTTTGGATGGAAAGTCAGTCACAGTAAATTGTACAGCTAATTGCTTTTTGACAACTAAAAGCTTTTATCTTAATCTGAAATAATCACAACCATCTTGGTAGGCTCAAAACTAAATCGAGAAATCTACAGTGGTCCAACAGCCACAGCAACAGATATTATAATTTACACAAAACCGGTCGAGGCTGATCTAAAATTCCACATTTCAAGATGTTTGGTGTCCCTAAGGTCATCAAAGGTTAGGTTCTCTTGGGATTCATTGTCAGGCTCCGTGTGGTTAATCTGCGCATACGTAGGCGTACAACTTGATTTTCAAGTTGAACGGAAGAGGAGAATAAGGCTTACAAGGCGAAGTATTTTTATTCATGTTACAACACAAGCGTGAACGATCCTTCGCAGTATGCATTTTTATCGGGTTTTCAGTACCATCATTTAAGTAAATGAGTGAAGTTTAACTAGACTGTCGGATCTCAGCCTACTCGGTTAAACTTCATCTAATTTTTATGGCGACTACAGCTTCAGTTGGTGTGCCACCCTGGTACACGCAACCCCTTGATACCTCCTTACATTGCAGAGAATGCATTCATACGTCAGTTTGTACGGTTCACCGACTCCTTTCCTTTTCCAGAGAATGAATCACAGTGCTACTTCTGACTGTGGGTCGACAAGCAGCAGCGGAGTGGTTTCCATCGCCAGAATGATGCAAGTCCTGGAGATAGAGGGGCAATACCTCGAATGCACACTCATCTGCAGCGACAAGGAGATCAAATGCAACCGCACGATCCTCAAAATCGCAAGCGAAGTCTTCCTCCAGATGTTCACAACCAATATGTCCGAGGCAAGGTCTGGAATCGTTAAAATGGAAGACGTGGATGGCGACACGATGCAACTTGTCGTTGACCACTACACAACGGGATTTCTTCCCCCATGGACGAATATCAAACATCCTGCGCTGATTTACATAATCGAAAAGTACATGTTTGATGACATGAACAACGCAATCGCAGACAAGATGATAAAAGATGGTGAGATAAGACCGGAGCTGCACTCCATCCTATTTGAATACTACGGATCTGCATCACAGAAGCAAGAAGCAGTAAATCAAATCGCTAGAAGGATCGTGGAGGAGAGAACAGGCACGTTCGGACCAATCACTGATGGATTATCATTCGATTCATTCAACGCCATTCTAAAATCATCCCAGGAAAGAATCCGGTCTGTCGAAAGGGTTCTCGAAGCAAAAGTTGCGGCAAATCAAAGGATGTTACAGCTTATTGACCGCTGGATCTTAAAGGAGTTAGAAAAAAACAGGACACACTTTTTCGATCTATTTGAGCATATAGACTACGACGGATTCGATCTAGAATCTATCCTGCGTACCGTAGGTGCTTATCCCTTTCAATACATGCGAATGATGAAGTCGGCAATTGGAAAGTCGCAAATTGAATGCTCTCGGTGCCAAAGTTTTTTATCTTGCCAGACATGCTTCCACTCGTCTATTCCACCTTTTCATCAGACAAGCGGATGCAAAGGTTATCACAGGTGCTACGACCGCTTTTGTTTTAAAATGACTGTTCCCTATGTTTCGAACCTTCTGAAAAGCTGAAGTGGTTGCAGTTTCACCACATAATTGAACTCTTCTATTACGTTTGATCACTTCTTAATGTATAGTTGCTTTTCATTTTATACTTTTAGTACTATCCAAATAAAATGAATTTAATATGGATGCAATAAAGCCTATTTCATCTCCCCTTCGAATCCCGCTTGGCTGATTCTGAAACCGGAGGAAACGCCTTCTGCTGTGGTAAAAAAAGCGCAACTCGGCATTATTGGTTAGTATTCCCAGGTTCACAATGCTGCGAGTTGGCGCAGAATTCTGCGTTTTGCGGCACGCGGCACAAATCGTGCGACAACGCAACACGTTGTGTTGCTTGTCTCACTGCCGGATCGACCGAAGAATACCAATTCGTTCGAAAATACGCATGCGATTTTGGGGGGAAAAAAGAAAAAAGAGCTACGAGCTGGTATGGCACTTGCTACGAGTAGGTAGTGCAAGAAAGTAGATGAGAACGTCACCAAATACCCTCATCAGCCCCCCCCCCCTAGGTTCGGACCTAGAAATAGGATATCTAGATTCACTCAAGTTTGAGCATCTACGGCGTCGCATCGGATCATCTATGGCCAATGACATTTTTACCTTCCAAGTCTAACTTCCACTCGTTTGATCCGTATAGACATGCCACACTATTTCCGGTACCCCCCCCCCCCCTCCAACTCCCCGGCCACGGCCGAACCTGGTTCGGACACATAAAATGATCGTCTAAAGAACCTTCTCTATCGCCTATTAAATTTCACTCGAATCTGAGCATTTTTCGGGAAATTCCGGTACACCCCACCATGCTCAGCTCCAATCCAGACCCTAAAATATGTCATCTAGGGCATACGATCTCTCTACTTTCCTAGTTTCATTCATATCTCTCTTCTCGTTTGACCCCTATGCGAGCCACAAAATTTCCTGGACTCTGCCCGTGTGGCCGAATACGACTCGGACACAGAAGCTTCGAATCTCTTCTCCCTGTTCATCAAGTTTGAATCGAATCTGAGCATATCTGCAAATTTCCGGTTCCCACTTCATCTTCCTCCTACCATGGCCGGATCCAGTCCGGACGCCAAATAACAAACTAGGCCGCATAAACTCGGTACTTCCCAACTTGCATCCAATTCGGCCCATTCATTTGGCTTTAGTGCAGAATACTTTATTCTTACCTCCTCTATATCGTGGGTCAGCAGAAAAGGGATGGGCAACCCTCAAGCGGGTATTTAGGACCACCGGTCCTCAACAGGAGATATCAGTTGGTGCGTTATCTTCCTTTTTCCACATATTTTAAAAACTAACTCGAATTCTATTCCCATTACAACACCATGTTGTGATTACAATCCTGCTTATTGGCTTGCATTGCTGCATGTGGTTCACACACATATATTGCATGTCGAGGTCATCGGTTCTTAATTACCAGCCATAAAGTTTCATTCGAACCGTACCATACCATACCATCCAGTAGTTCCCACTTTCCTCTTCCCTTAACTCCCTAAGAAATGGTCGGATCCAGGGACGGAAGTTTTCCTAGGGCGTTGTGTCGGGCCTGAAGCTAATTAAACCTGCCAAGTTTCATCGTCCTTAGCAAATCTGGAAGTGTTCTAACTCGCGATCACCGGAATTCCGGGAACCCCCCTCTAACTCTTCCAAAGATCCCCTATACGATCTGGTTCTTTCCATCCCATTCCTCGACTCTAAGCATGTCACGAGATTTCCGGTGCCCCCTCCAACTCCCTCCCCCCCGCAAGTATCGGATCCGTATCTAGTATCCGCAAGTATGGAGTCGGATCGGTATCGGATCCACAAGTATGGGATGCTTGACATGGAACATTTGAATCCGGTTAGCCGTTCCAAAGTTATGCATTACGCAAGATTCCGGATTTCCCCTACCTCCCTCCACTCCCCAGCACATCTGGCAGCACTTCAATTTACGATCATCGGAATTCCGAGAAACCCCATCCAACTCCCCTCCCTCTGCCCCGATCCGGTCCGGTTCTGTCAATAACGTATCTAGGCTTTATGCTTCTTCTTTCTACCAAGTTCCGTCCCTAGCCCTTGACTCCAACCGTTTCACGAAATTTCCGATGCCCCGCGCCTCCAACTCCTCCATAGTTATCGGATCCGGTTCACACTTGAAACGGAAAATCTGACGCACTTGCTCTACCAGTTGTCAAGTTTTATTCACATCCGATCACCCGTTCGAAAGTTATGCACGCCACAAAATTCCGGATTCCCCCTCCACCCCCCACCCCCTATGGTCGGATCGGGGAAGTGACTATTTCCAAGTTAATCCGGTCTGGTCCCTGATATGCCCGCCAAGTTTCATCGTCCTAGCACATCGGAAAGTACTCCGTAACTGGCAATTCTGGGACCGACAGACTGACGGAATTGCGACCGGTATATGATGGCAAGTGCCATAATCGTTGCTATGGCATGACTGAGACTAGAAGTTGCTCTACTTTTTTGTCAAGGAAAATTTCTAATCTTTGGGTGGTTGAAGACAAATACCTTCCTATCTAAATATTCCTTGAGCCCGAGATTAATACGCATAAAACGGATATGTCAGCTAGGATACTTTGACAGTGATATTTCGGCCCTTCTTGGCAAGGGTCCTCGTCAGGCTGTCAAGCATCCTAGCTGACATATCCGTGTTAGCATTATCTGAATATATATCATCCTATCTATGCCATTATCATAATCCTTCAACAGGATTTGAACTAGATGGCGCATAGAATTTGACTAAATTCCCAAGTTGTGGATTTTCCCAGGTAGTCTCTCAAGGTTTTTGTTTATCCCTTGCAGAATCGTTGATCAGAGTTGCGTCTGCGTTGCGGTATAAACATTCATGCGATCCTGTCGTGTCACATACAACGCGTCAGTGTCAACTGCACTGTCAGAAGTTTCATAACAAATAGCGAATAACACTTTCAAGAATAACGCCTTTTCACTTAGAAATAAAGTGTTGTGACCAATTAAGTTTACACTATTTCGTGCCTAGATCTCCAACAACACTTTCAATTGGTCAAAAGACTAACGGGAACAAAAGAAACATAACAGATAACATCCCAAAGTGTTATCTGTTGAAACCGCGCATCCTTCTGTTGTCGTTATGTAACTTCTGACGGTGTAGTATTTTTACCTATTAAAGGTGTTGTTGGAGATCTAGGCACGAAATAGTATAAACTTAATTGGTCATAGCACTTTATTTCTAAGTGAAAAGGTGTTGTTCTTGAAAGTGTTATGCGCAATCTGTTATGAAACTTCTGACAGTATAGGGATAAGGGTGTGTGCGAATTACTTCTAGAGTTTAATATATTCCATATTTTTTTATAATTATATTTCAATTATATTCCACATCAAATATATTTTATTGTTGTGGTCGTAACTTTCAAAAGACAAAAATAACTAGGCTCTTATTATTAACTTTCTATTTATCTATCACTTACCTGACAGGAATGCATGAGTATTGTCGTTGTGGTCGATTCCATTATCTTTACGCTTCCTTCCAAGAACGGCCAGGCGAGGCACTGCCGCCAAATATTCACTAGGGTCAAGGGGGTCCATCGTAAAATGCACGGCCTTTGGTGATTTCATCCAACGACCCCCGATCAGCTGGAAACGCTTCAGATGAATAATCTGAAAGTAAAACCCAGTTCAACGAAATCGCAAGAAACACATGGGAGACTTTTAACCGAAAAGAAAAAAAAAAAAAAAATTAGGAGAATTTATCTTTTACCCACGCTTGTATCAACCACCCATATTACCAAACTGCTTGGAAACTTTTTAAAGGACCTGTCTTACCTATACTAGGGCAACCTATAACCTGACAACGCACTAACTCAACCTAATTCCATAATCACTCCATATAATTCTAAACCCGGAGACCCCAATTTCGTACGGTACATTGTAACCCCTCTAACAAAACCAAGCTGATTATCTCACTTGCCGTGTTTTGTTACCTTCGGTGAATCACGCTGTCGACGGTTGTCTGCGACAGTTTTTCCATCAGAAAAACCGGTTATGTAAATTGTTTCCCTGTCTTCGCTGTAAGTCAACGGTCTTGGAAAAGGCTTAAAACAGTCAAAAGAAAACATTATTTGTTGAAAGCACAGACTAGTTTTGAAAATCTTCAAATATTTTGAAATACTACAAGTTGAATAATAACGGTGGCGAAACTAGGGGGGGCGGGCGTGGGGGGGCAGCTGTCCCCCCCCCCCCACGAAAAATCCTGTCGGTAAATCGGCAGTGTTTTCGGCACCGACAAACGCTTTTTATCACTCTGTTTCTGATACCGATAAAAGCTCTGTCGGCAAAACAGGAAGCTTCCCGTTGGGAAATAGGCAGCGTTTGTCGGTACGGCACGCTTTACCATTCCGTATCTGATACCAACAAAAGCTCTGTCGATAAAACAGAACACTTCCAGTTGGGAAATAGGCAGCGGTTGTCGGTACGGCGCGCTTTATCATTCCGTTTCTGATACTGACAAAAACTCTGTCGGTAAAAAAAGGAAACTTCCTGTTAGGAAATTGGTGGCGTTTGTCGCTACGGCACGCTTTAGCATTCAATTTCTGATACCGACAAAAGCTCTGTCGGTAAGCCAGGAAACTTCTTGTTGGGAAATTGGCAGCGTTTGTCGGTGCTGAGACGGTGCGCGGATTCCGTTTTTAGTAACGGCAAGAGCTCTGATAAAACAGTTTCCTCATACCGTTTCTGATACCACATAGAAGCTCTGTCGGTAATGAGGAAGCTTCTTTTCTGAAAATCACGATTTGTTGTCGGTGATGAGATGATAACGACACAAGCCTTGTCAGGAAGTCAAGCCGATGATCGGATCGAGTTCCCGATATCGGTTGTTTTTATTTTTCGATAGGCTAGGGTGACCGTCTTGTCGGTAAAATGGGAAATCTCTTTTTCTTTCTGTTTACATCTTGAATGGATAAAAATCTTGTCGTTAATTTCAGTAACTGTGAACTGTTTGTCAGTGAGACGAAATGATGACTGGAATATTCTCGTTGGTAAATACGAAAATGTTATGGGTAAAAGCACTAAACAAACACTTCTTCGTTCCTTTCTGTTCCTTGATGGAAAACCAACCACACCGGCAAACCTGTTTTGCTTGGTTTGTTCTTGGATAATTTCTCTATCCCCCCCCCCCCATAAACTGCCCTTTTGGGTTGATCTGGCTGTAGAGGGTACAGTCAATTCGGGAAATGGATCGCAAGTATCACCAAGTTTATCTCAATTGCTCAACCCATTTTGTTCCTAAGCGTTTAAGAAAATGTCCAGGACCCACCTCTAATCCAGCACAGCTCTACCACCATTGCAAGAAGCAGTTCGGACACATTAATGGCATATTTGGCATCTACGTCTACCATCCATCAAGCATCACTCGAATCGGAGCATTTCCGAAAAATGTCCGGGCCTACCGGCCCGGTACCCCCACCCCCACCCACCCAGCCCCACCTTCACCCCACGGACGTCAGATCCGGTTTGGGCCTCAAACTTTATCCCAATCACTCTATCCGTTCGGTCCCTACTGGTACTACAGTATTTCCGAGACCTCCTTGCAACTCTGTTCTCGGGCGCGGATAAACTGAACATCTTGGGCAAGTTTCAGTCGAATCCGAGCACTTTCTGGGGCCCATGAACCCGTTTGGTTTTTGAAGAGTATCACAAAGTTACCGTGCCGACTCCGTTCCACCCACAGTTGTCTGATTTCGTTCGGACACAAAAACAGCAAATTTAGGCATCTGCTCACTTTAGCCATTCATGAAACTGGACTGCCCGTACTTTGATTCGATGCATCCTCATACCAAATTTCAACAAAATATCCCGACCCTTTCAGAGTTATCATCGTAACAGACGAACAGACAAACTTCACGAACTCGTAGGTGCTAACGTGTTGGAACCACAAAAAGCCGCGTAATTTACAAGCGTAAATCTTCAAGCAGTGAAGTAGTCTGAAATGTCCGTCACTTTTTCGGGTTTACAAGATAATTGACTGCATAGTGAATGAATGAATGAATGAATATGTTTATTACCCATCTTTACATAAAATGTCACTGATGGAGTAAAAAAAAAAAGAGAAATAAAGAAAGTAGAACAATGAACAACACACAAGATACAATTTTAACTTGGCAATACATAATTCAAAAAAAAAAGAGAGAAAAATACACTATACACTATTATATATACACCATTTCTGTAACTATTGTTTAATTGCTGGATAGAGGCTGTTTAGAGGGTCGAGGGATTCCAGAAATCGAGCACGACCCTCTAGTACAGCCTCAATCGAATCTTTAATCAATCAGAATGATTTAATGATGAAGATCAACATTTTGATCTTTAATTTTTCAGTTTCAGTTGTAGATCTCGCATTGGGATTCGTGACACAGGCATTAGGATTTTTCCTTTTAGGTGTTTCGCGGGTGTGAGCAGTGGCACAAATAAAATGGGAGGATAGTCATTTATAGAGGCGAAAGCCTTATTATTAATTTATAGAGGCGAAAGCCTTATTATTGCAATTATATTATTATTATCTAATCCCATGATTTCGTGTAACTCGTCGATTACGAGACCACACCGGTAGCGCGAGCAGGAATTTAGCATAGTTGTAAAAAGTACTTCTAATAGTCCTAACATCAGATGTGTGGAAAAGTTTCCAGAAAGGTGCTAGTGCAAGTGCAGTATGTTCCTGGTTCCATTTGAGAACCATTGGTGCCAGGAAGCGAATGGCAAATTCATTCACTTTCATTAGAAAAACATCTCGTTTGATATGTTACAAATTATTATTACAACGGTTGTAAGATGCGCTCGCGGGGAATGTGCGCCGTTGCCGCGCCTTTTGTCGGTAAATTGTTAGATCTTGTCGGTAAAATCTGGGCTTGCCCCCCCACGAAGATAGGCTAGTTTCGCCACTGATAGTAAACAGTGCGAGGGGTCCTTTAATGAACATGAAAGTGGAAGCGAGCGAAGTTCCGTTCCCGCAGCGTCCTCCCGGTTCAACACCGTATTTGATTCTCCTCCGTTGTGCAGAAATCAAATTGTCAGTCGTTTTGACCTCGAGTCAACTTACTCCAGTCGCCTTATTATTTCAGAACAAGCTGACATATGGCAGTGTGAAATCCTGATCTTACTCGGCAAGAGACGGTGCAGATTTAAGAATAGGCTTATTTTCAACAGAGAAATCCGCGCCGAAATCTGCGCAATTTTGAGCCTAGTGTGACCAGGCTCCGAGACTATTCGTCCTTATTCCTACTGCATGAATGCAGATGTGAATATTCGTAGGCACTCAGTACGTGTATTGCGTTGTACTGTTGTAACTGTTGGAACAAAGACGGTGTGCTGTCCCCGGGCGAGCCGTATGTTCCCCCTTCCCTCCCGCCCTCCGTACGCAGGTCAAGAGGTACACTGGCAATCGGTTTGCCACATCCTGGCCGTTCATCAACTGGGATTTAGACAGTTTTTCACCAGCCTCTGTTTTAGATCGTTGTCCGTAAAGGATGTTAGTTAATCTGTTGTCTGTTGTTTTTAATTGTTGTTTCTTCCTAACCGTCTTCGACGGTCTGTCTTTTAGCTTTGAACTGTTATTAGCTGATCTGATGTCTGTTGTTATTAATTGGTGTTGATCCCTAACCGTCTTCGACGCCCTGTCTCTTAGCTTTGAACTATTTGGCTAACAAAGTTGATTGGTTCATTGCTCACTGTTATTTTTTATACATTCCTTCATCCAAATTTTCGAGTGCAGCCGCGGATTTTTACGACCTGCAGCACAATTCCGACTAATTTTCAAACCAAGCCTAAAGGCTGCGTTTCCAAGATCACCACCTGTCGGTTCCAAAGCGTTTTTCCGATCGAGTGTTCTTCTATGTCCAACACCGATTCAGTCGGTTAGTAAACCTGATTTGTCAGTGAGTTCAACATGTTGGACATGTTGCATTGCGGCAACTCAGAAGTGAAGTAAGGAGCAGAGCAAGCAGCAGCAGAATGACAGTTACGAATCTCGTCAAATACGACGTTGTGTCACGAGAACGCTGAAAATTCATACATTTGACATTGCACCGAGAAGGCCGAAGGTAGGATAAACCATCATAGACCCAAACTAAAAAAAAAATGTCACGTGTAGTCTGTACTTTAGGCTTTACATACCAAGATGGGGGGCAATCTCCATATCTGCAACTTCTTCACGGCATTCTGATGGTCACGGCAGTTAGGGCAGTAGACTTTCTCCTCGTCACTAAGCCGTTCTTCCAGCGTGAACGCTTCAAGGCAGCGTTTGAGGTTGACTGGTTCTGTCATCTGGCGGCTAGATTCGACCACACTAGAATGATCCTTGGCGGCCTGAACAAAAATAACAAGTTGAGTAATGCGCGATAAGAAGAGCAAGTGCTACAGAGAACTTGTCCAAAAGCTTTTTAGTGCTGTAAATGCTGCATTTAATGCTGCATAATTTATTTTTGTAAGTTGGGAAGAAGAAGAAGAAAAAAGAATTAGCTATATAACGGACGACTCAGACTTTGTAAAGTTTTTAGCAAAGTATGTTCCGTAAAGTCTGTCGCCGCTCAGACGGGAATCCAACCTACATAACATTACGAAAATTGTGTGTGGCAGTTTGTTTTAGAAAGAAAAAGATTCTAGGAAGATACTAGGAGAATCGCCGTGCTCCCGAGTTTCTTCTTGAAATTCAGTATAAAATTTAGCATCTTTGCTGAATGCTGAATTAATGCTGCATTAACTGAGCGAATTGAAGTCCGAAAGCGAAATGCTGCATAAAATCCTGAATTAACTCAGCATTTCCGTTCGTTTCGGAGCTTTCGGACACGTTAAGAATATTTCCGTTATGACTTTTTCGAGTTTTTTTATCGTCAAAAGTATATAATGACGCAAATCATATTTCATGTTATGTTGTACGGAAACATAAGATTTGAAGTCTCCCAACATTATTTTTCTGTAACACAAACATAAACAAATTGCGCATCCTTGTCTTGAAAGATTTGAGACGGCAACCCGATCATACTGCCAGAAGATCGGGTCTTGTCAAAATAAAATCTAAGTATAGCTTTTCATCTCTAGAAACACTAGTCCAAAGAACAGTAGATTGATAGCTACTACCAACTACCGATTAGCTGTTCCGTATATTTCAGAACATAACTTTGCAGTCTGCAAAATAGTTATTAATTGTATATTTTGTACTTTTGTTTATGTTACTTTTGGCTCATTGACTGACATACAAGTTTATTTTAGGACCACAAACACTAATAATCAGCTCTGTCCGTCACATGTTTTTTGAATAAAGTGAAACTGAAATTGAAAAAAGTATTTCTTTCACCTTGCGATCAGGATGCGCACTTTTAACGGCGATAGAAGTTCATCTGTAAGCAAAAACCTTCAGGCAAAATCATGGGCGCCTTCATTGATTGTGTAACCAAGAGCAGTCGCCGTCGGCAGGGGAGGTCGCCTTCCACGTCCGAGTTCTACCTTCAACTAACTTTTCATAGCGCTGCTGCCCTGCTGCTGCAACAGAAGGCCAACTGAACAACAGACAGAGACACTTCCCCAGGTTGTCTTACCTTTTCCAGGGAGGTCTGGTACCGCAGGTGCAACGCCGTCGGGTCCCACTCTACCGCGATATGTAGTCCTTCCAACCGGGAAGTATCAAACACAGGACTGGGAATTTCTGCGCTTAAAGGGCTGCAAAAAAGGGGCTGACTATCGCACGGGATATCACAACCTCTGCAGTATTTCCACCAAGGGCACCAGGAACATGAGAGGCCATCTTCTGATACAGCTTTTAGGACGAAAGGGTATTCGTAACCAAGGCTATCATCACTAGAAAAGAAGTCCAGATAAGAGCTTGGTCACACTTGGCTCATTTCCTGGCTTTTTTGGTTGCAAAAGTAGAACAAGACCAAAGGTTTCGATGGGGTCCCAAAAATTTCAGTTCAGATCTATTCAGATATCGTTTTGCGCTGTCAAATATTCAGATATGGATTCAGCACATGATTTACCCTATGGCCTACGTCGCATCTCCTTCCTTCCTTACTTCTGCCCAACTTCCGGTTTCGGCCGGATTCCTGACAAAAAAATTAAGTTCAACAAGAGCTACGAGCTCATATGGCACTTGTTACGAGTGGGCGGTACAAGAAAGTAGATGAAAACGTCACGAAATACACTCGCCATCCAAAAATGCGGTTCGGAAATACAAATAGGATATTTAGTTTCACTCAATTCTGAGCAGTTCCGGCATCGTCTCGGATTATCTGTAGCCAATTCACATGACAATTCATATGACTGTTCAAACTTCCAAGTTTCAGGCCAATAAATCCACTCGTTTGATCCCTAGACGTGCTACACGATTTCCGATACTCCCTCCATCTCCCCCTACCGTGGCCGAATCTGGTTCGGACCAAAAAATGTATCATCTAAAGCATCTTCTTTTATACCATCTATCAAGTTTCACTCGAATCTTAACGTTTTTGGAAAGTTCCGATAATCCCCCCCCCCCCACCGTTGTCGGTTCCGGTTCGGACCCTAAAATATGGCATCTAAGGTATACACTCCCTCTACATTCCAAGTTTCATTTAAACTGATGCACTCGTGGTCACCAACCGTTGTCGCTCTATAGTTTGAACGCATATTTTACATGTCTAGTTCATCGATTCCTATCACCCCTTAAGTTTCACTAAGAATCGGACCACTCGTTCGCAATTTGCAGAAGTCAATTTCCATATTTCCCTTCCCTCGCTCCACCACAAATGCTCGGATCTTAGGAACGGAAGTTTCCGGGGGTATGTTGTGTAAGGTTCTCAAGTCAATTAAGTCGGGTCACTAATATGCCTGCAAAGTTTCGTTGTCTTAGTACAGCTGGAACTATTCTAACTCGCGACTACCGGAATTCCAGGGAACCCGCTCCAACTCCCCCCGCAGAGCCCCAAAACCACTGACTCCGTCAATTTCGTATCTAGGCCTAACGCTTGTTCTCTCCATTAAGTCCCGTCCCAATCCCTCTGCTTTAAAAGACCCCTCTTGCTTATTCTGCCTTTTATCTTATACTTAGCTCCCATATGGAATTATAAGCTTCTAAAATTCCCACCTTTCTCCACTGTTTCGTTTCGTAACTACGAAATTTTAGCGCTTTTTCGGCCTTGCCGAGTTTTTCTATCACCTTACAAACAGAAAGTGCCGGAATCTTCATCGTCTGCTGACAACTCTTTCACACATAAGGATGTGATAATCTTTTGTTTATTACTTCTTTTATTTGCTTAGTTTTCCCACTTTTTAACCAAAGCACGTTCAGTTTTCAAGTCTTTTGCGCCCAGCCGCCGCGTCGGAGAGCAGGAAGGCTGGTTATAATCGACAAGCGCTAACAAGAAAATCGCTAGTTTCAGGAGGACAGAAATGGTATTTTCGAAAAGTTTTTTCTAATCCATTTTACAGGGAAAATATCATTTCTAGTAAGAGTTGTGCTTTCAGCGTTTGAGTTTTTCGATCCTTCCCCCATCCACCGACAGGTATCGGACCCCGCACGGACTTGACACTGAACATCTGAGGCGATAGCTCCACCCTACAAGTTTCATTCAAATCCGATCACCCGTTGAAAAGTTAAAAATACCTAAATTTGTGGCTTTCCTCTCCCTCCACTCCCCCCCCCCCCCCCAGATGGTCGGATCGGGGGAGTGACTATTTCCTATTTAATCTGGTCGGGTCCCTGACCTCTGTCTGCCAATTTTTGTCGTTCTAGCACATCAGGAAGCACTGAACTCGAGGGACCACTAGAAATTCGCCCCCCCCCCAAACTCCCCCAAAGTGAGCGGATCCGTTCCGGTTATGTCTCGTCACGTTGTTAAGAATGTGCTATGGGATGTCTCCATAACAACGTATCTAGGACTTGTGCTTGTTCTTTCAACCAAGTTTCATCCGGATCTCTCCACTATAAGCGTTTTCCGAGATTTCCGGTTTCCCCCTCCAACCCCCCCCCCCCATGTCACCGGATCCGGTCTGGATTTAAAATGAAACGTCTGAGACACGAGGTCCTTCCAAATACCAAGTTTCATTAAGATCCGATCACCCGTTCGTAAGCTAAAAATATCTCATTTTTCCTAATTTTTCCGGATTCCCCCTCCCTCCACTCCCCTACAGATGGTCGAATCGGGGAAGCGACTATTTCTAATTTAATCTGGTCCGGTCCCTGATGCGCCTGCCAAGTTTCATCGTCCTAGCTTATCTGGAAGTGCCCGAACTAGCAAAACCGGGACCGACAGACCGACTGACGAACAGAAATTACACTCGCTATATGGCATTTGGCCGAAGGGCAAGTGCCATAAAAACGAATTCAGCATGTCTCTTTACTCCTACATCCAACCTCTAGTCAACTTCAGATTAAACTTTTACTTTTAAAATTTTCCGGTTTCAGCCAGATTCCGAGCGATCTTTTTTTTTACAAACCCACTATAAAAACACAAAGGAAGAAGTAGAGTATATAAGAAATAAGAAAAAAGTAAGACACTAGAATTCACTTAAAACACTATTCACAAAAAAGAGGGACAAGGCGCGACTTACGCAATGCTGATTTACGCTTAGCACGGAGCTCAATACTATCTAAATGACGGAAAGGATCGCGGACATGTAAATTCTGAACTATTTTTGAATTACTATGCCTAGAAGGAAGATAAAGGAAATATTTACAAAACTTAAAGTAATTTTTTCTAAGACGCGACACATCTCTTCCTGTGAGGAGGAGGAGTACTCCCGACAAACAAGTAACATGGGGCGCGACACAAGACGAGAAGATCTTCCCAAGATCTTTCGGCAAAATCTACCCCGATTTGGTACAATCGAACCATAACTAGACCGGAAACTTTCCACTATTTGACAGCATAATACCTCTCTTGTCGGACGTAACGTACAAGCGAACCGTGCTCCCAGATACATAAATGAATCAACGCAAGAAATAGCGGAAGTACCGATAGAAACAGAAACTGGGTAACTGCAATTCAACGCTAAAAATTCACACTTCGAACCATTAATTCGCAGACCAATACTAGAAAAACCGTGCAGGAGCCTATCAAGATTCGATTGAAGAGCTTCGCGTGTTCTACTAATCAGCAACACATCGTCAGCGTACGCGAGATACGTTATTTCAACACCGTTAAGAAACGAGGTGGGCAAGAGGCCATCAAGAACACCAGCGATTGCCGACTTAAATATACTGGGCGATAGCACGCTCCCTTGGCGAACCCCACTTTTTATATGAATCGGAGCACTCAGCCTCGAATCCCATTTAGCAAAAACAACAGAATTACGGTACCAGTAAAGTAGCGTCGCACAAATACTTTTATTAGTTCCCGCTTTAATCAAAGAAGCAACTGCTTGATAATGATTCACAGAATCGAAAGCCTTCGAAATATCAACTGTACAAAGGAACACTGAATCATTCTTAGATTGCGCGTCAACAAGGATCTTAGACAGGATTCGATGTGCATGTTGACAACCCAGGCCCTTCGAGAAACCGATTTGATTTGCACCACAATCTTCAACAGTGGTGATGGGCAGTATTACATACTCGAACACTTTGCTCACATTACAAGCAACTGTGATTGGCCTATAAGATTCACAAATATCTGCAGATTTACCTCTCTTTAGCACAGACGTTATATGGCCGACTAGAAAACCATTTGGCACGATTCGATTACATAGAATCATTTGAAAAATCAACTGGAGGTGAGAATGAAGTTCATACGGTGCTCTAACAAGGTGTTCGGAGCAGAGACCTTCACTGTCGGGTGAGGGCGAGGGTTTCAACTTCAATAAAGCTTGTTGGATGCTTGAAATTGTAACAGAAGGGATATGTGATTGCGTGAATCGAGCGGGCAATAGTGAATGAACGCAAGCAGAAAACTTTGCACTGATTGAGGGATTCTTGTCAGAGACAGTGGCCTTATAATATTCTTCCCATGCACTAAGTGAGATATTGGAAGGTGGTTGGCCATACGTACTCTCGTCAGCTCTATGAACTTGGCTCCATGATTTCTGGGAACCAGAGAACTGCAAAATTCCTTTCAAGCGAAACTTACGGAGTTCTTTTTTATAGTTACGCTTTGTCCTGCACTTCAGGTCGAAAGTGGTACCACGATTTGGTCGTCCGCAGGCAATCCAGATGCGCAGCCAAAACTTGGCGTGCTGCCTAGCCTTCACAAGGTCCGGGGAGAGAGACCAACCTGGTTTCTCTGAACCAACTCGGACCCTTTTGAGTGGAACTGCAGATGCTTCGGCTGTACGTAGAGAATGTAGGACTTGCCCATAATACAAATTAAGATCAAGCTTTGCTAGCGAATGGCTCACTCCGACTGTTAGGAGATGGTATGGCACTTTAATAAGAGACAATAAAGTAATCACAGTTAGCGAAAATAGAGCGTTGTCGCACTTTGACCAGTCCCTTTTGTTGTACCACTTGGACTTGCTCTTTGGTATATCAAGCGGAGGGGTGAACTTGAACGCAATCGGTAGGTGATCACTGCAGGTCTCAGACTCAAGGACAGTGATAGGGGCGACTATATTTGCATTTTGCGAGCAAACAGCGTGATCTAAATCAGATGTAGCGCCAGTATTGTGAGTGTACGTAAAGTCTTCGCTTTTGTTGCAGATCATATAAGCAGGAGGGAGGCAATTCAGGAAAATGTCACTACGTGTTCCAGGGAGGCGTGGATTGCAGTTTAAATCACCGCAAACAATCCAGGGCTTATTTGCAGTACACGTGGCCCGAAGGAGCTTTGAGATATCGTCACAAACTTTAGAGAATCGGGTCAAGGAAACAGCCGTGTGGTATTCAGTGGGCATATAGACGTTCACAAGAACCATTCCCTGAACTGATAAGGCTATAGTTCTATCCGTAGAAGAGATCAGTTTTGTCTTCAAAGTCCTTTTTGCAAATATAGCCAAACCACCGGAGGGGCGCCCTCTCGTCTTTTTAGCCGCAACAAGGAATACATCGTGGAGGGTGGATCTTCGAAGAAAATTTAGATTGTCCTTTGTCAGGTGGTGCTCCTGAATACAAATGACGTCATATTCACTTAAGAATCCATCGATTACAGTGTCCTTATCTTTAGTGCCATTTATATTTAGCGAAAGAACAGATAACTGAGCGAAAGAGGGGGTTCGGCTCGTCATTTCTGGTTCTTCATTGCTTTTTGCAAAACAGGGCATTTGAAGCTGAAGCTGACGTGATCCTTACCACAGTTTGCACATTTGGGGCTGCTCGAGCAAGGCGCATCCATAGAGCAAGAATGGGCACCACTACACTTCGCGCATTTCTCTGGCTTATCGCAGCTTGCATAAGTGTGATCGAAGCTCTGACACCTGAAGCATCGGCGAGGTGCTCGTTTGTACTCAAGAACACAATAGAATTCATAGTCAACAGTCAGGCCGGCTTTCAATGCCTTCTCGAGATCGAACTTACTCTTGAAAGCAATTTTGATTGTGGTGGACTCACCGATCCGGTTTGCAGCAGTAATACTGGGGTTACAGTCAGCAATAATTTGGGTGTCGAGATCGGTACTGTAATTTCGGATAAGCCCAAGGTATACGTTTGGAATAATCTTTGCCTGAGTGCTAGGCTGGAATAGTACAGATGCTTCATCACACAATTGCTGGGCAGCTTCAGCGGTACGTAGGTGCACTCTCA
The DNA here is from genome assembly GCA_023053575.1 of Branchinecta lynchi. Taxonomy (NCBI): domain Eukaryota; kingdom Metazoa; phylum Arthropoda; class Branchiopoda; order Anostraca; family Branchinectidae; genus Branchinecta; species Branchinecta lynchi. The sequence goes on along the minus strand of JAKZAP010000012.1, from coordinate 12,631,719 downwards.
GTTTGTCTTTAGAGGGAACAACTTTACGAATAGCTGCTTTCTTGGCAAAGGTGTCCAGAGTGATTTTCCGGTTCAGTGAGCTGTCACAACCTGGTGGTAAGTTTTCGAGAACTACGACACAATCGCTTTCGTCACTACTCGAATCAGATGGAGCTTTTAATGGTGGGAAATCACGGGATTCCATATTCTCAGCTACAACTGCCAGCGAGCGCTTAATCATACGTATATCCTCCGCAATGGCAGAATACGTGGTAGCGGGAACTAGAGGAACTTCTGCCGGGTGAATGATGACATAGACTGGAACTCGCACACTGCGCTTATCGCAATCTTTGAATTGCTCAAGTATTTCGTCGATAGCGGTATCAGCGGAGCGGCTTTTAGTATTAGGCTGACCGGGAGCGCACTTTTCATAGAGAGACTGCTTGGCACATTTGTGAAAACTTTTACTTTTCAAAAATGTTCCGTTTTTTGCCGGATTCCGGGTGAACTATCTGTCCGGCGAGAAAATAAATTTCATATTCGAATTCAGCATGTCTCCTTACCCCTCAATCAACTATCTAAATAGCTTTCAATAAATATTTGTTTGCCCCTTAATTTGAAACCCCTCCCCCACACTCAAATATAGGGCTACAGAGCCCATCTTCGAACTTGACCTGTGCTTTGACCCAAAGGATCCTCCCACGAACTTTCATCAGAATATCTCAATCCCTTCGTGCGGACAGACGGACAACTTTTGCGATGTCAGGGTATCCCTCCACTTACGTTTTGGGATCCCAAAAAGAACAAGATACAACTAATTCTGAATGTTGTCAAATGTTACAGGAACCCTAATTGACCCCTAATTGCAGTCTGCTCATTATCCCCAAGCTGCCGCAAGCGCATCAAATCTCACGTCCCCTAGGGATTTTCGGTTCTTCATCGAATAGGCTGCTTTTTGAGACAAGTGTGACCAAGCTCTAAGCTCTGCAAGTCCTCTAACTTCAAACAACAGTCTAAGAGTGATGCACAGTACAAAACGATGAAAAAGAAACCCCGCCTTAAACTTGTGCAGCAAGTCTTCTTCTTCAACTGGTATGGCGTAAAATAGAGGGAGAAACAGTTACTAGTCGACAGGCATGATTATACATATTTATATCGCTCACTGACCAAAGCAGCAAAGATAGCTAGCAAAGGTAAGTCAACCTAACACTTTCAACGGGATTAAAATGGCCAATGACAAATGACAATTAGTACCAGATAAACACGACTAAGAACTATTAAACGAACGAACAAAGTACGCCACAAACGAGTTAACATATCTTTCAGTTGCATCTGCAACTTACCGATTACTGTAAAGAACTACTGCAAGTAAGCTTTCTTTCTGAAGGAAATTTGTTTCTCCGTTAACTGCAACAAAAAAACCTGTTTCAATACCAAACAGGACTATATGGGATATTTTATTCCTCTTCTAGCTTTAAGCTATTTCGAAAATAAACTTGATTGATAGATAAAAAAAAAAAAATCGAGTTTCAAGTTTGGGCCGGTTACTGGAGAAACAAATTCCCTTCAAGAAAAAGTAGTAGTTTATAAAAAAAAAATAGCAGTTAAAAAAATAGCATTAAAGCAGACATCGCACTGTTTACTGTTTATGTTCCAAATATCCAAAACTAGTTAAATACTAGGATAGAAGAAAATATTTATTTCAGAAATTTCAATAATTAAGTCCTTTGAGTAGAATCATAAGGCTCTGCTTTTAACCAATTACCAATGGCTTTGGCTGTTATAAGCCTTGTTTTAGGCGCAATGTCTTCTAGCAAAAACATGGACAAATTCAGAAAACCGGTTTTACTCATCAATAGTACACGAACACTCGTTAGGAGTTTGATATACTCATGAACAAGACCAAAGGTGTCGATGGGATCCCAAAAATGTAGATTTGATCCAGACAATTCGGTCTTGTCTTCGCCAGGCTAATCATCAGAGAAAACCGAGTTCAGATATTCTATCTACCTATCTATACCTCTATAAGCCATATCTATTTTGGCGATATTGACCGAAACTTCCTGCTTTACTACTGCCAAATTTGCGGTTTCGCCCGAATTCCGAGCGAACTACTAGTCCAGCAAAAAAAGAAAAATTCAGAAACGAAGCCGGCGTATCTCCTTATCCCTATAATTAAATCTAATCAACTTTAAATAAAGTTTTGACTTAAAAATAATGCGGGTACAACCGGATTCCGGACTGATTATATGTCCGGGTAAAAAATGATCATTATATATAGACTCAGCGTCTCTTCTTACCCCTAAATATATCATCTAATCAACTTAAGATAAGCTTTTACTTTTAACATATTTTCCGGTTTTGGCCGGATTACAGGCAAACTAGTTGTCCGGCGAGAAAATGGTTTTCACCATCGGGTTCAGCATGTCTTCTTACCCATAAATCAAACATTTAATCAACTTCAAATGAAACTGTTACTTTTAACCAACTTTCCCGTTTTGGCCGGATTCCGGAGAACTGCTTGTCCAGCGACAAAATGATTTTCACCATCATGCTCAGCATGTCTTCTTACCCCAAATCAAACATTTAATCAACTTCGAATGAAACTTTTACTTTTAACCAACTTTCCGGTTTCTGCCGGATTCCGGACGAACTACTTGTCCGGCGAGAAAATGATTGTCACCGTCGTGCTCAGCATGTCTTCTTACCCCATAATCAACTATCACATTAGCTGTTTAAAAATATTTTGTTTGTCCCTAAAATTGAACCCCCTCCCCCACTCCCAAATATAGGGCTACAGAGCCCATCTACGAACTCGACCTTACCCTTGGCCCAAACAATCCTCATACCAAGTTTCATCAAAATATCGTGCTTAAAGACAGACGGACGGACGGACAACTTTTGCGATGTCATAGGTATCCCTCCACTTACGTTTTGGGATCCCAAAAATAGTGAAACGCGGCAAGAGTGACAATTAGTGAGGTATCTTTGGCGGGTTAGAATGTAATTTGGGTCTCCGGGCTTAAGGATTACTAGATGCAACTACGGACGTAGATTGCACTGGCATTGAAGAAGCGAAGGGTCCTTTAAAGCACAACTCTTACTAGAAATAATCTTTTCCAAATGAAACAGACCCGGCAGAACGATTTTCGAAAACACCATTACTTTCCTCCTGAAATTAGCGATTTTCTTGTTAGAGCTTGTCGACTGACCGACTCTATCCAGCCTTCCTGAGCCTCGTTTTTGTTGCATGCCGCAGGTCCACTTCTCGGCCAATTCCAGACTGATTATTTCTACATCCGTTTTTGCACGGCAGTGCTTCCGAGGAAGACGGCAGCGCTTCTCGAGAATTACGGACTTGCTCACCGACCAAGTCCGTGCTTCCCTGCAAGGTGCTGCCGCTTCAACCAAGAAGAAAGTGAATCCAAAAACGCATGTTGTGCAAAAGCAAAGAAGTGCTGCAGCACCGACGCGGCAGCACTATTGCAACAAAAACGAGGCTCTGCTCTCTGATGTTTGAAAACTGAACTCGCCGTGGTTAAAAAGTTGTAAAACTAAGCAAATAAAAGAAGTCAAAAAGAGAAGATTATGTTACCCTTATATGCGAAAGAGTTGTTAGCGGGACATTTAAGATTCCGGCAAACTTTGCGTTGTCTGCGTTGTCAAACTTTGCGTTCGGCTCAGCCGAAAAAGCGCTCAAAATTTATAGGCACAAAACGAAACAACGGAGAAGGGTGGGAATTTTAGAAGCTTATACTTCCACAAGGGAGCTGGGTATGTTATAAAAGGCAGGATAAGCAAGAGGGGTCCTTTAAGCGGTTGCCAATTTTAACGTCAGAAAGTTACTGCTTTAAACAAAAAATTGTAGGTGATGTTAAGTGGTTAACAATATTAACATCACCGAGAGGAGGAGAACTATGAGAATAAATAAGAAAAAGATGCTACGCGGAAACAACGCGGAAACCCAGAAAACATGCGTCGGACCGAGAGGAATACTGGCAATCAGTTTTCTCCACATCCTGCTATTTCTTCTGCCCAATTTTAAGTAGTTTCATCTCATCATTTAGTTCTGGTCATATCTTGTAAGTGCATTAGTTAATTTGTTTCGTGCCTGTGTATTTTGTAAATTTGAATTCCTCTTTTAGCTTTTAGCTATTATCTTGATTGATTGAAAAAACAAAACAAAAAAAAACAAGTGAGTGCTGAAAAAAAACACGGGCGATGTCGCGACGGACGCAGTTCGGATGTTAAAAACTCACCAGTCTTGGGCATGATTGGCAGCTGCGTTTCCCTCCGTCGTAGGGAGGGGGGAGACCAGGCGGGAAACGAGGTTCCATACGGTTTTGAAGAGATCCTGGCCAGAGGAACGTCCGGGATAAAACGGAATGAGAAGAGGGACACCGAACAAGTTTGGCAGAACATTATTCGGGGATATGAAATAGACATCTTGACGTATCTAGAAATAGAGAGAGTAAGCATGAGGCACAAATTAAAGCAGAAAAGCCTGCAGAGCATGTTACGGAAAAACTGAATTTCTTAAAAAATGTTGAAAACGCCTTTTATTTACGCCAAGCTACCCCGTACGGTGTGAGCGTATGGGTGAACTAGAATGTAATAACAGTGATAACGTATTTAGAGCAAGTGTGAAATGCTAAAAGCGTCAATGTGCAAGCGGCTTTATTATTATCGAAATTCGGCCCTCTTTGACAAGGGTAGTGTTCACGTTCAATCTAGAAAGACGGGTCTGCGATCAAATATATCTAGAATAAATCTGAACTGTTCCGACTTATAAGTTTAGGGTTTCCCGAACAGCACCTCTCCAGGAGTAATCAGTTCATTATGTAGAAAAGTAGTATTAAAGGAAAAGTTGGTAAGCTCTACTAAGCTTAGTAGAGAGGCTTCATAGCCGTAGGAAAATATTGTTGTTGTTTTCTCTTGTAATGTATATTATTGTTTTGTTATGTATATGGTCCCTGGGCTTTTAAGTACACTTATAATTATTATTATTCTGTTGTTTGTATACCGTCACGCTTGCGGCGACGCAACGCAGAGCTTAGCAGACAATAAACGCAAAACGCAAAAATTTAACTAAGTTGTATTCTTGCGTTGCGCGTCCAACCGTCTGCATCAGGCTTTTAGTGAAAAACGGCAGTTGACGAAGAAAAACGTACTGATTAAGAAAAACTTACTAACGATGTAAGAAATGAAAGTTCCGCAGAAGAAACCGAGAGAGGAAAACTTAAGTAGCCTACGCATCCAGCGTAAAAGCTTCTCGGGCAGGTGACAAAGATACGCTACGCAACGCAAGATCAACTAACCGTATTTGGTCGGACCCCGTATTTCGGTAATGTAATGATTTTGTCAACCCGTTTCGGGCGGGCACAAATTTGAAATAGTAATAAATAAATTCAAATAAACAGTAAGAGTATTAGTCAGATCTGTGATAGTAAATAATAATTACCATTCTTCGATGGTAGGCAACAAGGTACCCCTTCCATATAATCGGGGTAGACACAGTGGACTTCTGACTTATAGTGGACTTTGAACTACTGCTGTCACTGGATAGTCTCTTCATGAGATCAGGGTCACTTCCTATGTGGTTGATGGTATTGAGTTCCACATTCACTTCTTCTGCTGCGACTTCTCTGCTGGGTCGCTTGGGCATAGAAATGGTGCTGATTCGCACCGATGATGACTGAAACATGAAGGGTATATGGATGAGGGTTTTAAAGCGCACCCCTGTCCAGAAGATCAAAGCTCTAGGAACAGCCTCGGCTAACAGCTTTCCAGTTCTAACTATTCATTAACGCCCTGATTTAGTTAATAAAACTCTTAAAGTTTAACTGAAAATCTAACTTTTGTCTGCATAATTTAACTGAACACACTGAATTATTTGGATTCTGCTATTTTCCACTTATCTGCTCTAGTATAGTGACGTTCAGAAAAAATGCACCGACAGTGCTAACTCTACTATGACGCAAAAAATTTGAATCTAAATACAAACGCGGCGGCGCGACCCAATACAAGGGGCTCACTGCGCGAACACTTCTTTTTCGTAAATCGATTTCCTCAAACACATAACAAAGGGACACGCGCACAGAGGTGTCACAAATCCTACAGAGTTAAGTCCAGTATCCCAAAATCGATTATTCGTGAATAGCGGAGCTACGAAGTAACGCATTTTTAACGGGTTTTGAAGCCTATCTAAGTGAATACCCAATGCGTAACTCGACCGCCGGGTCTTAGCCCTTTTCGGTCAAACTTTAACGTCAAACGGAAAACAAATCTACTAATGAAAAAAGGATTATCTTTTAGGCATCAAATTGATAGTTATTATCTACATATTCGAAAATGAAGATCTATGGTTGATCTTAAGGTTGGATAACAGTAAACATACATATGATGGTCGCGGGTGAAATCTCGCTCGAGGAGTATTCCTGTCTTTTCGTTTACTATTTATTCTATCTCATTGACAATGGCGCACTTCTCCTTCAAATTAAACCTCTGGTTTCCTCCATGAGGCCGTTAAGATCTTGGACTGTTTCGAGACTCCGATGTTAGTCCTAGACTCATAAATTTAAATCCAAAACTATTTTAGATTTATTTCTCGTCCCTAGATGTTCTCTCTACGGTCGAAGATGTTTGAAATGCTATCCAATGTCGCGACCGGGGAGTACTGTATGAGACCAGTCACCAACGATTTAACTATGGCAGAAAATCCATGACAAAAATACCGTAAATATGTTAAAATTGGTAAAATGAGCAATCATTTTTCTGCAATGATGATGTACTGAGTTCAACGGGAATATTTCAGTTTATATACTACTGTTCCTAAAATGTCAGAACTTTCATAGCATTACGCGAGGATGCCCAAATTCAACAAACATGAGATAATCATAACGTCAAAGTCTGTTCACGTTACAGAAAAGTGTGTTATGAGCCTTTAAAGTTTAACTGAAAATCCAACTTCTGTTTGTCTCATTTAACTGAACATACTGCATTATTTGGAGGTTGAGTCTTTTTTTTCACTATTAGCTTTAGTATGACGTTCAGAATATCCAGGTCCGTCCTCACAACGCAAAATTCTACTATGACGCGGAGAATTTGAATCTCAAAACGAACGAGTGTTCAGTGGCCAGCGGTGAACTTGGTGATCAGTGCTCTGCTCACTGCAAGAACACTTATTTATCATATTTTGCGTTAGTCATACAGCTCATGAACAAGCGAATAGAAGTACCACGAATCCGACAGGGATATTCCACTATATGAAAATAATTATTCGGGTACAAGTGACGCATTTTCATCGGGTCTTCAAGCCCCTTTAAGTGAATGAGTATAGATAACTAGATTGTCCTTTCTCAGTCTTTTCAGTTAAACTTTAAGTGTCACGGTTCTGAAAATCACAATACAGATAAAGGTTTGGAACATTTTTTTAACGAAAAAGGAAATACAAAAATATTTTGCAATGGAACAATTGTATTACGAGCCTCTAATTAGCATTATTGTACAAAGATGTGCCACGTAAATTTTAGCGAAAAAAAAATATGTAGGCTAACGTCAGCAGATGGCTGTTATTTCGTTTCTGTCGAAACTGCAAAAACCTTTGTAAATGTTACGAAACTTCTGACATGTGTAAATTAGTATTGAGTAAAGGACCTGTCGTGTCTATAGTGCCAAGCCAATGTAACATGCTTCCGTAACTGCATTTATTAATACTCAGGACCGAAGACCCATGTTTCATATGTTACATTCTAAGCCCGCTATCGCCATCTCACTAATCTTTGCACTTGCCACAATTCCCTACTTCCCATGCGCATTATGCTCCCCCGACGAGTGTTTACGCTATTGTTGCGTAAAACCAATTTCTGAATTTTATTTTTGCTATAGAAGTCAATGGGCCCTGGAAAAGGCTTAAACCAGCCAAAGCCGTGGATAATTTTTTAACAGCAGAGCCTAGTCTCGAAGTATTCAAATAACTTTCAATACTGGAACGCCAGGAAGTGGTGCGATGTGCGCTTTAAGGTGAGGAATGTGACTTCCTCACAGACAACTACACTTTGAAAACAACTGATAGTCACGGAACAGAAAGAAGCTGATCACAAACAAAAGCCCATAAAGCCCTTCATCCGCATTAACAAACTCTCGTCGATGACCAAGAGTGCACATTTCAGAAGTGTCATAAGAGATAACACAAGGATGCGCGGTTTCAACAGATAACACTTAGAATGTTAGCTGTTGTGTTATCTTTTTTAATCTTACGCATTAAAACGTTACGCATACCAGAACAGCCGAAACACCGCCGAAAAAACATCCGCTAACTTTTGTTGATATCCGAAAAGTCAGCAGATGCTATTTCGGCTCTTCCTGGCATGGTTGTTATGCATAACGTTTGCACAATCATAACAGACAGCACTACAAGTGTTATCTGTTGAGACTGCGTATCCTTGTGTTATCTGCTATGCAACTTCTGACAGTCTAACCCCATCACGCAAGTGGTTAGAGGAGTTTCACACACACGAAGGTTAGCACAATACGTTATTGAGTAGGGCGCCAACGGACGGGGGGGGGGGGGGATGCAGTAACCTAGATTACTGCCCTACAAGGCAATTAACCAAGATAGGCTACTCTTTGAAGCTACGTTTAACGTCTCAACGCCTATAGAAAGACATGCACTGGCCACGAGATTTGGTATCCAGTGCCTCGCATCTGAACACCATAATAACAAAGGACCATGCAAGCACGCTGAAGGAGAGTAGAGGGAGGCTTCGACATGCAGAGAATGTAGAGGCCTAAGGCTGGTCCCCAAAGCGTCCTGACTCAAGCACTCGCGGAAAAGACATGATAATTAGTTGCGGTCTATATTAATAGTGCCCAGGTTCCTATTATATGGATGGGTTCCGTGGGAGCCAAGCTGTTCGGTTTGAGTGTATGGTTCAACTGAACACTCATTAGTTACATAGGGTATTAACTACAAAAAAAACGGAAGAAATTTGCCCATGCAAAAATCTTTTACCCTTTTTCGACCAAAATGATTTTATCCAATGTTTCTGTTTCAACGTCTGGTTGTGTTTTCAAACTGTATGCTGCCATGTAAACTGACTGAGATGTGATTTTTGTAATTTAATTTATTTACTTATTCTATTACTCTAGTGTGTTTCGCGGAAAAAATCAACAATAATCACAATAGTTAATATAAAGACTGGATACCGAGCCAGTGAAATTACCACAGCTTTGTTATTCTTTGGTTATTGCGCTCTGCGTCGACCAACACAGAAACAAAAAAAATGTATGTTTTTTTTCGGTCGTCTCGTCGGGTTTCTTTTACACATACAAAAATCAAGTTCTTCAAGTTCTGTCCAGTCTTGTCGGGTAAAACACAGAAGAAATCAAAATTTTTATGCTTTTGTCGTTCGTCGGTAATCCCGTCACCACATCGGCTCTTTTTACAAGTAAGAAATCTAATTCAGCCATTGTATGTACTGGTTTTCTTTTGAGAATCGAAAACTTTCAAGTAGGCTTTCAAGGACCTCTAGTCGATTATTTAGGTGTATCGATCATCCCCCAAAACCACTTTTTGTTATTAGACAACATTGACACGTGAGAGACTGGACGACATTTAGTAGACTTCACCACCGTGTACAGGCATCTGTCTGCCTACCTTGCGGCACAACATGCTGCTGACCGTCATGCAGATTCGAGCCGATCCGCTTACCTCCTCCTGTCTAGTGGGCGGGTCCTCCTGAATCCTTGACGTCACAGACTGGCGGCTGAGAAGTGGAAGCGGCGCCGAGGTTTGCCCTACGGTAAAAACAAAACAGTTATTGTGCCTATCTCCTATAGTCTATAAAACGCCATACAAAATTAGACGACTTTTGTCTGTTTTTGGGATCCCAAAACGTAAGTGACTGGATACCTATGACTTCGTAAAAGTTGTCCGTCTGTAAGCACGATAACTCTCCAAGCGGTTGAGATATCTTGTTTAAATTTGGTAAGATGGCTCTTTTTTTTTTTTTTTTTTTTTTTTAGCATCTTTTCTAATTTAACTTATTTTTATATTATTTATATAAAACAATGAAAATCGATTTCCGTACTTTTTTGTGGCTACTCCTCCATCCCTCAGTGACGTTAATTTTAATCTATTTTTACCCCCTTTTAAACTATTTACGTCACCTAACTTTTAAAATTAAAACCCATATTACATTTACTGCTCTTCCTGTTCCATAAAATATAAACTTACTGTAAGTTTATCCTTCAAATATTTTAAATTCCTACTAAACAAAATTGGATCTTAGGGTCAAAGTACACATATATATATATATATATATATATATATGTGTGTGTTTAAAAGCCAGTGGCCATATACACAACTACAAACACAAAAAAAAAAAACGAAACAGAAAAACAATAATACTCAAGAGGTTCAAGTGACTGCCTTACGCGCCTCCACGCCTTTCTCTATAAAAACAAAATTACGCAATAATTGAATCTCTCGAAGAAGTCCCCAAACCAGGGAGCAGCGGTACACCCCCTCGAAACAATTTATCCCACAAATTCCCCCAACTTTGGCAACTATTCAGATAATGGTCCAGCCCATCCCCAACCTCCCAACAAAGGGGGCAAACACACCTACCTCCCGAGCCATCCTCAACAAAAAACGCCCAGTATCTTTTACATATCAACTTCCTAGATGACCTATATTTAAGGGAGGCGGAGGTGTCAAAATAAGAGCCGCAAGAATGTTTTTTTTTAAAGCTAATATAATAGTCGATTCAGGGATATTTTTTTATTTATTTAATAATAAAGCAAAACATATCTCTCGTGGGCAGAGCCCAAATACGATGTTTTTGTAGCCATAAATAAAGTCATAAATAAAGATAAAATAAATTGTCAACAGATAATTTAAAAGGAGACATACTGAATCCATAGCTGAAACTGTTTTTCTCGTCGGACAAGTAGTTCGCCTGGAATCCGACCGAAACTGGAAATTTGATAAAAAGTAAAAGTAGGCTCCAATTTTAAGACGGTTAGAGGCTCGGATCGGGGTAAAAACACAGGACGAAACCGTTTCTGACCTTTATTTTGTCAGAAAAATATTCTGACCGAATTCGCCAAGCCCAGAAACTGGACTCGCAGTTGAATTTTTGAAAACCCACTACTCGAGCTCTTTTTTCTTAATTCCACAAACGCAGATAAATTCAGATACGGTAAGAGCAACTACTTTACAGTCGAAAGAATACCAGAGAGTGAACTGGAAAGACACGACCGGGAAAACTATAGTTCCGGGATCCAGTTCTGAATTCCAGAACGTAAGCACGAGCGACGTTAACATGCAACACAGTCTCGTCGCTATCTCAGTTCACAAGCAAGTTGGAAACACGACAGTAGTTTTTACCGACATAAGCAGGAGGCCGGGTCCAGAACACTCACTTAGAGGTTCCCTCGCACTGTTTACTCTTCAACTTACAATATTTTAAAATATTTGAGTACTTGAAAACTATGCCGTGCTTTCAACAAATAACCCACAGTTTTGGCTGTTTTACGTCTTTTGCGAGACCCATTGACTTAGAGCGAAAACAGGGAAACCATCTACATAACCGTATTTTCTGATGGAAAAACTTCCAGCAGACAACCGCCGAGAGCGTAATACACATCGAAGGTAGCAAAACACTGCAAGTGCGAAATGCAGCGTGGTTTGATAGAGGGTTTAGGATGTACCGTCGAAATTGGGGTCTCTGGGTTTAGACATATACGGAGTGATTATGGAAGTAGGTTACGTTAGTATTATAATTAAGGGCAGGTCCTTTAATGACGCGAAATCGCGAAACTTACGTGACAATCGCTGAATCTCTGGCAAGGTATGGCCGACATTTCTGAAACTCACTGGGCTGCCAACAGGTGACTCTGGCCAGTCGCTGAAGGCAATAATCTCGTAGGCAAACAGTATACTAGTCATCGGGGTGTTCATCACTTTTTCTGTTTCTTCTGGGAATGTCTGAAAATATGATCGCTTTTGACTAAGCCGCCCTTCCTAAATCAACGAGCATAGGACGGAATGAAAGTAGAAAACCTGGTCAAAAATCGAAACTTATTAGGGCGATCGAATGCGACGTTTTCCTGCAATTCTTGAGGCTAGTGACGGTTTGTTGGGTTGGTAGATATTTTTGCACTTAGCCTTCTGATCCCCTCTGGGAAAACATGGTAACCGCATACGTGGATGCAATCGGTAGACTTGACTTTACCAAAACGAGCGACTGAGGGAAAATACTTCCAATGATGTCGGGGGACAGACCGAGTCTTGCCCCAGATAAGCCCTTTATTCCCCTGTGGTCCACGCGTCAGTCCGGGAAGAACACTGGTAGTCGGATCTGCTTATTCATGTCATACTTCTCCGACAAATTTTTACACAACTTTACATCGAGACATTCTTCACGACTTGTCAAGATGCATTTGAATGTGTTCTCTGAAGTTGATGTCGGAGAAGACGTATCCTCGCATCAGGATTGTCCTGATCTTATCCCTTCCTCCGCATATCCAAACCGTCTTCCTTTTATAATCCAACCCCATGTTATCATCTTCATTTGTCACCAAATTTACAAACACAAAACGTCTACACCTCAGCAGTCAGCGTAGTACAAGTTCAACTGGTATGATTTTCACACTTTTATGATTCGAATTAAGCTACATTTAACGTCTCAACGCCTATAGAAAGACATGCACTGACCACCAGATTTGGTCTCCGGTGCCTCGAGGATCATGGGAAATAGTTGTTTTATGAGTACTAAACAGTTGATGAGGTTCCTCAGGGTAGCCTTAGCCCATAAGGATAGGTGCTTATAGAAGGTATTATTTATTTATTTCGCTTATTTTCCATGTATTGCAGTGGCCTTGTAACCTTTGACTCTTAGTGTAAATAAATCTTATCTTGTCATACTATCGCGTCTATCTCAAATGAACCGGAGGTGGAGACAGTGCTCAGGGAGGTTCGGTTAATTACGAATGGACTGACTGAGGAGGCCTCCTCAGTCAAGTAATCCTCATTATTTCGCACCCCATCTACAAATGAGTTTCTCCCTCCCCCATACAACAATGCAAGGGAAAGGCAAGAGCGAGCAGTCTCTACGAAGGTCCCAATATTCCATCCAGTAGCGGCCGAACACAGCCGTTACCAAAATAGTTGTATACCAAGGATTGCTGAAATTCTAAATAGCCTTTGACCATTTGTGCGTACTTTTAAATTTGTATGTTATACTGATAAATTTGTGCATGACAGTACTCATCAATTTTGGTTTTGTAACCGTGAAAGTGTGAGAACCGAAATTACTATTCTATTCTATTTAATACTCATACCAATACTCCATGTGACTAAGAGCGTGTTCCATCCTACTTACCGTAGTTACTACGCATGACGTCACGAATTCTGGCTTTTCCGTCAAGGCTGGAACGACTTTTCTATTTTCCCGCAGAATATCATACCACGGGCGAATCCGACCAATCACGATTCAGAGATCCGTAGTTACTACGCTCCCGAGCGTGGTAAGCAAATAGTTACTATTAGTTACTATTTCGAGAAGGTTGGAACGGTCAGCGTAGTAACTTTTGTTGAGGTTGGAACGGAAATAGTTACTATTGGTACGAGGGTGGAACAAGTCCAAAACAAGCCAGTGATCCTCAGGAAGAAGCGTCTCCGTAACGACTCAAAGTCAACGATTCAAATCCTGTGTCAACCAATCAAGGCGATCTTTGGGAGCAGATGTGACACCACTTCTGCCTTTCTTACGCTAGGTACCTATACCTATGACATCGCAAAAGTTGTCCGTCTGTCCGTCAGTGCTCACCATAACTCTCGAAGAGAATGAGATATTTTGATGAGACTTGGTGTGAGGAGTTTTTGGGTCAAGAGTAAGGTCGAGTTCGTAGATGCAGGGCTAGCTGTCGCCCTACATTTATGGGTGGGGGTTTAAATTAAGGGGCGAATGAAATATTTTTAAACATATAATGTGATAGTCAATTATGGGATAAGAAGACATGCTAAACATGATGGTGAAAACCATTTTGTTATCGGACAAGTAGTTCGCCCGGAATCCGGCCAAAACCGGAAAGTTTGTTAAAAGTAAAAGTTTTATTTGAATGTGATTAGATGTTCGATTAAGGGGTAAGAAGACATGCTGAACACGATGGTGAGAACCATTTTTTCGCCAGACAAACAGTTAGCCCGGAATCCGGCCAAAACCGGAAATTCTGTGAAAAGTAAAAGTTATATTTGAAGTTGATTAGATGTTCGATTTAGGGGTAGGAAGACATGCTGAACACGATGGTGAAAACCATTTTCTCGTCGGGAAAGTAGTTCGCCCAGAATTCGGCCAAAACCGGAAAGTTTGATAAAAGTAAAAGTTTTATTTGAAATTGATTAGATGTTCGATTCAGGGGTAAGAAGACATGCCGAACCCTTATGTGAAAAGTATTTTCCACCCCGACAACTTGTTCGCCCGGAATCAGGCCAAACCGGAAAATTTGTTAAAAGCAAAAAGTTTTATTTGAAGTTAGTTAGATGACAGATTTAGGGGTAAGAAGACTCGCTGAATCTGTATATGACAATTTTTTTTTTTTTTACGGGACATATCCTTCGTTCGGAATCCGGTTGAAACCGGATTTTTTTTTATAAGTTAAAGTTTTATTTGAAGTTGATTAGATGTTCTTCATACGGATAAGGAGATACGCTGAGTTCATTTCTTAACTTTCCTTTTTTTTTTCTAGACAAGTATGGTAGTTCGTTCGCAACTGTCTGGATCAAATTTTAGATTTTTGGGATCCCATCGAAACCATTGGTCTTATTCTTGTGCTGAAAAGCACTAGAAAAAAAAGAAAAAAAATTCGATCTGAAAACTACCTGAACTCGAGAGGCTCCGACGTAGGCCAACTTTAATTGATCCAATCTCCTTCCCGTGAGTACAGCAATTTTCTCCAGTATGTGTTTGTAATGACTGCCAGCTTCGACAAGGATCCCAAACTTTGTAGGCGTTCCTCCATCAATCGGAATGTCTAGAAGTGGAAGTATTTTGAATAGCCGTTGGGCCGATCACACCATATCCGCTAAGGCTAATTCCCTACGACAGTCAGAAACATGGGCTCGTCGACAGAGATGGGAAAATCCGAACATCGAATCCGAATCCAGGGCTAGATACGAATGCTATTCCCAATCCACCATTTCATGCTGAGGATTCGAATCCGACTTAACCAATCATGTACATAGGTTCCAGTTTAGAACCAGAGGTGACAAAAAAGCACGGTCCCATAGTAATTCTAAGGTCCCATAGAAATTCTAAAATCATCAAATCTGACGGAGCTACCGACATTTTGTCACGGCTGCAAGAATTGCACAATAATTTCCGTCAAAAATCTAGTCTACGTCTGTTGCCACATCACCGACTAATTAGACTTTTTTGTATTGATAGTTGTAGGCCTATTGTATGTTTCGTAAGTTATTCTCCAGCTGTTCTTTTCTTTTTCTATTCTTTTGTTGTAAAACATTTTGTGGGTTACAAATAACTTACTTACTGAAGCCTAAGGCAAATGAGACGGTTAATGAAACGATGAAACCCATACTTCTAGGTTTTCCTGTGTGCTTGTTATAGTATGGGCTTCCACTCAGCAACCTCATCAATTTGGGGCTAGTTAAGCACAATACATTAAGCACAGTGTGTACAAATTTGGAAAAGATTAGAAACTGGACTGGATTCGGAAGATTTATGGTTGGTCCGAATCCAGCCAGACAAGCAGAAGATTCGAATCCAGATTTCGAATTCGGCCAAAATAAGGAATCCTGGAACGAATCTGAATCGGATTCGCCCATCTCAGCTCGTCGACCTGGTCGCCCCCCTAAATGTTGGAAAGACAACTTTTCGAACTATCATCTCTTTTGTCTTTTGAGACTGCTCGGGACAGAGAGCAGTTGAGGCAGCATATATCTGCGCTGGCGGCTATCACGCCTCTTGACTGCACGGACACCGAACAGAGCCTCGTTTTTGTACAATAGCGCTGCCGCATCGCTGCTGCAGCACTTCTTTGCTTTTACACAACACGCGTTTTAGGATTCACTTTCTTCTTGGTTGAAGCGGCATTGCTGCAGCACCTTGCAGGGGAGAAGCAAGTCCGTGGTTCTCGAGAAGCGCTGCCGTCTTCCTCGGAAGCAATGCAGTGCAAAAACGGATGTATAAAGAATCAGTCCGGAATCGGCCGAGAAGTGCACCTGCAGCATGCAACAAAAACGAGGCTCAGGATTTAATCAAGTCATATGGTGGCATTTTGGGGCCATAAATCAATATTTCAGTAACGTTTATACATATATAATTAAAAAACGAAGCCGAGCGGAGCGAGTCCGCCCTGGTAAGGTTCCTCACACTTATTTGAATCAGCACGTAAAGCGTTTACAGAATCTTGCCGTGTGTATAAAAGCAATGCTCTATCGATGTATGGTCCCAAAGCCGTCATGAAGTCATATGTTACCAAATGTCTTTAAAGTTTAACCGAAAAGGGCTAGGATGCGACAGTCTAGTTACCCATCACTTGTTCGCTTAAATAATCTTGAAAACCCGATGAAAAAGCGTTATTTTGTTTTTCTGATATTTCCAAATAATCGATTATCCCATTGTGCTTGCCGCTCTTCCCGTTTTTGTGATATCTCTATGGTGCCTGGAACATTTGGCAACAACACCAGCAGCAAACGAGTAAATAAATTGTGTATCAAATAAACAAAGAAGTGTCTGTAGCTAGTGCTAGTGCAGCTAGTGAGGTGTGTAGTGATAGTTTAGTGATTTTCGCGGGCGAATTGTGGACGGATTCACCGTGGGAAAGCGTCCACATTCCCAACGTCCCTACTGAAGACTACTGTGGACAGAATGAAAATCCCCAATAGGTGTTGTAATAATTCAATGTATTTGAATCTAAGATGTAAAAATAAGTTGCCTGTTCAGTTAAACTTTAAGTCCCTTATTTCTCAATTCGATATTACTGTGATTATTGACATTTTATTCAGAAAGATCAGAATCTTCAACACCAGCTGGTCCAGTGCCGCTTTCTCTTAAATTTCTTTGAACAGAATAGAAAATAACCTGATTTCTCGAAAGACGCTATCAGAGCGCTACCGCCGAATTTGACCTTTTCGTCATACAAAATCAATACAATACAGTTATGGCCTATCATCTACCATTTTGTCATAAAAACACTAAACGCGACAAATTTATCGTTATTATACACCATGCTGGAACAAAACTCCTTCCGTATCTTTCATGTAAAGATGCCACAAGTGTTAGTTTGGGGATTTTTGGGATTCTTCTCGCTGGCTTCTACTACTACTGCTTCTACTGCTGGATTTCTTTGACGGGCGAGACTCCAGTTCCGGTGCTGAGCGTCCTGTCTTGGCGGGCAAGCTAGGCCTTTAGTTCAATAATAATAATAATAGAGTGTGTTCCACCCTACTCACCGTAGTTACTACGCATAACGTCACGGATTTTGGCTTCTTGACGTCAGGGCTGGAACGAATTTTTATATTTTTCCCAGTATTTTCCGCAAAATACCATGCCACAGGCTAATCAGACCAATCACGTCACAGAGGTTGTGGGAACTACGCTTACTACGCTCCCAAGCATGGTAGGCAAATAGTTACTATTACTAACTCAAGAAGGTTGGAACGGCCACCGTGGTAACTTTTGACGAGGTTGGAACGAAAATAGTAACTAATATAGTTACTATTGTTAGTAGATTGTAACAGACTCATAGAGCGTGTTCCACCCTTCTAACAATAGTTACTATTAGTTACTATTTCCGTTCCATCCTCACGAAAAGTTACTACGCTGACCGTTCCAACCTTGTCGGAATAGTAACTAATAGTTACTATTTGCTTACCATGCTCGGGAGCGTAGTAAGCGTAGTTACTACGCATCTCTGTAACGTGATTGGTCGGATTCGCCCCTGGCGTGAGATCCTGCTGGAAAATAGAAAAATCGTTCCAGCCTTGACGGCAAAAAGCCAGAATTCGTCAGGTCATGCGTAGTAACTACGGTAAGTAGGATGGAACACGCTCATAGTATGTCTAGCCCTTGTGGTTTATAAGTACGAAAAATACTTACAAAGCACTTCGACGTGAATGAAATTATCTAGCGGCAGTGGTAGCGATAAGTAGGTAAAAGGGTCGAAGCGAACACTCTCTCGATCACAAGTTGCGCAGGTCAATTTGCTCTTGAGCTGGCCATGGAACAAGTCGACGATGACTGATCGGTTGCGTCGCAAGTGGTTATCCCACGCCTAGAAGATAAACAGTACTAACAATATAATTAATGTAAGTATATAGTATTATTTATAATTAATCTAATTGGCGTCTAGTATATTAAATATTTCGTTGTGCCTATGCTATCCAATGGATAATTTGGTATGAATAAATTATCAATAAGATGAACCACTATCCAAGCAAGCTAGACTAGCGAAAACTAAGTCATTACATTTACAAAATAATCGACCACAGTACGAGGCATGAGTAGGAGAATAAATTAATCTGGTTAAAGGCGTATTCTCGCCGTTCCCCGAGGACTCCTCGGGGAATCAAAGGGAACGGCGAGAATAGAGGGAGTCACTCCACGCGGACTCCGCGGACAGAAACAGCGAGAACACGAGGAATGCTTCCAGCATGGATTTTGTTCGAAAAGTAGATACGCATTCGACGAAATTAGTCTGGAGCCACTTTATTTTTGGTTTTGTTTATTCTATTTATTTTTACTTAATTTTACATTGCACCACCGCTAGCAAAAATTGATTCCCCTCCGAATCTGAAAGGGAGTCCTTTTTGATGATGGTGATAATCAGAACATTCCCCGTCCGTGGGGACTCGCAAGAATTCGGGGAGTGAGTCCCCGGGACAAACAAAAACGCGGGGTCTCCTCAAGTGGAGTCCGCGGGGAACGGCGAGAGTACGCCTTAAGTTTCCAAGTTTAAAGCCGCTTTCACAATGACGCGTCGTTGTGATGCGCTGCGTATGCGTTTATCTTGCGCTGTGTACAGGTTGCGTAGCATATCTTTCACACCTGCGCGACAAGCTTTCCCGCTGGATCTGTCTTTACGTTTTTCTTTCTCGGTTTCTTATACTGAATTCTCGTTTCTTCCATCATTACTAGCTTTTCCTTCATAGTTACTAGTTTTTCTCCAGTTTGTCTTCAAAAACTTCCATTCTTCACTGAAAAATCTGATGCGTATGCGTCGACTCAACGCAAGGTTCTATTCTTGCGTTGCGTTTTATTTGTCTGCGTAAGCTCTGTGTTGCATCACCGCAAGCGCGACGCAGAGGGTTGCGTAGCCCAGAGTGAAAGCCTCATTGGCCTTAATCTGTTTTTAAATTTTAAAAGTTAAAATGTCTAAAAAGTCTGTTGAAGACCGAATAATCTGGAGCAAATATTAAAATTTCGGGATCCCATCTAAACTTTTCGTCTTGTCCCCTCTAGCTATGTGACTGAGCTCGGTTACAAAGATTTTAAGGCCTTTACTCGAAAATCGACTGCAAGTGGGAAAAAATGGCTGAAGACTCGACAGAAACTCCCACTTCTCCTGTTGAAGGTTCCGAAACTATTTTTAGCGAGCTGGGTCTACATAGTGATAGGGGCGTCAGTGTGAAAGCGGCTTAATAATTAAGAGAACTAAGGCAAATACCTCACAGGCTACGTCCACATCAGGCCGACCGTCAGAGTCCTTCAGCTCTACATAGGGCTTCTCTGTAATCCTATTCAAGTCTTCGTGAAGGCCGTCCAACAAAAAGGCGAGAAGCTCCTGTGCGTCGTGCTGCTGGCAATCGCCGAAACGAGGGGCGTACTTGTAGATGGTATCCTGAAAATGAAGCTTATCCTTAAAGTTTAATGAAATGCCGACTTATTTTTGTATCATCTTTTGGATTGTTTACAATGATACAAAACTATTAGACTACAGCAACTTTAGACGCAAACAGAACAAATACGAAACAATGACCAATCACGTATACATGGTTTGTATCGTGACAATAGAGTCATAGGAACTATAAATTGTCTCTATCTTTATTTTCACTCGGGTCCCCCCCCCCCCCCCCAGTGATCAGATCCGGTCCAGACTTGAAACTGAACATCCGAGACACTTGTTCTTAATACTTACCAAGTTTCATGCGCGTTCGATCACCCGTCCCAAAGTTGTGAATGTCACTATATTCCGTATTTCCTACCCCTCTACTCCCCCCACAAGGGATCGAGGATGGGATTATTTTCAAGTCAGTATGGTAGAATCCCTAAAATACCTGCCAAGTTTCATCGTACTAGCACATCTGGAAGTACCCTAGCTCGAGATCACCGGAATTCCGGTAAACCCCCGTCCAACTCCCCCCACTGTGACACGATACAGTCCTGTTTTGCCAGTAATGTATCTAGGGTCTTCCCACCAAGTACCATCCCGATCCCTCGGATCTGAGACTTTCAGAAGATTTCCGGTGCCCCTTTCCAGCCCCCCCCCCCCCCAGTTATCGGATCCGGTCCGGATTTGAAAAGGAACATCTGAGGCACTTGTTCTAGACACTTGTCAAGTTTCATGCACGTCCGATTACACCTTCCAAAGTTATGCAGGTTACTGATTTCCGGATTCCCCATCCCTCTACTCCCCCTACGGTGGTCGGATCGGGGAAACGACTATTCTCAAGGCAGTCTGTTCGGCTCACTGATATGCCTACCAAATTTTATCGTCCTAGTACCGAACTCGTGGGATCACCGAGTTCACCCCCCCCCCAGCTCCCCCCACAGTGCCCGAATCCGGTCCGGTTACGTCAATGAAGTACCTAGGACTTGTGCTTGTTCTTCCCACCAAGTTTCGTCCCGATCCCTCCACTCTAAGCGTTTCCCAAGATTTCCGGCTCCCCCCTCCAACTCGCCCCCAAGTCACTGAATTCGGTCCGGATTTTAAGTGGGTAAACTGAGGCACGAGATCTTTCCAAATGTGAAATTTCATTAAGATTCGATCACCCGTTCAAAAGTCATAAACACCTCAAGATTCCGGATTCCCCCTCCCTCCACTCCCCCACGATGCTCGGATCGGGAAAGTGACTATTTGCAACTTAATCATTTGGGAGCCCTGATATGCCTGCCAAATTTCATCGTCCTAGCTATGTGGAAGTGCCCGAACTAGCAAAGCCCGGACCGACCGACAGACAGACCGACGGACGGACAGATTGCGATCGCTATATGGCACTTGGCCGAAGGGCAAGTGCCATAAAAAGTAAATATTGGCTGACAAAATACTGACACATTTCATCGTCCTAGCTATGTGGAAGTGCCCGAACTAGCAAAACCCGGACCGACCGACGGACGGACAGATTGCGATCGCTATATGGCACTTGGCCGAAGGTCAAGTGCCATAAAAAGTAAATATTGGCTAAAAGTCGGGGATTTCCGAAGCAGATAATTCCATAAGCGAGCTATGAATTAGTAAAAGACAGAATAAGTAAGATGGGTCCTTTAAACTTAGTAACCAACAACTGTAAGTAAGTAAGTAAGTAAGTAATTTACTTATAACCAGCCCTTTTTTAAAAGTGGAGTAAATAAAGAAAATAAATAAACACATAAAGACACAGAACAAGACACTCATTTTTAATCTTCGGCCAGGAAGCAGTGGAGAAGGTCGTGCGCTGGTTGGGCTCTGGTGTCAACGATTTTTTACAGCGATATAATCCATAACAGAACGGAAGTGGCGTGAATTGACTGCAGACCTTTACAAGAAACCACACTTTACTTACCCTCAACAAGCCAGGCGAGGTGTTCCGACAAAATCCTTCCCACAAATTCTTGACGAGTTCTCCATACTGAACAGCGATCTGGCCTTTCATTCCAAGCGGATTGGTCCTGGAAATAAACAGATAGTCAACAACCCAAATGGACTGAAAAAATAAAAACGAACCTAACCTGTTGAAAAATAAATATGGCCTACGAACCTTCAGTCACAAGGGGTAGGGGGGTTAAGCTCGCACAATACCTTCCATCTTTCCCAAGCTTTCCCACCATCAAGGAGGCCAGGCCTCTTCTGAGAACTTTTTCTTTGTATCTGTCACGTGTCGTTAGAAGCACGGCCTCGTTTGACTAAATGAAGTAAAAGCTTCATTTACGTTGACGTACGCAAAACTAGACCAACAGTATCTTACAGCAATGTTAACATTATTGGGATCAACTAAAAAGAGGCACGACAGGCCATGGCATGGCGCAATAGAGGCACGACTAATAACAAGACCAAAGGTGTCGATGGGATCCCAAAACTCTAATATTTGATTAAGACAATCGAGTCTTGTCTTCGACAGGCTGATCATCAGAGAAAACGAAGTTCAGATATACCTCTATAAGCCATATCTATTTTGACGATACTGACCGATTTCCGAGCGAAAAATACACAAACAAAACCAGCGTACCTCCTTATCCCTATAAAGAACATCTAATGAACTTTGAATGAAAGTTTGACTTAAAAAAAAATCCGGTTACAACTGGATTCCGGAATAATTATATGTCCGGGTAAAAAAACATTGTCATATACCGACTCAGCCTCTCTTCTTACCCCCTTAATCAACTTCAAATTAAATTTTTACTTTTAACCAACTTTCCGGTTTTCGCCGGATTCAGGGCGAACTACATGTCCGGGTAGAAAATTGTTTTGACATGAGTGTCCAGCATGTCTTCTTGCCCTAAATCGAACATCTAATCAACCCGAAATAAAACTTATAATTTTAACAAACTTTCCGGTTTCGGCCGGATTCTGGGCGAGCTACTTGTCCGTCGAGAAAATGGTTTTCACCATCGTCTTCAGCATGTCTTCCTACCCCTAAATCGAACATCTAATCAACTTCAAATAAAACTTTTACTTTTAACAAACTTTTCGGTTTTGGCCGGATTCCGGGCGAACTACTTGTCCGATGACAAAATGGTTTTCACCATCGTGCTCAGCATGTCTTATTACCCCATAACCGACTATCACATTAGCTGTTTCAAAATATTTTGTTTGCCCCTTAATTTGAACCCCCTCCCCCACCCCTAAATATAGGGCTACAAAGGCCCATCTACGACCTCGACTGGTCCGACGACCCAACGAATCCTCACACCAAGTTTCATCAAAATATCTCATTCCCTTCGAGAGTTATCGTGCTTACAGACGGACGGACGGACAGACGGACAACTTTTGCGATGTCATAGGTATCCCTCCACTTACGTTTTGGGATCCCAAAAAGAGATTAGTAAGTAGTGAGAGTTCGTAACTCCAGAGTCTAAAAGAAGAACATCGTTCCTACCTCTCACTATGAAGCCTGAAAGGGCCCTTTGGTTTCGCAGCCTCTTTTTAGTAGTCGTGCCTCTTACACTACGTCTTGCCGCGCCGTGCCACTTTTTTGTCGATCCCAGCATTATTGGCCTATGACAGCTGACAGCAAAGGCAAACCAAGTTCAGTTCACAAGGGAACGGCGATATCCGAGCCGACTGGGAGTCAGAATAATTGTCAGGCCTCCTGAGACCGGATGCACGGTAAAAATCAAGAACAAATAAGCAGTAGAACCTCCGTCTCCCTATCTCTGTAATACGACCATGCGGAGTCGAATAGATTCCCGATGCCCTGCCCGATGCAACGAACGGAGGGTAGAAGCTACGCGGAACATAACAAGTCGTTACCTCTACAAACAGCTAATCGCAGTAAAGCACGGGTGTAAGCAGTTGTTTAATATAGTGGCGTCACGCGTGGTGCACTGCAGAGGAGGGTCATACATGCCTACTACGGTCTTTTCCTCTCAATGCACAGCGGATAAGAAGGAAGTAGACGGGCGTCAGATAGAGAGAGAGATCGGTATATTTAGAAACTATCATAGCAAAACTAAATTCAGTTTCTTACAAATTACGAATAACAAACATACAAATAACAAACACATACTACGATTCTGCATTGAAAACGGAAGTAAACAAGACCAAAGGTTTCGATGAGATCCCAAAAATTTAATATTTACAGACAATCGGGTCTTGTAGCGGTCCAATGGTAATCATCGGAGAAGACGAAGTTCAAATATTGATTCAGCAATCATGTGAGTTTACCCCTATAGCCTGCGTCATGTCTACTTTGACGAAAGTTCCTGCCATACTTCTGCCAAATTTCCGGTTTCGGCCGGATTCCGGGCGAACTACTTGTCTTGCAAAAAATTGAAGTTCAAAAACAGATTCAGCGTTTCTCAATTCCATCCATATCTCCATAATCAACTTCACATAAAACTTAAACTTTTAACAAATTATCCGATTTCAGCAGGATTCGTAGTGAAATGTGTCCAGGTATAAAACGATTGTCATATACGAATTCGGCATGACTTCTTACCCGTAAATCGAACACCTAATAAAATTCATATAAAACTCTTACTTTTAACAGATTTTCCGCTTGTAGCCGGATTCCGGACGATCTACTTGTCCGGCGACCAAATAATTTTCATATTCGGATTCAGCATGTTTCACTATCCTTAAGTCGAACCTCTAATCAACTTCAGATTAATCTTTTATTTTTGACAAACTTTCCGGTTTTGGCCGGATTCCGGCCGATCTACTTGTCCGACGGGAGTAATCATTTTCATATTCGGATTCAGCATGTCTCCTTACCCCTAAATCGGATATCTATTCAACTTCAGATAAAACTTTTACTTTTAACAAACTTTCCGGTTTTAGCCGGATTCCGGGTGAACTATAATTGTCCGGCGAGAAAATGGTTTTCATACTCGTGTTCAGCATGTCGTCTTACCCCGTAATCAACTATCTCATCAGCTTTTGAAAAATATTTTTTTCGCCCCTGAATTTGAAACCCCTCCCCCTCCCGTAAATATACAACTATCGGGCCCATCTACGAACTCGACCTTTCCAATGACTCGGAAGAGTCCTCACACCAAGTTTCATCAAAATATCTCATTCCCTTCGAGAGCTATCGTGCTGACAGACGGACGGACGACGGAAGGGCGGTCGGAAAGACGGACAACTTTTACGATGTCATAGGTATCCCTCCACTTACGTTTTGAGATCCCAAAAAGGGCACACACGAGTTCCCACAACTATTATTGCGGACTTTAGGGGTGTAGAAGTTTATGTTGCAACCGAGTTCGATTATTGGGAGTGGATAATTCCGGTAGCAGTGACCAACTTAAAGCTCAGCAAATAGCTCTTGACCTGCTCATTTTTGTCGGAGTATATATAGTCGATGGACCGAAGACGGCGGTTCTATTAGTTTATTTGTTCTTGGTAAAAACTCACTGAAAATGCGCCTTAAAACACAAGGTCTACACCAACACCGAAAGAACATACATACCTGTTCAACTCTTTCACATAGTTGCTGGATAGGAAGTACTGCGTTAACGTTTTCGTGTTGGACACACACTGCAACGCCGAATTCATAAAGCATGTATTCCCAAGGTTGTATAGCCCAGTAGTTCCATTCTTCACATTTCTATCGTTCCTCGTGATGGTGGAGTTGCCAGCAGCAAGGGAGCCAATCTCTTCTGGCCAGGTCTGGTCGGAACTCCGGACTTCTAGAAGGATCTGCTCCTCTCGGAATTCGAGAGACTCGAGAGTATTCGATTCGTTGTCTAAGAGGACCAGTTCGTTCTGCTACAGAAGAGGGACAGATGAAAAGCTGCGGAAAGCACAGAACGTGTCCGAAAGCTCCGGAACAAACGAAAATGCTGAATTAATTCAGCATTTTATGAAGCGTTTCGCTTTCGGACTTACATTTTCGCTCAATTAATGCACCATTAATTCAGCATAAAATTCATCGAAAAATTCAGCAAGAATGCTAAATTTTATGCTGAATTTTCAAGAAGAAAACTGGGGAGTACGGCGTTTCTCTCGGTGTTTTCGGCGGCAAACATAACAAATTCAAAAAGACAACTGATAATTCGGCAAACATTCCAAATTCTAAGACAACTCGCGATCATTGCCAACGAAGAAGGGAAAAGATAAGAAGGTTGGATATCAATAGCTGATCCATTTTGTCAGCTTTATACAGCTAATTCTTTTTTCTTCTTCTTCTTCCTGACTTAAATTTTGGTATTCTAGAAGTGTCAGAGAAGAAAAAAAGGTAACAGGTTTCGGACAAAACAAAGAAAGAAAATGCAGCATTAATGCAGCATTTAAAGCACCAAAAAGCTTTCGGACACGTTCACAGTAAAATTCCAGTATTCTCATATTTTGGGAAAAAAGACCTTATTAAAGATCTATCACCGAAGTACGGAACTACAAATCGCCCATACATGCCGCAGACAAGTATACATCTTAGCTGGAAAGAAGAAGAGACAGGTGACTCCTGAAGTGTTTGTACGTGTTACTTAATTGTCGTGTCACGTATTCCGTAATCTTGTCAGCATCTGCTGGTCACGTGTTTTAGTCCGGTACTTCGTAGTCACGCGGAATAGTTGTGTAGAAGTGCCTGGGGGGTTGAATCTAGATAGGGGGAATCTCGTTCATTGATTTGTATTTCAGTAGTCATGCAGTCAGAGTCTGAGTCAGATGTTTTGTCATTATGAGCGTGAAATAAATAGTTGATTAGATCGACTGGAGAAACATAACAACTCCAGAACCAAAATGCAGAAGAATCTCTACCCTTTCGAATACCCAATGGAATAGCAAAAAACAGCAGCTGTGTTCAGAATGAAATCACAGGACCAGCTTTAACTCCAACCAATTTTCAAAGAAGAAGTTCACGAAGTCGGATATTTAAGGAAGAATCTTTAATTGTTTTTCACAATTTCATTATCCAGCTTGAGCGGCTTGAGCCTGAAGAGGACCCTTGCCAAGAAGGGCCAAAATATAGCTCTAATAAAATATAGCTGACTTATCCATTTGCACTGTCAAATAAGATCCTATTTCCCTACAGATGGGCTCGCGATATTACAAAGGTGGCCGCTGTTTTCTATCCTCTTATCGCAAGACACTAACGACAAAACGGCTATATCACAAACAGGTCAAATAGAAGAACAACTTACATCTTTCATATGCCAAAGCCGGAAGTTGTCATAGCTAAGGTTCAACTTCCCCGATAAGTAGCTCATGATCTGACCAATGGTCGCTCCTTGGTTGAAACACGCTGAGTACGCTAGATATCTCTGGGGTCGCGTAGGAGCAGGACTGAAGTAGCCGTACCCACCAGCTGTAAGAAGACAAAAGCGTTGTTGATCTTGGTACGTTCGCACCTGACAATGATGTTCAAACTAGGCCGAGGCAACAAAATAATGACCTCAGCTTTTTCAGCCACCCGGCAGTTTGTTCCTTCCATAATTTCTGTTGACAGAAATGTTCTTTTCTTTCAATATTTTTTTTATTTTTCTTGCAATAAATCTATTATTATTAGTAGTAGCACAGAAAGATGCCTGTCTTCGTCTGCCCCCCTTTGATAAAAAATACTTTGAATAGAGAATTTGAAAATGCGTGTGCATTAGTTGCGGATCCTATGCTAGCTATTGTAAGCTATTATGGAAATAGACGAATATAATTATTATCACTATTAACCTGACGGGGAAAAGAAAAGTCGCAACTTCTCCCTTACTTTTTTGCTGGCCAGATTTACAACGATCTGGGTAGTGTCGAATAGGCTTAAGAGGGGGCGGGGACACGCCAAAAGCCGGTTACCCTATGCCAAATGCTGGGAACGCTGACCCTGGTTTAAAACAATAGAAATAAGTATTCCTTCCGCCCAAGTTGACAACGAATCATATCTGAAAGTGCAAAATGCATACGTCGGCTGAATTTTAGTAGAGGTATATTTCGGCCCTTCTTGGCAAGGGTCCTCTTCAGGCTCAAACAGAGGTGGTGGACTCGGACTCTGGACTCGTCTCGAGACGGTCCTCCCCCCCCCCCCCTGGATACGGCCTTGCCCTTGGTAAAATATCAAATTTCATTCGTCATCTAGGACTCGGGGCATGACTGGGTCTCGAGAGACCTTTTTCGCGGACTCGGTCTCGAGAGACCTTTTTCGCGGACTCGGTCTCGAGAGACCTTTTTCGCGGACTCGGTCTCGTCTCGAACGATTTTTTCTCTCGGACTCGTCTTGACTCGTGATTGTCACTTCGGTCTCGGTCTTGTCCCGGACTCAATCACAGCGGACTCGCAGCACCTCTGGGCTCAAAGCCGCTCAAGTTGGAAAAATGAAATCGTGGGAAAACAGATTTACAACGATTTTCCCAACGGCTTTCCCACAATTCGTTTTTCCAACTTGAGCGGCTTTGAGCCTGAAGAGGACCCTTGCCAAGAAGGGACGAAATATAGCTTAACAATCTGACGTATCCGTTTTGCACTATCAAATACAATAGAAATGATTTTTGATTGGCTGTTTTGTGAAATCCGCTCAATTCACCAACATTTCATCGAGTTAGGGTACCCAGTATTCGGCTCGGCACTACGGGGTTTGACGCTGGGTATTCTAAACAATGGGTATACCCAACCATTGGCCATAACCTATCAACAAATCAGTGGTTTATGGTAGATTGCGCTCATCGGCTTAGCACTTTAAAACCGGTCCGGCATTCTTTTGCATCACCGCAAAGACAAACTACAGTCCGCATCTGGGAAACCGTTCCCGGCTTCCAGCTTTAAATTGTGAAAACCGTCATGCCAGAAACTGGTAAGCACCACCAAAACTAGGAGTCCGTTCACAGAGAATGGCCCAAGTCCTGTTGAGTACCTCTCCCAGTAGCTGTACGTCTTTTAAAAACTTGGAGCCTATCGCAAGAATCATATACTCAACGGAAAAACAAAGAGGATAACTGGGACTAGACGTTCATGACCCGAATCGGCGGATTTCATTAGTTGCGTTTTCGCGGTAACTTAAGAGTTATTGTTACCCGATAACTTTGCGCACTCTTGCCGTTTTTTCAGACACTCGATTATTGCTGGGTTACTGAATTCCGCTAACCCCAGTCTCAGAAGGGTTACTCGTTACCAGATACCAGGGTTACTAAAATAATGCTGGATGACTGAGAAAACGACAATTCGTCAGGGTAACAGATACCCCATCAATTCTTCAGAGTAACATATACCTGGTGACCGCAAAACGCAAGTATTGCCAGCTCCCTAGACTACTCTAAAGGTGTAATCTCGCCGTTCCCCCAGGACTCCACTTGAGGAGTCCCCGCGTTTTGTTTGTTCCCCGTATTCTCGCGAGTCCCCACGGACGGGGAATGCTCTGATTATCATCACAATCCTCGAAAAGGACTCCCTTTCAGATTCGGAGGGGAATCAATTCTGGCTGGTGTTGGTGCAATGTAAAGTTAATTAAAAAGAATCAGAATAAGCAAAACCAAAAATAAAGTGGATCCAGACTAATTTCGTCAATTGCATATTTCTTTTTCGAACAAAATCCATTTTAGAAGCATTCCCCGTGTTCTCGTTGTTTTCCTGGGTCGAGTCCGCGTGAAGTGACTCCCTCTATTTTTGCCGTTCCCTTCGATTTCGAACGCGGTAATACGCCTTAAGAACGACAAGAAAACGTGTATCCTCACTCATTGCTACAGCTCCTATGGCTCCCATCATACCAACTCCCGTTGTTGGTGGGGGGAGCGACATGGGAGCCTGACTATGCCGGGAGATTTTCAAGAGGACGGGATAAAGCTCGATCTCGTATTTTCCGTTCTTTGGTCGCAGCTGAAAAGGAAATAAAAAATGAAGGACGATCGGGATGGCGGCACTGCTCCTTCACTGCGCGTCCTTTTCTATTGTCCGATGTGGTCAGAAGTGGTTGTCTGGAAGCAAGCCAGTTAGGCTATATCACTCACGCAGTATGCTCCCGACTATCACGCAGTACGCTCCCGAAGAGTGTTCGCGTATCATACTCACGCGTAAACCCTGTTTTCCGAACTTTGCTGAGTTTTGCTAGAAGTCAATGGGCTTGGGAAAAGGCTTAAAACAGGCAAAGTCGTGGGTAATTTGTTAAAAGACGACCCTAGTTTTGCATTATTCAAATAGTTTCGAATATTGAAAAATAAATAGTAAGTAGTGCGAGGTGTTGATGCGAACTTCAGGCTTACGTTGTTACCATTCTATGCAAAAAGGATCTTAAGTTTTGTGTATGTATTCTTTGTAAAGTAGTTAATTTTATTATTTAGACTTTGTTATGCTGCTAAACCTGAGTTTCCCGCCAAAAAGGCAGCCTGATTAGGACCCTTGCCAACAAGGCCCGAAACATAGCTGCCAAAGCATCATAGCTTACATATCCGTTTTATGCATTATTTGAATATATCACTGGTCAATTAAGCTCTATGTAACAATAGCCGTAATTACGAAGAATTAATCGGATAACGACTGTAACATGACTCCAAAACACAAAAAATACTGAAGATCAATTTTGTTTTACACTACGAACGAACGTGCTCCTTTGAAACTCTGCTCGGTTTCTGAAAAATTACACGTCCTTGCCATTTCGGTTCGCAGCCACCGTGATTACGGATGTTACGAAGGGTCTTCATATGTTTATCAGTAGCATATTTACAGTTCTCATCTGGTTTACCTTTGAAACTCAAGTCAGAATTAAAGGGACAGTGTTTCCAAACCTTTTAAACTCGGCCAAGATTTAAAAGGAAATATTGTTTCTGAATTCGAGTCCAGGTCCTTATGTAACGCTCAGAAGACCGAGAGGGCGTTTGCTGTCAGGAGCGGGTGACTCGCGGGAGATTCAGTGAAAGGAGAGCAAGGCGTGAGTGACGTCAGAAAAAGAGTTTATAAAAGGCTTTTCTAGTCATTTTCTGAGGAGGTCACTGCAGATCGCAGAGAGTGTGGTCAAGCTTCGAAGTGACAACATAAGAGCGAGTAACGAACAATAAACATGTCCTGAACTTCGCGAAAACCATTTGAACAAATCTACGCCTTCGTCAAACGCTATCAGACTGAAAGACTTCGTGAAAACTAAGTGAGCTGAAAGGAAGACCCCTTCCTTTCAGGCTACTCCGTTGGACGGTTACCGTCTAGGCATTAGCCATAACAGTTACACCCTAAAACCATGATGTAAAACCTTTTGTTTTATGGATGAGAAACATGGGAAACCTAACCAGTATTTATGTGTAGCACCACTATGCTCCTTGGAGCAAAATAGCCGGAGCCCGAATAAGCTTTGAAAAGAGCCATGCACGGAAAACGCGAAAATCAGCTATATACCAAGAGCTTCTCGTTTCTACTTCCCTTGTTTCGAACTATTTTACCGTATATGACCTGAATGGATGTTAAATACTGATTCTTTGAACCTATCAGATGTATTTTATGGTTCACTTTACCGTTCTTGGGACTGTTAGCGCAGACCCATACCAGCTGCTCAGACATAGCCATAGCTCTTTCGGAACGTATTCGAAATCTTTCTCCTCGACCAGAGCTTTCTTCAGAATGCCTCCGTCGTTTGTCAACTTCGGAACCTGAAAAAAAAAGTTAAGCTCAATTCCGACAAAACAGACGCAACAGACCAATTGTCAGGTTTATGTCCCTTTGTTCGCCAAGACTGGTGGCGAAATCATCCCAGTTTATTCATAACACGACGAACACCAAATACTAAGTTGCTAATACAACATATTTACAGACGATTCCGGGGCCAACGATCGGCAACAGGCGTTTCTCAGTATAATTGTATTCTTTATCTTTCTTCATACTTGTTGACCCAATGACCCGTTCACAATACTCGTTCACAACTATTGTTTCCTTATCCGGTCACATAATAATATAATTGCAATAATAAGGCTTTCGCCTCTATAAAGCTCGGGACACTTTACACACTAAATTGAATTTCAGCCAGGTGGTAGTCGACATCTGGTTTGAATTGGTTGATATTTTCGGCATTTACAACACTTTCTGGGAGATTATTCCAATATTCTACTTTCGGTTTCTATAAAGCTCCATTCTCCGATGCCTTTTCGGAATTTCATGTTGAGGAATTTCATGTTTCATGTGGAATTTCACATGTTGAATCGGGGGGATAGGGACTATCGGGTCCGGTCCCCTCCTTGGCCGCTTGCGAGGCGCGTGGATAGAAGTTCCTATTCGGCTAGAAACTACGGTTTCGTAAATTCGGTTACTCCGAAAGAAAGGAAGAAAGGCAGTTTACTCATCACTATACATTACAATAATTACTTGCTTGAAAAAAAGAAGGGAAGCATATGGAAAACAAGAGCTACGAGCTCATATGGCACTTGTTACGAGTAGGCACGGCTCGGTTATGTCAATGATATATCTAGTGTTTGCTAGGTGTCTTCCCACCAAGTTTCATCTCGATCCCTCCACTCATAGCGTTTTCCAATATTTCCGGTTCTCCCCTCCAGCTCCCCCCAAAAGTCACCGGATCCGGTCCGGATTTTAAGTGGGTCGTCTGAGGCATGAGGTCTTTCCAAATATCAAGTTTCATCGAGATCCGGTCACCCGTTCAAAAGTTATAAATACCTCAAGATTCCGGATTCCCCCTCCCTCCACTCCCCCGACAGTGCCCGAATCGGCTCGGTTATGTCAATGATGTATCTAGTGTTTGCTAGCTGTCTTCCCACCAAGTTTCATCTCGATCCCTCCACTCATAGCGTTTCCAAAGATTTCCGGTTGCCCCCTCCAGCTCCCCCCAAAAGTCACCGGATCCGGTCTAGATTTTAAGTGGGTCGTCTGAGGGATGAGGTCTTTCCAAATATCAAGTTCCATCGAGATCCGATCACCCGTTCAAAAGTTATAAATACCTCAAGATTCCGGATTCCCCCTCCCTCTACTCCCCCCACAGTACCCGAATCGGCTCGGTTATGTCAATGATGTATCTAGTGTTTGCTAGGTGTCTTCCCACCAAGTTTCATCTCGATCCCTCCACTCATAGCGTTTCCCAAGATTTCCGGTTGCCCCCTCCAGCTCACCCCAAAAGTCACCGGATCCGGTCCAGATTTTAAGTGGGTCGTCTGAGGGATGAGGTCTTTCCAAATATCAAGTTCCATCGAGATCCGATCCCCCGTTCAAAAGTTATAAATACCTCAAGATTCCGGATTCCCCCTCCCTCTACTCCCCCCACAGTGCCCGAATCGGCTCAGTTATGTCAACGATGTATCTAGTGTTTGCTAGGTGTCTTCCCACAAAGTTTCATCTCGATCCCTCCACTCATAGCGTTTCCCAAGATTTCCGGTTGCCCCCTCCAGCTCCCCCCAAAAGTCACCGGATCCGGTCCAGATTTTAAGTGGGTCGTCTGAGGGATGAGGTCTTTCCAAATATCAAGTTCCATCGAGATCCGATCACCCGTTCAAAAGTTATAAATACCTCAAGATTCCGGATTCCCCCTACCTCTACTCCCCCCACAGTACCCGAATCGGCTCGGTTATGTCAATGATATATCTAGTGTTTGCTAGGTGTCTTCCCACCAAGTTTCATCTCGATCCCTCCACTCATAGCGTTTCCCAAGATTTCCGGTTGCCCCCTCCAGCTCCCCCCAAAAGTCACCGGATCCGGTCCGGATTTTAAGTAGGTCGTCTGAGGCATGAGGTCTTTCCAAATATCAAGTTCCATCGAGATCCGATCACCCGTTCAAAAGTTATAAATACCTCAAGATTCCGGATTCCCCCTCCCTTTACTCCCCCCACAGTACCCGAATCGGCTCGGTTATGTCAATGATGTATCTAGTGTTTGCTAGGTGTCTTCCCACCAAGTTTCATCTCGATCCCTCCACTCATAGCGTTTCCCAAGATTTCCGGTTGCCCCCTCCAGCTCCCCCCAAAAGTCACCGGATCCGGTCCGGATTTTAAGTAGGTCGTCTGAGGCATGAGGTCTTTCCAAATATCAAGTTCCATCGAGATCCGATCACCCGTTCAAAAGTTATAAATACCTCAAGATTCCGGATTCCCCCTCCCTCCACTCCCCCCCACAGTGCCCGAATCGGCTCGGTTATGTCAACGATGTATCTAGTGTTTGCTAGGTGTCTTCCCACCAAGTTTCATCTCGATCCCTCCACTCATAGCGTTTCCCAAGATTTCCGGTTGCCCCCTCCAGCTCCCCCCAAAAGTCACCGGATCCGGTCCGGATTTTAAGTGGGTCGTCTGAGACATGAGGTCGTTCCAAATATCAAGTTTCATCGAGATCCGATCACCCGTTCAAAAGTTAAAAATACCTCAAGATTCCGGATTCCCCCTCCCTCCACTCCCCCCACGGTGCTCGGATCGGGGAAGTGACTATTTCCAACTTAATCATTTGGGGTCCCTGATATGCCTGCCAAGTTTTATCATCCTAGCTTATGTGGAAGTGCCCGAACTAGCAAAACCTGGACAGACCGACAGACCGACGGACGGACAGAAATTGCGATCGCTATATGGCACTTGGCCGAAGGGCAAGTGCCATAAAAACACTAATCGGTGTAGAAAAAATACCTGCCATTACAACAATAACATAATGATTTATTATTTAAATTAATGACATATTACATTTAACACAGGTAATCTTTCCGCCCAATCACAGCAGGTTGATTTTTTTTTTTTTTTCTATTTTACCTACAGCCTAACGGGGAGGGCTAATTATCCCTTGGGATAATTATATGTTATTTGTGTGAATGACGATCCAGTGCTAGCGTGTATAATACAAGCTATTAAGGAAATAACGCCCAAGGCCACCAAGGCAAGTATCCACCAAAGTCCCGAAGCTGATGCCGATCGCATGTAACCGGGAAAGATATTGTAATAGCTTCATTCCGAAATTTGTTGATTTTTACAATAATGTTATTTTGTCTTAGTTATTTTGTTATGAATTTTATTTCGGTTGTTGACTTCAATGGTTTACCTTTTATTTTGATTACGAATTTGATTTTAACAATTGTTGTATATATTACTTGACAAAGGTCAAACAATTTGGTTGGACAACTACGAAATTTTGTACCTGAATTATACAATAAATCAAATCAAATCAAAACAAATAAAGTACATTATTATTGTACCCGTTCAGCTGCAACATTTATATATGTAATTGTAATAATAAGGCTTTCGCCTCTATAAATTTCTCTGAACACTTTACACACTAAATTGAATTTCAGCCAGGTGGTAGTCGACACCTGCTTTGAATTGGTTGATATTTTCGGCATTTACAACACTTTCTGGGAGATATTCCAATATTCTACTACTCGGTTTCCAAAGCTCCATTTTCCAATGTCTTTTCGGAATCCCTTACCACTCAGTTTCAAGCTGTGTCCTCTGAGACCGTTGTGACGAAAGTGAGTACATCATCAGGCCTTATGTTATCATAATATGTCCTATTAACCTCTAAAAAGAAGAAAAAATAGCTCTGCTATTAGTTTGTTATAATCAATATTTCTAAAACGGCTATTTTGGGGGTCAATTCGGCACACATTTCTTATAGACCTACCTTAGGTTGATCCGACGCAAGCAGGCAGCTATTCTCAATGGGCCTTGGCTTCGAATAAACTTTCCTATCAGAATGCCGCAGAGAAACATTGGACTTGTTGTCGTCACCGTTGTCTGTTAACGCGCTGGCGAATGACACGAGGGATGCAGCAGAGGCGGAAGGACGGATGAGAGAGGACAGGGTTGATGGGACTTCGTAGGATTGGTGCTGTAAGATCAAGGTAACCATATTTGGTGTCGCAAATTCGCTATGTCAATGCAGATCAGTCATACTTTATTATTATTTTATTGATTTTCTTTCATTTACTCCGTTTATTCAAAATGGCGGGTTATAAATAAATTACTTACTTACTTTTGCCTAAGTCAACGCTATATCTGATAACAAGAGACCAAAGCATTGCCTCCGTCCGCCAAAGAAGAAAGGCAATGATTTGGCTTAATGAAGCCTTTTTTAAAGTTATATCATAACCTGTTTAGCAGGTTATTCTCTTATTCAGCTGCCTCCCTGTAAGTAATAAGTAAGTAAGTAATTTATTAATAACCAACCATTTTGAAAAAGCGGAGTAAATGAAAGAAAATAAATAAAACACACAAACACACAGAAAAAGACACTTAATTTTCATTCTTCGACCAGGAAGCAGTGGATAACGTCGTGCGCTGGTTGGGCCTTACTGTGGGCCCTCCTCAGGGAAGTTCTTCCCAATATATGTTATTTTCGCGTACTGGATCAGTCAGTTCAGATAGCTTCTCTCTTTTGTTAAATGGTCTTGAATTAAAAAGGGTTGAACAGTTTAAATACCTTGGTGTAATTTTAGATGAAAATTTGTCGTTTCATAAACATGTGAAAACACTATCGTTAAAAATTTCCCGAAATATTGGTATGCTATCACGTCTTCGTTATTTTTTTCCTAAAAATATTCTAAAATCAATTTATTATTCTTTTGTCCACCCATATTTTCTTTATTGTATTTCTGTTTGGGCTTCTACCTTTTCATCTGTATTTAAACCTCTCCAAATACTCCAGAATAAAGCAATGAGGATTCTTTTTAATGTTGAATACAGATCTTCAGTTAGACACATATATGGGACTTCAGGAATATATTCCTTGGATCAACTTCATACAATTTCTATTTCTAATATTTGCCATGATTATCTATACAATAGTTTACCTTCAAATTTCTCTGGTATTTTTCCAACTAATTCCCAATTTCATAATTATCCAACCACTCATCGTTCAGATTTTTCGTGCGAATTTCGCCCTACGTCAAGAGCGAGTTTCAGCATCCGTCACACTGGGCCAAAAATCTGGAACTCAATTCCAGTATCAGTGCGAGAATGTAGCAATAAGCGACAGTTTCTAAAATTACTGAAAAAAAAATTATACGACGCGTAGTTGAGCAATTTCTGTTGTTTTTGTTCTCTTTTTGTTGATGTCAAAATGTAGTTAGAAGACGGCTTTTTATTTTATTTTCGTTGTGCAACATTGTCAGTGCTAAAGTATGCCACCAGGCATGTGCACTGGTCCGTGATTTTTATCTATGTTTGTTGTTGTAATTAAATACTACTACTAGTCCTCAGTGTTTGTGTTTTTCTTTCTTCAAGTTCAACTTCAACTTCAAACAGACTGTTTGCTTATAACTAATCGAATTCTACTTTCCATTTTCTCTCCCTTTTCAAACCCACTCAAAAGTAGAGAGACAGATCTCTTAAGAACTGGGATCAAGGCAAATGCAATCTGAGACAAATGATTGATCCACGGCTCTCCAGTAGAGGAAAATATGGAAAAAATGACGAGATCCAAAATCTGGCACTTTCACATTCACAAGAACTTCTGTTGCTCATTGTCAATTTGTATCCTCGTTCATTTTCCACGTTTTATTCAAACTAAACAAATAAAACCAAGGACTTCGATGGGTGCCAGTGTCCCCGCCAACCTTTCTACATATGCTGTCAACTATAATAACAGTGGGCTCACAATACGTTTTTTCCCTGTGCCACCGTTGCCCCTAAATTATCACAAATATTCGTGATTGGTTATAAACATTGAAACTTGACTTCTGTCAGCAATAAGTCCACAACGCTTGAGAGCAGCCCAAGTCCTTGTTCAAACTACTACTACTGACGACATAGTAAGGTAGATGAAGAATCCTACATGCCTTACCTCCAATAAGACGTAGTCTAGCCATCCTTTCCACCAATCGATAGCTATTAGGTACCAAAGTTGAGGCGCGATTGGTGGATTTTTCTTCCTCAGTCTCAGCCAACCAATAATGACCTCCCCTTCCTCTCGTCTGTTCGATGGCTTTAGGCCAAAGTAGACAGTGAAAATCTGGGAGACAAAAGCAACGAAACTATGAGCCAAACTGTCTCCGACTGACCAGAATAGGAAATCTTCAGCTGAGAAACCTCCGTCCAGGTTGTACTTCGAGGATATAGATGTCAGCACAGTTTCGACTTCTGGAAAAGAAGAGATACCCTTCAATGATTGCTGGAGCTATATAATTGCCAACTTTGCAAAACAGGGGAAGAGGAAACATGGACCACTTCTCTCAATCGATGCCAGGAGCTTTCGGATTAAGGGGATCTTTTTTTTTTTTTTTTTTTTTTTTTTTTTTTTTTTTTTTTTTTTTTTTTTTTTTTTTTTTTTAATCCCGTAGCATCTTTTGTAATTTAATTTATTTTTATATTATTTATAAACTAAGAAATCAGATATCGTACTTTTTGTGGCTACTCCTCCATCCCTCAGTGACGTTAATTTGAATCTATTTTTACCCAATTTTAAGTATTCACGTCACCTAACTTTCAAAATTAAACCCATATTTTATTTACTATTCTTTCCCCTAATACTTGGAAAATAATTATCTCATTTATATTTTGTAAAAAAATTCTTTAACTACATTTCCTTTTTTTTTATTACTTATAATTCAAATCTACTAATATTAAACTCTTTAATTTAATATATAATTAACTTTAATATTAAGATCTTTTTTTAAGGGGAGTGTTTTGCTTCTTCCCGATATCCTGAATAGCACTTCGGAAAGGGTTATAACAAAGGTGTGTGCGAATATATCGATGGAGCGCTGAAGCTAAGAGCGATTATGCTTAATAGCCGTAGGAAAATATTATTGTTGTTTTCTCTTGTAATCTGTATTACTGTTTTGTTATGTATATAGTCCCTGGGCATACAAGGGGGTTTGGAAATACTTTGCAATACAAGGGCTTTTAAATACACAACATAAGGTTTGAGGAAATGCCGATCACACTTTCAGTAGAAATCTCAGTAATCATACGGCATCGTCCTCTCGGATCACATCCGGCCACTGTCGGGTGAGTTGGACCGGGATTGCAGGGAATATCGAGAATTGTGATACACTCTGGGTGGAGGAATCAGAACTTGGTGGGCACGACAATCAACAGATCTGGACAGGATCTTGTCAATATGGAAGAGTTAGTCGGGCGGTCCCGGAGATGCCGAAGGGAAGTAGGGATCGGGACGAAGTTCGGTATTTCTCTTTACAGATCCATTGACGGGACTGAGGAGGGGGCAAGGAAATCTTGCCCATGCCGAAATGTCGGACGTGGGAGGGATAGGGATGAACAATGCGCTGGACAAGCAGGAACGGGCCGGATGCGGACACCGTGGCAGAGTTGCAGGGGTGGTTCCGGAAATCACGCCTAACCAAACGGTGGAGGGATTGAGATTGGGAAGAAAATTTTGTAGATACTTGGTTAAAAGGTTATATACTGGAGCTGATTGACCCTAAACAATTTGGGAACATCCCGAGGACGTCAACCCCAGATTACCTGGTCAGTTTACTTGACACTATGCTCAAGCATCTGGACGACCCTGAACGTTGGCTCAACTTGATTGCGATTGACCTGAGGAAAGCATTTGACCTGGTGTGCCATAGTGTGCTTTTAAAGAAGTTAGTTTTAGATTTTTAATGTTCACGCTTTCCTTGTGAAAATAATTGCGAATTTTTTGTCGCATAGAACCCAACGGACGAAATATAAATCAACGTTTTCTGATTCCCTCCCAGTTTTTTTGCGGTGTGCCTCAGGGTACTATTTTAGGTCCATTGTTGTTTCTTGTTATGGTCAACGAGCTGGCCCGAAGTTCACCAGACCGGCTGAAATACGTCGATGACTTGTCTGTCTTGGA
The DNA here is from genome assembly GCA_023053575.1 of Branchinecta lynchi. Taxonomy (NCBI): domain Eukaryota; kingdom Metazoa; phylum Arthropoda; class Branchiopoda; order Anostraca; family Branchinectidae; genus Branchinecta; species Branchinecta lynchi. Next base: position 12,592,200 of record JAKZAP010000012.1, on the reverse strand, counting down.
AAAGTGCTATAAAAATATCCAAAGTAGTTCTGCAACCATAATGAAAGATATCTGCGAGGGAGCACAGTCTGACAAAATGGTTGTTAATATGAACAAGTCTGTGATTTTAACAGTTTCTTTCCTTCAAGGTACCCTATCCTTCAACCCACCACTCCCAGATGCGTGTCAGGCTAACGAACTGAAGCTGCTGGGAGTACACATAACCTCGGATCTGGGGTGGCAAAGACAGGTTGAGAGTATGCTTAAAAAAGCTAACGCGGCTATAAGCTACCTTAAACTTTTGTCCCGATACGGTGATCCATCTCCCCATTTACTACGAGTTTACATTTCTTTTATCCGTTCTAACCTAGAATATGGATGTCCAGTCTGGCATTTTGGTCTCACCCAACAGTCGGTTTTGCTTGAGAGGATACAGTATAGAGCGTTGCTTGTTACGTCTAAAGCTCCAAAAATCCCATACGTTCAGCTCCTAAAGCAATTTAAGTTAGATACCCTTTCATGCCAGCGACTTCAACTTTGTATGAAGTTCGGTACATCTATAGTCCAAAACCCATTTCACCGTGATATACTCCCCCCTGATTTTCTCCCCTCCCGAATTCGTCTTCCTCGTCAAGCTGCCGACCCTGTGCCTCGTTTAGAACCGGTGGTAGCTTTATTTATTTTTTTTATTTATTTATTTATGACCCGCTTTTTGCGTAACAGCGGAGTATAAAATACAAAAGTAAAATATACATATTAAAACACTTAAACAAAACAATGCAAATAAACACGACAACATTTTTTTCATTTAAAAAAAAAAAAAAACACTAAATAGACATAAAATTTGTACACAGTGACAAGCACATTAATCGGGTTCAGGAATGAAAAACTGGCTAATAATTTCATGGGCTGAGAGGGCAGGATGTTTGTGGAGGGAAAATAGATTTGAATGCGAACGAAAAAGTGTATTAACACTATCCTGAACATTAAAATTTGAAACCAATTTACGATTACGAAAAGATTTTGGAAGATACATCAGAAATTTACAATACTTGAAAAAACAACTTCTCAAACTTTTAACATCTTTTTTCCTTAGGATATGGTAAACTCCGGAACAATTGTGGATATATGGGCCGCAAAAAGCACTATACAACTTTCCGAGCGCCTTGCGTGAATATTTTCCTCTATTTGGGACCAAACGCCCGTAACCAAATCTAATGGAATTTGATACTGATTTTAAAATAGAGGAGCACGTTAAAGATAATGTGGATTTGAAGGTAAGTCCGAGCCATTTCAGCGACTCGGACGAAAAAATAGAAAAAGAACCAATTGCAACAGAAGAGCGCTCAGAGGTTGTTGTGCGACCGAAACAAAGATATTCACATTTTGACAGATTTATCTCAAGTCCGATGTCTGAAAGTTTGTTTGCTAAAATTTTCATATTTTTAGAAAGAGTGGATTTTGTACGGCTGACTAGGAGGATATCATCAGCATACGCAATGTAGCTGATCGAAATCTCCTTGAACAAATATGCAGGAAGAAGAGAATCCAAACAATCAGAAATCGCAGACGTAAATATATACGGTGACAAAACTCCACCTTGGCGAACTCCATGGTTCACTGAAATATTTTCCGATAACTGACCCTGCCATTTTACCCGAATGCTGGAATTTGCGTACCAATACTTTAAAAGGCAAAGAATAGAAGAATTGACTCCAGAACGAGCAAGCGAATACAAAGCTTGAGAATGGACAACATTATCAAAAGCCCCAGAGATGTCTATGGAACAAATGTGGATGGTTGATCTGTTTAGAGTGGCCTGTCGCAATATTTTGGTTAGAACGTGGTGAGCATGCGCACAACCCGTACCATCCCTGAAACCCAATTGCATATTTCCAAAATTGCCTTTTTCAAGAAGTTCGGGAAGAAGGACATACTCACAAATTTTACTGACTGTACATGATACTGTAATCGGACGGAAACTATTGCACAGTTCAGGGTCCTTGCCTCGCTTAAGGACAGATGTTACGGTTCCAACAAGGAAGCTATTCGGGACCTGAGATTGGGAAAGAAACATTTGGAACAGTAGTTGTAGATGTTGGATCAGAACAGGACATTCAGTTTTGAAGAACTCTGAAGAAATACCATCGATATCGACAGATCCAGTCTTTTTTAGTCTGTAAACAGCCTTTTCGACAGCATTACTAGTAACCGCAAAAACAGAAGACTGAGAAATTTTAACAGGGAGAAACCTTGAAAGTAAAGAGTCGAAAAACTGTTGCACGCGCATATTGCACTGAGTGAACAAGTTGCGATAATGGTTTATCCAGTCAGAGGAGGTCAATTTTGACGGAGACACTGCACAACACTTGTCCGAAAGAAGAACTTTATTCCAAGACTTGCGGTCTGTAGGGGCATCAGCGCCATTTAAACGTGCGGATTTCAAACAAAATTTATACTCCCGCTTTGTCTTCTTTTTAAGGTCAAACACGGTTCCACTGATAGGGCGTCCACAAGCTATCCATAGTCTCAACCAAAATTTCGCATGATTTTTGGCTTTCTTAACCTCCGGACAAACTCTCCAAAGCCGCTTTCGGGTTCCAACCCTAACATTTTCGAATGGTACGGCTACGTTAGCGGCAGTCTTCAAGCAATGAACGACCTCAGAGTAATAAAAGTTCAAGTCGATGGAGGAACCAGTCACATGGAGACTAGTCTGGAGTAAGTGGAACGGAATTTTCACAGCTGTCAAAAGGGTGGTCAGTGTAGCTATATAAAGTACGGGATCTAAACGATTCCAGTTCCTTTTCTTGATCCATGTCTGAGGTTGAGACGTAGTGCTTTTCACACAATCGGCGGGGAGTGCCAATTTGAAAGTCAACGGCAGATGGTCATCTTCAATTTTTTCGTCATCAACTTCAACCGTTCCATCAGCTACAGATGGATGGGAGACTATAAGGTGGTCAAGGTTCGAAACGGTTCCGCCACGATTGTGTCTGTAGGTATACGGCAAGGACTTTTCTACGATACAATACCCGCTAGGAAGAGACTCCGTAAACAGGTCAGTGCGTATAGAAGGAGCCAGGATGTTGGTATTCAAATCACCAACAAGAATCCAGTTAAGACCTTTGCTACTGATGTCTGAAAGGAGAGACTTGATCTTGTTACAAGATTTAGCAAATAATTCAAATGAAGCGAGGTTGCGACGGTCGCACGGAAGATATGCGTTAACTAGAACGAGGTCGCCAAACTGTACAGCTAGCATCAGTCTATCCGAAAGAAAGACAGTTGGAGGTCTGAGGCAACAGGAAGAACGGATAAAAATTGCTAGTCCACCGGAAGGACGGCCTCTCGTTTTTCTAGCAGGTTGCACGAATATATAGTGATCGACCGAACGGCGCAGACTGTCGGCACTAGTAGTGGAAAGAAGATGCTCTTGAAGGAACAGCACATCAGTTTCGGAGAGTAATCGATCCAGTTCAAGGTCCTTATCTTTCGTCCCATTTATGTTCAAAGACACACATCGGAGTACATTTGAAATCTGAGCCATCACACCGTTATTTTCAATGCGTTTTTGATTTTCGGGCACCGAAAACTGAAAGACACATGGTCCCCATCACAATTGGCACATTTGGGGGGTAGGCTACAAGGCAAGTCTCTTGAATATACGTGACATCCAGAGCATCTAGCACATTTAGGCGTATCTGTCTGAAGTGGACATCTATCAACAACATGGTCCAGTGACTGACAACGGAAACATCTTTTCGGCATGCGATGAAATTCATGGACACGGAAATGCTCGTAACCGATCTTAACTCCACACTTTAAAGCTCTTAAAAGGGAAGCTTGATCTACATAGCCAACCTTGAAAGACCGGGAATTTGAGATCTGCGAGACTTCCACGGCATCAAGCAAACACTTCAAATCACTAGAAGAGATGCGCTCTGGAACACTTCGTATTACCCCAAAGAATCTTGGTTGTATGACCTTAGTGGTAACCCCGGGCGGAAGACCCTTTGTTATCGATTTGGCAACAATGTCAGCATATGTCGCACTCGAAGTCTGTACAACTAGACGGTTTTGCCTGACACTAGCTTTGACGTTTGTGATGCCATCTCGACCCTCAACGGAATCGAGATGCTGATTTCTTGAATTAACGTCACATAGGGAAGGAGGGATATTGTCCACAATAACAGTGTGCACAGGCGAGGGGGTCGTGATTGTTTGATTCGACATTCCAAAGACAGGAGTGGACCCCTCATGTTTTGCAATTCGATCAGCAATGAACCGAATATCCTTGGCACACGCATTGATCTGGCTGGTCAGGAGAGAGTAAGCCACAGCTGGAATAACGGGCACTTCGTTCGGGAACCTGATAACGAAGTCAGGTAGCTCAACGTTGTCATTGTCACAACGTTTGAATGCAGCGGTGAGGTCTGCTAAATGATTAGCAGATGTGTTTCGTTTTGGCGGGAGCTCCGGGGCGAAAACACAGGACCAGAATAGCTTCTTAGCCGTGACTATGGCTTCAACGGAAAAGAATTCAGCTGCAAACTTCCTGACCACATCTTCGTCAACACCAACATCGAGACTTTTTTGAAAAAAATTCAGCACTGGTTGGTAGTAGAGTCCACTCCACGAACAACCATTGCTATCCGTTGGCGTCATGCCCAAGGTCGAGACAACCTAACGGTCTTTTGAAGACAGAAACCGTTGAACTTTATCCTTCCAAACTCGAATGAAAATTGCGACTGATGCGAACAAGGTATGCTCAGAGTTTTGTCCCCTCGTTTGTTCGTTAATATAACTCAGAGCGTTTTTGAATGTTAAGTTTTAGGTTATTTGTATTTTATTAATCGTAGTCTAGCATGTTATTGACCATATTTATCATAAGATGTAGGTATAAATGTCTCAAAATTGTTATATTTGTAGATTGTTCTGTTATGACATTATGCTTTGACGTAAAAACAACCCATCGGCTTGTCCGTTATCTGTTTTTTAGATTATATTGAATTGAATTGAGAAGGGGGTCATAAGACCACCGGCCAGCCACTTTGGGAGGAGCTGGAGACTGGGGGGGGGGGGCTACAATTATTTGGAGGGCCTTTGTGTGAACAGATGGAGAGGCCGCAACAAAATTTAGTAGGCAGAACGACCACAATCCCTAAAACCTATATTTTCTGGCTCCGACGGGATCCAAATTCGGAGTTAGCGGATGCAGAGATAGGACCCCTGGAAGATTCAGGGCAACTGACTTTTGCACACACTGTGGCAAACAAAACTCGGCAGGATTTGAACCGATTCACTTGGGATCTTCATATTCCGATCCGACTATCGTTGGGTGGGGAGAATCCCGGTTTCTTCAGGCATTGTTAATAATACAAAGCAAGAGAAAAGGCTTTCTAGCTCTAAGAAACACTGAGTAGTCGAACTGATCAGAGTTAAAAATCCCATCAACAACGCACTTGAAGCTATTGATCGATTCCGCATTAACCGCATCTTCGGTAAGGCTGTTCGAAGGATCACCAATTCTGTTGCCAAAACCCCACTTAAAAACGTCCTTGTGGAATCTTGATTTTGCAAGCTTGTACGCGTACCCCCGATGATACGCGTGCCCCCGATGAAACTCCCTAGCAAGTTATCGTTTTCGAACTAAACGGCGCTGAAAAGAGCAAATAACCTAAATGGGATTGCAGCTTTATTTTAGAGAGATTGACAAAAACTTACCAGAATCGGAATCAACAGCAGACGGATCTTTACCCAGGTTGTCAACCACAACGAAGGTAAGGATCATCTCCCGCAGAGTTTCTAATGTAATGAAACTATCACGGCTCCAATCCCAGATTTTGAAGGCAACTGAAAAAAAAAATTGATTGAACAACTATAAATAATCTGCAAACCAGTAAAATTCCTCCAAGCTGGCGGCTTAAAAACCGGACTCGCACTTCACTTTTACAGCTCTACTAGCTTCATTTGTTCATCTGTTCCGCCTATTTGACAAACAACTGAAAATCCCTGGGGGTCTTGAGATTTGATGGGCTTTGTGGCAGCTTGGGGATAATGAGCAGACTTCAATTAGGGGTCAATTAGGGGTCCTGTAACATAATTATACACGCTGTTTTGCTCTAATTAAGCTCCTGAGTTAAAAACGACAACATTCACAATTAGTTGTATCTTGTTCTTTTTTCTACTTTTTCAACCCAAAAGCCAGGATGAGTCAAGTAAGACCAAGCTCACAAGGCCGAGGTTTTTTGAGGTTCAGATTTTGTTGCACATTATAGACGACTTAGAAGGTTATCGTTTTGTAACACACTTTGCTCTTGCGTAATGATCTGAAAACCTATTGTAAAGACTGAGACTCTCTAGCAAAGTCCGTCTGCGTAAACGGTCGGTCGCGGCTGAGGCAAACCTCAGATGAATGTCGCTACAACGGACCGGATAGACAGCATGAAAGCAGAATAGCTCTTCGATACTGAGGGATCGCACCAAAAGGATCGGTTCAGCCTTCCTGAACTCGTGACATGAGGATGCGATGCGAACTACTTAGATGAATTTGCCTTTAGCGGGATCACGCGACGAAAGTTAACTTAGATTTAGTAAGTTGTTCATGGATGATCGTATCATTAGTATTTACCGGTCCGCAAGTCACGACTCCCACGGCAGTAGCCTCACCTAGGTGTAGGATGGCTAAATGTGTAAACAACTGAGGTAAGCATAACCACGATTAAGGAAAGGCATAAGATAAGATAAGATAAGATTTATTTCCGGAAAAGCACAAAAGGCCATGGAAACAACAAAGCATCACAAAAAACGAAACCATACCTCAACCACTATTTACAAAAAACTTTCCCTGTGAATCATGGCTACCTTTAGGAATCTTCCCAAATTTCTAATATCTCTAAAACTTCTATATTTCAAAATTTGTTTAAACCTTTCCTCCCCCAAATCATTTCCCCAAATATTTCATATAAGATCATATAAGACGAGAGTTGGGACTAGCAATGAGTCAGTTTTTGGTCAGAGTTGTGAGTGTGAACAAAGTAAGTGTCAAAGAAAAGGAACCGACCTCCCTAAGCGAAAGACTACGATCCTAAATAAGCATTCGAACCTTAGTGCGTTTTCGCTCATACCATGGTATCTCATACCGCGGTCTAAAGTCGTGTTTGCAGTTATCGTGGTATCTGATACCACGGTCAAAAGGCGTTTTTGCAGTTATCGTGGTATCTGGCCACGTGGTATCAGATATTCAGATACCACGGTCCGACCGTGGTAACTGGTCATGGTATCTGAAAAGTCATCTCACTTTCATCAAATTTTGTCGGATTGGTGAGAAAGAAGTTTAGCACTAAGCTGGCACTAAGCGATGTAACTGGATATCTGTTTTTGGGATCCCAAAACGTAAGTGGAGGGATACCTATGACATCGCAAAAGTTGTCCGTCTGTCCGTCCGTCTGGAAGCACGATAGCTCTAGAAGGGAACGAGATATTTTGATGAAACTTGGTGTGACGATTCGTTGGGTCGTCGAACCAGTCGAATTCGTAGATGGGCTTTGTAGCCCTACATTTAGGGGTGGGGGAGACGGTTCAAATTAAGGGGCAAACAAAATATTTTGAAACAGGTAATGTGACAGTCGATTATGGGGTAAGAATACATGCTGAGCACGATGCTGAAAACCAATTTGTCATCTGACGAGTAGTTCGCCCGGAATCCGGTAAAAACCGGAAAGTTTGTTAAAAGTAAAAGTTTTATTTGAAGTTGATTAGATGTTCGATTTAGGGGTAGGAAGACATGTTGAAGACGATGGTGAAAACCATTTTCTTGACGGACAAGTAGTTCGCCCAGAATCCGGCCGAAACCGGAAAGTTTGTTAAAATTATAAGTTTTATTTCGAGTTGATTAGATGTTCGATTTAGGGCAATAAGACATGCTGAACACTTATGTAAAAACAATTTTCTACCCGGACATTTAGTTCGCCCGGAATCCGGCGAAAACCGGAAAGTTGGTTAAAAGTAAAAGTTTATTTTGAAGTTGATTAAATGTTTGATTTATGGGTAAAAAGACATGCCGAACACGACGGTGAAAATCATTTTCTCGCTGGACAACTATAGTTCGCCCAGAATCCGGCCAAAACCGGAAAATTTGTTAAAAGCATAAGTTCGATTAGATGACAGATTAAGGGGTAAGAAGAGAGGCTGAGTCGGTATATGACAATGGTTTTTTACCCGGACATATAATTATTCCAGAATCCGGTTGTAACCGGATTTTTTTTTAAGTCAAACTTTTATTCAAAGTTGATTAGATGTTCTTTATAGGGATAAGGAGATACGCTGGTTTTGCTTCTGTATTTTTTTTTTTTTTGCTGGACCAGTAGTTCGCTCGGAAATCGGCAGGAAGTCTCGGTCAGCATCGTCATAGATATGGCTTATAGAGGTATGTCTGAACTGAAGTTTTCTCTGGTGATTAGCCTGTCGAAGGCTGGATCTGGCGAAGACAAGACTCGATTGTCTGAATCAAATATTAGATTTTTGGGATCCCATCAACACCTTTGGTCTTGTTCTATTGGGATGACTTCGAGAAGTGCAATTTCGGCAATAGTCTTTTTGCAGAGCACCGTGCAGGCACCGTGTATCAGATAACACGATAGCTGCAAACACGATTAATTGCAGATCCAGTTACCGTGGTAACAAATACCATGGTATCTGCAAAAACGCAGCTATTGAATATTCCCCACCGCTCGACGCTACCAAGATTTAGTCAGCCTAAGGGCTTCGGATTAGAACACCCAAGTGGGCTAATAACCAATCATTTCACAAGCAGTCTTTGGCAGACTTCACTGTTAGGAGTATATTCAGTGATTGGAAATAAGAACGTAATGAAGTATGCCGAGTCACCAACAAATGTAAGTGTTTTCTACCGGATGCAGAACCTGGACAACCGGCCGAACTTCCCCCTCCACAGGCACGAACCTAACCCTTCGAAGAATACCGCTCGGGATAACATTATCTTCCGGACAGCAATAGCCGAGATGTGTCTAGCAGAGACCCTACCGGCAAGAGATATGGCGACAATCATTGTTTCTATGTTCCACTATTTTCACAAGACCCTTTATAGCTCAAAGTGGTAGAGCAGTGGCCAAGAAAGCCGAAGGTCCTGGGTTCAAATACCGGCTGGCGGCCGAGCAGCATTCCTCTGTTCCAGTACACTACTTATAAATGCTACCAAAAATCCCTGATTTTGGGCTGGTCTATGCTGGTTGCCCTACGCAAAATGTTGGGTACCTGTGGGTACCGTTACCCTCCTGTGCTACTTTAAAGTTTAACCGAAAAGGGCTGAGGTGGACATTCTAGATACCCATCACTTGAGGCTCGAATGTAGGCTCAAATATAGTGGAAATTCCCTGTTGGACTTGTGGTGCCTTTGTGCGCTTGTACCTGTGTTGTATACTTGACAAAAAACTAGACGAAAAAATAACTGTTCCTGCAGTTAGCTACCTTCCACGAGCTGATCACTGACCACTGAAAAGCCGCGTTTATAATGAAATTCGAATTTCCACGTCATAGTAGAATTTTGCGTTGTGAGGACGGCCGTAGATTGTCTGAACATCAAACTATAGCAAATACAGAACAAGACCAAAGGTTCCGATGCGATCCCAAAAATTCAATATCTGATCCAGACAACTGGGTCTTGTCTTAGCCAGATCCAGTCATCGCCAGATTCCTTGAACATTTTTACAACTAAAATTCAGAAACAGATTAAGGCCAAATAGCTAATCATCTGAGAAAACCAAGTTCAGATATGGATTCAGCATATGTGTTTACCCCTATAAGTCATATCTGTTTTGACAAAAACTTCCTGCCACTTCTGCCAATTTCCCGGTTTCGGTCGAACTCCAGAACTACTTTTCCGGCGAAAAAAGAAAGCTAAAATACGAACTCAGCGTATCTTCTTTCCCCAGGTCCAGCCGGGTCCAGCCGGATTCCGGTCGAACTAAATTTCCGGGTAAAATGGCACCATGAGAAGGATTCTAAATCATCGATGTACCTTTACGCCAAGGCCAAAGAGTGTTGGGGTTTAGAAATGTTTTTTAAGGGAGGGTTATCTTCGGAGGAATTAAAATTGATTGTTAGCGCTCGTAGTGATAGCCTCCCCCTGGGGATTCGGAGAAAATATATGGGAAGTGTAAAGGGGAGGTCTAGTGGTCTTTACTTCTGCCCAATGTGTGGTTGTGTGGACGAGAATTTGTTTCATTTTATGTGCGAATGTGTGGAATTGAAGGATTTGAGAGTTGAAATATTTGGGGAGCAAAATTTCGGGGAAGGTTGGTTGGTGGAAAAGTTCAAGGATAAAAGTTTGTTTGGGGTTAGGCAGCTTGGAAGGTTTTTGCGGATAGGCTGGAAGCATAGAGAAGAGTTTTTGTAGTTAAGATTTACCAGAAGAGTTGATGTTTGTTTTTTATTTGGTTTGTATTTTGTTTTGTATGCGATGGCCCTCGGGCTCTAAGCAAATATATATCATATCATATCATATCATATGATTGTCAAACAGGGATTTAGCATCTCTCCTTACCCCTAAATCGCTTATCTGATAAACTAGAAATAAAACTTTAACTTCTAACAGTTTTCCGGTTTTGGCCGGATTCCGGGCGAACTACATGTCCGGGTAGAAAAGTGTTTTCACACAAGCACAGCATGTCTTCTTACCCCATAATCGACTATCACATTAGCTGTTTCAAAATATATTTGTTTGTTGACAACTTTTGCGATGTCATAGGTATCCCTCCACTTACGTTTTGGGATCCCAAAGATAAGAAAATTCCTTAACACAAGCCAAATAATGCAGTGTGTTCAACAAAATGAAACTTTAAAGGAATTCTGATTGGTTGATTTCTTAACTTCACTAAAAAATCATCAACAATTTTTTTGGTTAGGGTACCCTGCATTTGGCGTAGGTAGCCATAGCATTAGGCATAATAATAATAGTTTTGTTTGAAAAAACACGAGAGCCATATACAAACTGTAAACACACAGAAACGTAAATATCCATAAACATTCTCTACCGGAAGCTTTCTAAATTCTAGCGCTTATGCACAGCTCTACAAATCTTACTTATTGACTGGGCGGAAGTACACATATGCTATCCTGATTTGTGGGTATCCTGGAATAACTAACATTAACATTTTAATATGGCGCCTTAGAGGTTTGTACCATTTAATTAAATACACTGCATTATTTGGATTGTGTCAAGGAATTTTGTAATTTTTCACTATTTTCAAAAATATCTTCGGCCGTTCTCAGAACGCAAAATTCTACTATGGCGCGGGAAATTTGAATCTTAAAACAAGCGCGGCTTTTCAGTGGCCAGCGATCAGTTTGCGAAAGGTAGCTCACTATAGGCGTATTCTCGCCGTTCCCCGAGGACTCCTCGGGGAATCAAAGGGAACGGCGAGAACAGAGGGAGTCACTCCACTCGGACTCCGCGGACAGAAACAGCGAGAACACGGGGAATGCTTCCAGCATGGATTTTCTTCGAAAATTAGATATGCAGTTGACGAAATTAGTATAGAGCCTCTTTACTTTTGGTTTTGTTTATTCTAATTATTTTTAATTAATTTTACATTGCACCAACACCAGCAAAAAATTGATTCCCCTCCGAATCTGAAAAGGAGTCCTTTTTAATGATGGTGATGATAATCAGAACATTCCCCGTCCGTGGGGACTCGCGAGAATACGGGGAGTGAGTCCCCGGGACAAACAAAAACGCGGGGACTCCTCAAGTGGAGTCCGCGGGGAACGGCGAGAGTACGCCTTATACAAACAATTATTTTTCGAAAATCGTTTTCGTCAAGCATGCAACAAAGGTACAAGCGCACGGAGTTACCACAATCAGACGGGGAAATTTCAGCATATGAAAATTGACTATTCGTTAATAGCGGAGCAACGAAGTAACGTTTTCGTCGGGTCTTCAAGCCTCTATAAGTGAATAAGTGACGGGTGACTAGATTGTCCTGTCTCAGCCCTTATCAGATAAACTTTAAACAATCCTTCAGCCTAAACTTACTGCAAGTTATCTACAGAAAATGAGGCATAACCGACAAGTCAACTGAGATTTGCTCCAGAGATATTCCGGCCCTACTTGGCAAGGTTGTCATCAGGCTGTACCTAGAAGAAATGAACCTGCAATAATACACTATAGTATATAACTACAGGTTAATTTCTATACCAGCTACAGCCTGAAGACCTAGGTGACCTCGGCTGTACCTAGAAGAAATGAACCTGCAATAATACACTATAGTATATAACTACAGGTTAATTTCTATACCAGCTACAGCCTGAAGACCTAGGTGACCTCGGCTGTACCTAGAAGAAATGAACCTGCAATAATACACTATAGTATATAACTACAGGTTAATTTCTATACCAGCTACAGCCTGAAGACCTAGGTGACCTCGGCTGTACCTAGAAGAAATGAACCTGCAATAATACACTATAGTATATAACTACAGGTTAATTTCTATACCAGCTACAGCCTGAAGACCTAGGTGACCTCGGCTGTACCTAGAAGAAATGAACCTGCAATAATACACTATAGTATATAACTACAGGTTAATTTCTATACCAGCTACAGCCTGAAGACCTAGGTGACCTCGGCTGTACCTAGAAGAAATGAACCTGCAATAATACACTATAGTATATAACTACAGGTTAATTTCTATACCAGCTACAGCCTGAAGACCTAGGTGACCTCGGCTGTACCTAGAAGAAATGAACCTGCAATAATACACTATAGTATATAACTACAGGTTAATTTCTATACCAGCTACAGCCTGAAGACCTAGGTGACCTCGGCTGTACCTAGAAGAAATGAACCTGCAACAATACACTATAGTACATAACTACAGGTTAATTTCTATACCAGCTACAGCCTGAAGACCTAGGTGACCTCGGCTGTACCTAGAAGAAATGAACCTGCAATAATACACTATAGTATATAACTACAGGTTAATTTCTATACCAGCTACAGCCTGAAGACCTAGGTGACCTCGGCTGTACCTAGAAGAAATGAACCTGCAATAATACACTATAGTATATAACTACAGGTTAATTTCTATACCAGCTACAGCCTGAAGACCTAGGTGACCTCGGCTGTACCTAGAAGAAATGAACCTGCAATAATACATTATAGTACATAACTACAGGTTAATTTCTATACCAGCTACAGCCTGAAGACCTAGGTGACCTCGGCTATACCTAGAAGAATGAACCTGCGATAATACACTATAGTACATACTTACAGGTTAATTTCTATACCAGCTACAACCTGAAGACCTAGGTGACGTCGGCTGTACCTAGAAGAAATGAACCTGCAACAATACACTATAGTACATAACTACAGGTTAATTTCTATACCAGCTACAGCCTGAAGACCTAGGTGACCTCGGCTGTACCTAGAAGAAATGAACCTGCAATAATACACTATAGTATATAACTACAGGTTAATTTCTATACCAGCTACAGCCTGAAGACCTAGGTGACCTCGGCTGTACCTAGAAGAAATGAACCTGCAACAATACACTATAGTACATACTTACAGGTTAATTTCTATACCAGCTACAGCCTGAAGACCTAGGTGACCTCGGCTGTACCTAGAAGAAATGAACCTGCAATAATACACTATAGTACATAACTACAGGTTAATTTCTATACCAACTACAGCCTGATGACCTAGTTGACCTAGGCTGTACCTAGAACATATCTGCAGGTTGCTAAGAAGGACAGAAATATTGCTGGAGAAAATCTTAGCTCAACAAAAACAAAAGAAAAGGGATCCACTTAGTCGTACCGTCTTGCTAAAGCAAAATAGTGAAGTCCAAAACTTACATTTTAATCTTTCCGCGATGGGACCCCGACAGGCTGCTGACATCCCACAAACCTCTTCTTTAAAATCAATGTGGAGATCTTTGTTTTCATCCAAAGCGTAGAAAAGGCCTTCGCATAGCTTCCTTCCCAGTTCGGCGTGGCTGGAGGGAAAGGGGAGGGTCACTAGTTCCATGAAGAACTGGAGGTCGAATCGCCCAAGCCGCTCAATGGAGATATACGCTTTCTCTAGCTCCAAAATTTCCGATTCCTCCACTGGAAAAAAGACGACGACATCAGCAACTGAATACGTCTAACCTACTACATTAAAGTCCGTATCCAAACCAGAGATGGACGAATCCGATCATGAAAGGATACGAATCCGAGTCCGAGTTCAAGGGCTAGGTACGAATCTGATTCCGAATCCAAATCCACCATTTCATGCTGAGGATTCGAATCCGGAATAGAATCCGGAGTCGAGTCCGACCTTAACAAAAATCAAATCATGGACGTAGGTTATAGTTTAAAAATCATAGGTGACAAAAAGCGCTGATATCTAGCCATCAGATAACGTGATAAATTGCTGAGGATGGTTGGTGGTCGAGACCAAAAAGTTGGATTGCCTAAGCTCAGTGTGTCAAAATTGGGAAAACGGTAGCCGGAAGGTTGTAGTCTAGAATCTTGAGCGGATTCGTAAGATTGAGGGTTTGGAATCCGAGTCCGAATCCGGCCTCACAAGCAGAAGATTCAAATCCGGCCAAAAGCACGAATCCTGGATTCAAATCCGAATCCGGATTCGGATTCGCTCATCTCTGATCCAAGCCTGGACTTCTTAACCTGATAACATTTGAAGACTTTGCTGCCTCTCAAGCCTCTGTTGTAGTCCATGGATAAGATGAGACAAGGTTTCAGGCATCACATATGTCCATCCCAAACAGCAGTTTAGTTTCGAGCAAGAAAGATAATAAAAAAGAAAGAGGAGATTCACAATATCGGTAAGGAAGAAGTATTACAAAATCATATCCAAAACTCACAAGTATACCACTGCTAATTATCCAATGACGATTGATAAACAGAAGGGGAAGAAATTTGAGAATCCCGGCATAGCCAAACAACATAATTTATTAGCAGCGATACGAGAAGCGGTCGGAGAATTTGCGATTAACAACTCGAAGGAAATGACTGTATCACTTCGGTCGAAGAAAAGCTTGAAGCTACTACGAAACACAGAGCAGATTCTGTTTCAAGTAGAAACACCGTATCGCGAGTCTGTCTTTAATAAAAAATAAAACAAAGCTTCTTGTTTCACATTTTATCTATCGATTCCTTTCCTAGCTTTTAGCTATTCGGATTAAACGTAATTGATTGATTGATCTTGCTGTAGTAGCATCCAGTTTGCTAGTGGTGGCATGTAGTGGAAACAGTTACTACTACATGCAACTTTTTCGTACTCAATACGACTAATTATCAAAAATTTACGTCGGGATTTGCGCCTCGACACTGTTAACTTCAGTTTGAGTTTGTAGTACGTAGCCAAAAGACACACAGACGTCATCGGAACCAAGGGTAATGCAGCTAAACAAGAGAACAGACCTTGCAGGGACGACGGGGTCTACTTACGATGAGTTACACCAGCGAGTGTCTGGTAGAAAGTCGGCGACTCAACTTCATTCGAAAGCGAGATAGGTCGAGGCTCGTGGATAAGCCAGCTTGTCACGGAAGTGGCGTCTGGGTATTCGGCAATCCAACTAGCAAACGCTTCGTAAGTGACTTCATTTCCCTGCAACGACAAATTTCATATCTATCAGCACAGTCTTGTCTGGCACAAAGATTCAGAGATTGGCGTAACTGTTATTATCATTATTTATTTATCGTCCTTCGGGTAGGATAGATTTTGTATTTTTGTATCATCATTCCTTAAAGGACCCCTCACACTATTTACTCTTCAACTTACATTATTTTAAAATATTTGAACACTTGAACACTTTAAAACTAACAAATAACCCAGGGTTTTGGCTGTTTTAAGCCATTTCCGAGATCCGTTGACTTTTAGCAAAACAGGGAAAAAATTACCTAACCAATTTTCTGATGGAAATGCTCCTCACAGACAACCGTCGACAGCGTGATGCACATAGAAGGTAGCAAAACACGACAAGTGAGAAGATCAGCGTGTAGAGGGGTTAGAATGTACCGTATGAAATTGGGTCTCTGGGTTTAGAAATATATGGAGTGATTATGGAAGTAGGTTGCATTAGTATTAGAGGTAAGACAGGTCCTTTAAATTTGATCAACCTTTTTCTCTGGTAGTTTGGTTAGTTTGGGCATGGTACATAGAGAACAGTTTTTGTAAGGTGAGTTAGGAAGAAAGGGGTGTGTATTGGATTATATTATGTGAAATTTATTTGTTGGATTAATTTGGAAATTTTTGTTATTGAAGTTAGTTTTTCTTTTTTTCTTTTTCTCTGTATTTGTATTAACCATGACCATTTAGGGCTTTCAGTGTTAATAAATATCTATCTATCTATCATGTGTTGATAGGTGAAAACTAAAATCCTAACTACTGTCACTGCATCATCGTTGGGCCGTTATTACTGTTGACTGGCATTTCAGAGCCCCGTATTTTGGAGATGAAGAAATGAGTTATTTTATAATTCAAATTCTTCAAATGCGGGAAAGTGGTTATCTAGTGCACGGGTAGCTGTTGCCAAGCCGACACAGCCAAGCAGGAAAAGCTGATTTCATCTGACAATATTTTAAATGACATCTGAGCAGGACTGCGAGTAGCAGTTGCAAAATTGAGTCTTTAAAAAAAGGCTGGTTGACCTTTGCTACGATATTGCAGATAAGCTATTGTCGGATTGTATTTTAATTTTTTTTTTTAATATTTTAAAATTGTAACAAATATGTGATTATTAAATATTCTTTGAGCCCAAGCTGACTTTGAAACATTTATTCAAACAATGTTTACAACGGATACGTCAGCTCTGATTTTTCATCAGCGATATTTCGGCCCTTCTTGGCAAGGGTCCTCGTCAGGCTGTCAGTCTTCTTGTTCAACTTCGGAGAAGGAAACAAACCTGATTACAGGTTTGTTTTAGCGATATTACGAAATATCGCTGATGAAAAATCAGAGCTGACGTATCCGTTGTAAACATTGTTTGAATAAATGTGATTATTTATGACTATGTCGACCATGTATGAAGTTCCACCACTATTTTTGTTAAAAGATATCATGGAATTAAACAAATATGAATATCAAAGCCTCAACGTTAGGGTACTACTTCCAACCAGACTATGAACACCAGCAACAGATGAAACTAAAAGCAGGTCTTGAAAGAGGTCCCAGCTAGGTCAATTTTCTTACCTTTGCAAAAAGAGATCTGACCTGTCTTGGCACAGACCCTTCAACTTGTATTAGAAGTCGCTCAATATCTTCTCTCGCAACTGAGGCTCCCTCATTGCCACTTGCAAACACAGCATATGCAACTGGAAAACGAATCAATATATATTAATGTATTTCTTGCTTTGCATCTGTAGAAAATAATGAAATAAAATTTGACAGTCTAAAACGGATAGGTTGGCTGACTTTCATTAGAGCTATATTTCGGCCCTTCTTGGCAAGGGTCCCCTTCAGGCTCAAAGACGATCAAGCTGGAAAATCAACTTTCGCTCTAATAAAATTCAGCTGACGTATCCGTTTTGCAGTATCAAACATGATTCGCAGTAGCTTGGGCAACTTGGGCTCAAGGAATATTTAATGAAATAAAATTGCCCCCTCCCCCCCCCCCCCCCAGAATGGTCAGATCCGGGAAAGAACTTCTCCCAGTGAATCTCGGTCTGATAAACTTTTGTCAAGCTTCATTTTCTAGCTTCTCTGGAACAACCCGGATAAGAATGCGTCTGTCCGACTGACAGACCCTAGCCTGTATAGGACTACGGCATTCGCTAGAGTGCCGTAAACAGCATGGCTTCAATCACACCGTAAAGTATGTAGCAAGTTTTCAGGAGGATTCTGCTCTCAGCAGCGGAAAGTCATAATGATAGATTTTTTTTGTAAACTAAGATAACCTTGAACAACAAGAAAGGAAAAGGGTGATACCAGCACTATGATTTCCAGCCCTATGCCTACTTACACTGAGTTCGTTCTTCTCTGGTCCCTCTTGTTAATAATACCAGTCCGCAGACTAAATCTTTCCAGCCAAGGCCACGGGCCGTGCCCCCATAAAGTGTGAAGATGTGCTGTAAAAGTGGGAAGAAATTTAGAACGAATGTATTACTGATGAACTTAAGACAAACTGGCTGTACCGCCAGGATCTAGTACGTAGCGGTAACAAAACAATACGATTAAAGCAGAACTGAAACCCGACGCTATTCCACTACGCTCTTTCTCTACAATTAGAGCCATCACCAGTGCACCAAGTTTCTATGTTTTGTTTCGCAGTTGTTTTCAATCAATCAATCAAGTTTAATCCGAATAGCTAAAAGCTAGAAAAGGAATACAAATTTACAAAATGCACAGACACACAAGAAACAAATTAACTAATACACTTACAAGAAATTAAAAAAAATGGAATGAAACTACGTAAAATTTGGGTAGAAGAATTAGCGGGATATGGGGAAAACTTATTGCCAGTATTCCTCTCGGACCGACGCACGGAAAACGGGAGGGGAGGGGGGAATAGATGGTGGGGACAACACGTTATCTTAGCTCCAAATTTGTTTGAAAGAGTATTTTTTCGTGCTTTTGCAGTCGATCCAAATCTAAATTACCGAGAAGTCTTTTTATCGTCGAGCCCCGTCCCTTGCGTTGTTTGTGATCGATTCAGTCAGATTTATGAGCTGTGCAAGCCTACCACAGGCAATGTACAAGATCGCGCGCAATAGGAAGTGTACTTTCGCACTGAAGAGTCATTCGATCAATAAATCATTTATTAATACCAAGTTATCCATCCGATAGCATAGGCTGACGAAAAAGTAATCGTGCACTACACGAGAAAAGAGACAATTAGAATAGTTATATACAATTGGTTTGTCAAATTAATTAAAATACAATGCTAGATATACGATAAAACACAAAAACACATTGTCGAATTTTCGTAATATAGTCTGAGGGATTTCATTACGACAGGAACGTCTTTATTTTTGCCTTTTCTTATTATATTTCTTTATATTCAGAACTTTCACTGGAAAAAAAACTAAGAACTTGGAATCATGTCATGAGGAATCAAGAATATGCTGCTGTCAGCAACAAAAGAACATTCCAAGTTTCATCCCAGTCACCCCATCCTATGATCCATAGCTAGGCATGCTCGACAATTTTTGGGCCTCTGGCAGGCTTCAGGCCATTTTAAACTAAAGCCCAGCAACTGTATGCCTGTAGTGGGAAACTGGAATAGTAGGCTCTTCAGGGAACCTTAGAGTTTTTTTTTTTTTTTTTTTTTTAAACCCTCGTAGTATCTTTTCTGTTCTTCCAGTCCAATATGAATTGGCCAGGTGACTACGCATCCACTTACCCTCGGTGACGCCAACGGTCTTATCAACTTTTTTTTTCTCTTCTTTTCTTAACTTAAACACATGCCCGGCCTATCTATTTAGCGTCACCTACACTTTCCTCTATCTATACGTTTATTTTTTAATTTCTAAATTTTTTTTTTTTCCTTCAGTTCTTTCTAATCTTTACACTTCCATTCAATCTTTATTTATAATAAAGTTATAGGCAAACACGACTGGTCACTGGCAGGTAGGGCTCTTTCTCAAGAGGGCAAAGAAACTCTTCTATCACTTTTATGTCTGGTCACCAACCCACACATTTCGTGACGACGAGCGCGTTCCAACCCCCTACCAGCAGTTGTTAAAAAGCTACCACCGTCGTTATGATCTGTATAATTATCATTTCTGAACGAACACAGTGTTTTCGTAACTACTGATAGGATTTCCTGTTGTAGCGGTTGCGGGTGGTTCGGGGAAGATAAAGGAGAAAACGGCAGTACTGAAAATACGATGTCCGCATGCGTTTAATCCAGAGCAACACAAAATATATTATCCATCCCTTGCGGAAATAAACACGATCCTTCCTTTGTTACTCCAGTCGCAGGCCTAAATACTTACAGGACTAATATAACTGCTCCATCCATTCTTAAACTCGGGGTCCGAACTTCATATCATACATTTTAACCCCCGAGCTGATTCGTTAATACAAAAGGTTCTGTAATTTTTGTTTGTGATTTGCTAGAAGTCAATGGCCCTGGGGAGTGGCTTAAAAGAAACTAAGTCATGAGTAGTTATAGTGAAAATTAAACTCTACCTCAGCTAAAGCGGGTGGAACATTGTCACCAAGGACATCTCGCATGAACACTGTCTTTGCAAGAACTGCAGAAGTTCCTGAAAGTCTTCGGAAAGCATCCTTGATTCGTGTGGCTTCAGCATCACTTACTGAAAGGAAAAAAAAAATTGTAGAGTGAGACGACGTCTTGTTTTTCAATGTCAAAATGGTTTCGGAACCAAACATCTGAAGGTTACTGCTGTCCTTACCCTCCAAGCAGCCTTGTTCGCAAGATTCAATTCCTGGAAGACAAATATCTCCTCTCATGCATCATGCTAACAATGGTTCATATTTTTGTCAAACTGTCCCCAGTAATTTTTTACTCGTGAGTGACACTTCTTGGAGATCTTTAGTACCATTAGAGACTGAGCTGACTTGGACTGTTTGTTTTACTTCCTTAAAGGACATGTGAAGGGCTTATAAAGCCAATTTTGCAAAAAAAATAACATCCACAATTATCTCACACTGTCTCTGAAACCCCTGAACGAAACACAAATTCTCTCTCAGTTCTGGTCCGGCTTCGGATCAAATGTGTCCATTTTGCCTCTTCACGGTTGGGCCGCGAGCCTTGGTTACTTAGGGTGACTCAAGCAGGTCTGTTGTCCTCAGAAATTTAATGATTGTTTTGATGATGGAGGCTTCAGCAACAGGGGGGAGAGTAGGCTGCACGAGGGATCCAGTCGAGAGGTTGAGATGGTGCTTCTCGATCAATGACACCTCCTGGGTTCTATGTCTGTTCAAGAGTATTTGGCGATGCATGCAATGGAATAGGCTGTGGTCCAGGGTGTCGTTCAGAGTTCTGCAGAATCGGCAGATGCGAGGCCAGGGGTTGGCCGCCAGGTGTCGGGATCCTGTATGAGTGTGCTGGGTGGTTCAATCCTGTTGCTCCTGCTCGTACCAGGTGAAAGGCTCAGCTTCGACTTTTCCCCGGAATGAGGAGAAGTTAGGGGGGGTTTGGCAGTCAGAAGGCTCTGGGAGCGGAAGCAGGAAATGCCTCGAAGTGGGATCGGCCTGTTGGTTGTTTCGCGGGCTGGCGTCGCTTCCTTAGCCGCTTTGTCGGCCCCGTATAGCCATGTGGCTGGGGATGTACTGGAGGGAGATGGAGCATCCTTTTCTGGCGAGCTCGTTGATCAGTTGGATTGTCATGTGGACATCGATGTCTCCGTTTTTCGCATGTTGGGGTTGCTAACGACTAGAGAGCTGACACCGAGTCGGAGTACATCATCACCACTTCCTGTCTTATGTCTTGCTAGCAGTTCATCTCTCTGAGCTGGCGATGTCCCAGACACAACTGGCCCACTTAAAGTGCGGACACACGATCAGGATCAGGAACTCTGGGACTGGAATTCCTGCCCGGATTTTCAGCAGTATCATCACGTCCATATGGAAAAGTAGAAATTTTTTGAACAATGATGAAAGTGTAGGACATCATGCCGAGAAATCCCGATCGTGTGTCCGTTACCTATGCTATGTTCAATTACTGCCCTCAAACCATTAAAGTACAACTCTTACTGAAATGATATTTTCACAATGAAATGGCCCATGAATATCGTTTTCGAAAATACCATTATTCTCCAGGCGAAATTACTGATTTTCTTGTTAGCACTTCTCGACTCTATAAAGCATTCGCGCCCCCCGACGCGGCGGCTAGACCCAAAATATTTGAACAATGAACGTGTCGTGGTTTAAATGTGGGAAAACCAAGCCAAACATAAGAAGTCCCAGACAGAAGATAAAACTGGTGTTTTGCCATGTCCTCCAAAATGAAAACATTACTTTGTAGCTTCTCATATTCTTATGTGTGAAAGAGTTGTCGGTGGCCTTTCTAGCATTCGGCTAACTTCGCGCTGCGTAACGGGCAAAACTCGGCTAAGCCGAAAAAGCCGCGAGCACAAAAGGAAACAAGAGCTACGAGCTCATATGGCACTTGTACGAGTAGGCTGTACAAGAAAGTAGATGAGAACGTCACAAAATACACCCGCCATCCAAAAATGCGGTTCGGAAATAGAAATAGGATATTTAGTTTCACTCATTTCTCAGCAGTTCCGGCATCGTCTCGATTGTCTGTAGCGAATGCACATGACTGTTCAAACTTTCATCCCAATAAATCCATTTGTTTGATCCTTAGACGTGCTACACGATTTCCGGTACTCACTCTATCTCCACCTACCGTGGCCGAATCTGGTTCGGAATAAAAAAAAAATCGACCACCTAAAGCTTCTTCGTTTATACCATCTATCAAGTTTCACTCGAATCTGAGCATTTTTGGAAAGTTCCGGTACCCCCCCCCCCTCCCACCAACGTTGTCGGAGCCGGTCCGGGCCCAATCTCTTAATTCCCTGTTCCTGTCCATCAAGTTTGATTGAAATTGGAGCATAGCCTATCTGCAAGTTTCCAGTACCCCCCCCCCCCTACCTTGGCCGAATCCGTCCCGGACGCCAAATAACAAATCTAGGCCGCATAAACTCGGCACTGTCGAATTTGCATCTCATTCGGTCCATCCGTTTGGTTTTTGTGCATGTCAAAGGTCCCCCCACCCCCAATTCCCCTAATCGTGGTCGCATATGGTGCTAACGCATGTTTTACATGTCGAGGCCATCGATTCGTATCACCCATGAAGTTTCACTCGAATCAGACCACTCGTTCGCAATTTATAGAAGTCAATTTCCATATTTCTCTTCTCTTGCTCCCCAAAAAATGCTCGGATCTAGGAACGGAAGTTTCCGGGGTATGTTGTGTCAGGTTCTTAAGTCAAGATAATTCGGGTCGCTAATATGCCTGCAAAGTTTCGTTGTCGTCTTACATCTGGAACTATTCTAACTCACGACTACCGGAATTCCAGGAAACCCCCTCCAACTCCCCCCACAGAGCCCCGAAACCATCTGGCTCCGTCAATTTCATCTAGGCCTAATGCTTGTTCCATCCATTAAGTTTCGTCCCAATCCCTCTGCTTTTACAGATTCTTGAGTTTTCCACACCCCCCCCCCCCCCCATCCTCACAGGTATCGGACCCGACCCAGACGTGACACTGAACGTCCGAGGCGATAGCTCACCAGACAAGTTTCATTCAAATCCGATCACCCGTTCAAAAGTTATGCACGCCACTAGATTCCGGACTCCCCATCCACCCACTCCCCCCACGATGGTCGGGTCGGGGAAACGGCTGTTCTCAAGTCAATCTGTTCGGATCCCTGACATGCCTGCCAAGTTTCATCGCCCTAGGACATCAGGAAGTATGCCAAACTCGCGGGATCGCTAGAAATCCGGACCCCCACCCCAACTCCCCCACAGTGCCCTGATCCGGTCCGGTTATGTCAATGACGTGTCTAGGACCTTTGCTTGTTTTTCCCACCAAGTTTCATCCCGATCCCTCCACTTTAAGCGTTTCTCAAAATTTCCGGTTCCCTCCTTCAACTCCCCCCAGTGTCATCGGATCCGGCCCGGATTTAAAGTGAGATGTCTGAGACACGAGGTCATCCTAAATATCAATTTTCATCAAGATCCGATCACCCGTTCGCAAGCTAAAAATACCTCAAATTTTTGCTTCACCCTCCCTCCACTCCCCCCCCCCCAGATTGTCGAATCGGGGAATTGACGATTTCCTATTTAATCTGGTCG
This sequence comes from Branchinecta lynchi, assembly GCA_023053575.1. Lineage (NCBI taxonomy): Eukaryota > Metazoa > Arthropoda > Branchiopoda > Anostraca > Branchinectidae > Branchinecta > Branchinecta lynchi. The sequence continues at coordinate 12,568,427 of JAKZAP010000012.1, read as the reverse complement.
GGTCCCAGACACGCCTGTCAATTTCCATCGTCCCAGCACAGCAGGAAGCATGGAACTCGCGGGATCACTACAAATTCGGACTTCTCCCCCCCCCCAACTCCCCCAAAGTGAGCGGATCCGTTCCGGTTATATCAGTCACGTATCTAGGACTTTTGCTTGTACTTTCCACCAAGTTTCATCCGGATCCCTCCACTCTAAGTGTTTTCCAAGATTTCCGGTTTCCCCCTCCAACTCCCCCCAGTGTCACCGGATCCGGTCTGGATTTAAAATGGAGGGTCTGAGACACGAAGTCCTTCCATATATCAAGTTTCATTAAGATCCGATCACCCGTTCGTAAGCTAAAAATATATCATTTTTCCTATTTTTTTCCGGATTCCCCCTCCCTCCACTCCCCTCCAGATGGTCGGATCGAAGAAGCGACAATTTCTAATTTAATCTGGTTCAGTTCCTGATATGCCTGCCAAGTTTCATCGTCCTAGCTTTTCTGGAAGTGCCCGAACTAGCAAAACCGGGACCGACAGACCGACTGACGGACAGAAATTACAATCGCTATATGGCACTTGAGTAAGCTCAAGTGCCATAAAAAAGGCGAAAAGCTGGGATTTCAGATGCTTATATTTCCACAAGGGAGCTAGGGACAACAAAAAAGGCAGAATAAGCAAGAGTGGTCCTTTAAGGGCACAAATAATGCTACTGTATTAGAAGAACCAGGCCATTAGTAACAAGAGCTACGAGCTCATATGGCACTTGTTACGAGTAGGTAGTATAAGAAAGTAGAAGAGAACTTCACAAAACACCCTGCCATCCAAAAATGAGGTTGGGACCTAAAATTAGGATATCTCCAAGCCATCATCAACCTTCCAAGTTTCAACCCAAGAAATCTACTCGGTATGTCCCTAGACGGGCCGAAGATTTCCGGTACCCCCTTCGAACTCCCCACATACCACGGCCAAATCTGGTCCGGACTCCTAAATGAATCATCTGAAGCATTTTCTCTTACCACATATCTTTCACTCGAATCTGAGCATTTACCCCACCCACCACCGCGGTCGGATCCGGTTCGAACCTTAAAATATGTAATCTACGGAATATGATCTCTGTGCCTTCCAAGTTTCATTCAAATCACTCCACTTGTTTGACGCTTATGCAAGCCACAAAATTTCCGAGACTCCACTTCCAACTCCGCCCACCGTGGCTGAACATGACTCGGAAACATAAATGTCGCATTCCTGACTTATCCTCTTCCCGTCCATCAAGTTCGAGTGGAACCGGAGCAGAGCATATCTGCAGATATTCGAGTCCCCCTCCCCTTCACCTTGGCCGGATACGACTTTTTAGCGCTTTTTCGGCTTAGCCGAGTTTTGCCAGTTACGCAAAACTTGCATTGAACCACTCAGCACACTCGTATAAGATCCTGACACCAGTGACACCTGATGGCCAACCCCTGGCCTCCCCTCTCTGCCGATTCTGCAGAATCCTGAACCAAAACCTTGGACCACATCCTATTCAGTGCACCAATCGCCAAACCCACCTGAACAAACATAGAACTCAGGTGGTGTCTTTGTTCAAGAAGCACCATCTCAACCTCTCGACTGGATCCCCTGTGAAGCCTACTCTCCTCACTGCTGCTGAAGCCTCGATCATCAAAATAGTCATTAAATTTCTGAGGACAACGGACCTGCTTGAGTCAATCTACGTAACAAAGGCTACGCTGCCCAGCCGCGAAGAGGCGAAGCCGTACTAGAACTGAGAGAGAGGTTCTCTGGACGCACTCCAGAGCAGGTCAGCGTGCCTCCTGCACTTGCTCTGCGATGAGCCATGGCGAAGACAGAAGTATACGGTTATCAACTCAAGCTAGAACAAGTACCTCTACCTCCGCTAAGTTTTGTCGGGGTATCCATAGTCGCTGCACGGGACCACAGACGGAGGTTCGATCTGATTACTTGTTCTTGACGAAATATTGCATAAAAACGATATGATTACATTTACTACAATGACTAAGGCCAGTTATGACTAAGGCCTATGAAAATCAATAAGCCTCCCATTATGAATGAGAGATCATTTCGAACGAAAACGATTTTGTTGGTGCCAAGCTTGAAAAAGAAATATCAAAAGCAGAGTAAATGAAAGAAAAAAGAAACCACAAATCCCTGATTTTTCTACGGATATTTTGTACTCCAGCCAGATAGCCTACTCCCGCCCGGCTCTAGCCTGTACCAAATGCTGGCATGCTTACCCAATAAAATAATGATGATTTAAACTAAAAAGTTCTTCTTTTGTGGATTGGGGCAGTCTACCACAAACCCCCTGACTTTGGATACCCTATGACAAAAGTTGGGTATATCTAGCATTTGGCATACCCTATGCCTAATGCTGGATATACTATGTCAAATGTTGGATAGTCTAACCCAAGAAAATATTGATGATTTGAATGAAGCTCCAAAATCAACCAAACAGAATTCATTTATATTTACATTTTATCATTTACGTATATACCAACAAGTATCCAGCATTTCGCATAGGGTACCCAGAGTTAGGCATAGGCTATGCCAAATGCTAGATTTACCCAGCTTTTGACATACAGAGCGTGTTCCATCCTACTTACCGTAGTTACTACGCATGACGTCACGAATTCTGGCTTTTTGCTGTCAAGGCTGGAACGATTTTTCTATTTTCCAGCAGGATCTCACGCCATGGGCGAATCCGACCAATCACGTTCCAGAGATGCGTAGTTACTACGCTTACCACGCTCCCGAGCATGGTAAGCAAATAGTAACTATTAGTTACTATTCCGACAAGGTTGGAACGGTCAGCGTAGTAACTTTTCGTGAGGATGGAACGGAAATAGTAACTAATAGTAACTATTGTTACAAGGGTGGAACACGCTCACAGTAACCGAAAATCACGGGTTTGTGGTAGACTGGATTAAGGTTAGTCTAGCACACTAAGGCCTTTTTTCATACTCATGCTCAAACAGGGTGGCATGCCTCCAGTAGTGAGAAGCAGAGGCGTTACTAGCCAAAATGTTTGGGGGGGGGGACGAGGCATTTACCGACTGGCTGGTAATTTTTACCGACTTTTTCTGCAGAAAAAACGACTGTTTTCAACAAGACTAATGACGTTTTTTTTTTAAATCGACTGATTTTAAAAAAAAAAGACTATTTTGACGAAAAATCGACTGTTTTCATGAAAAAAATCAACTGTTTTGACGGAAAATCACGGCGCTTCGCGCAGTCTCGGTATTTTTTACCGACTGGCCGATGGCTTTAGGGGGGGGCATCCCCCCCCCCCAGTTGTGATGCCTCTGGTGAGAAGGGTACTGATATGTATGTGTACATCTTATTCCAGAAGTATCCCAGTTTACAACACTTTCTAAATCAAACTAATTACTACTTAGCTACTACTGCACCTAGTCTGATAATTACAGCAATGAATAGGTCTGCTTCTGAGCATCAATCTGGTATATAACTTGAAGTTTTCTCCAACAGGATAAAATGTCCACTGAAACAGACAAAAGCATACTTCAGCACAGCACCGGTACGAAGGAACTACATGAGAGCTACCTGCCATTGATATTTACATTACTGAGAAGAAGCTTCATTTTTGGTATGAAAGCGATGTTAGATAGTGCATCGCTTAGATAGTGCATTTAGATAGATAGTGCATTAGATAGTGCATAGCCTAAGCTGACTGCAAATCATGTTTGACAGTGCAAAACGGAAAGTCAGCTATATTTTATTACAGCTACAATAAAAAAAAGCTAAAAAAGAGCTAAAACGAAATATAGCTCTAATAAAATATAGCTGACTTATCCCTTTTGCACTGTCAAAATATAAAGTGATGTGTTTCTTGAATTATCTTTATGGCCCTTTCAACCTTTGAATCAAGTGATCATATTTTTTTTTCCATCACTTGATCTTGTTTGTTACAGTGCTAAAAGAAACGTTATTTTTCTAGACCTATCATTAGCGTGAGGTTGCAGGAATGGGGAGTACAGGTTATCATGATATGTGTAGGTTGGGGAATGAGTGATCCAATTCAAAAGAAACTAGATGGGTAGTAGCCAGGGTGGTAGCTGGGTAGAAGGATCGGATTTGAGCAACAAATTTCATTTTAGTAAAGTAAAATTTCATTTAACTGAGGCAAATTTATGAGGTTGTGTAAAAATGAGGACAGTAGAATAAGGCCTGTAGAAACCTGTACAGGAGCGGTATCCAATCTCAGACAAGATTTAAAATTTCCAGAGAAGTCTTTCCTTCAGCATAATCTATCTGGCTTAAAAAGGAGCCAACAAATATGACATACATACTAGATTGAAGCTAACTGAATGGTTTACATATTGGATAAATAAATGTTGCTACAATATTTCTAGTTAAACATATATTTGTTTTCAAACAAGATCACCTCATTCTGACCTTAGCTCGAACCCCTATGCCAAACGCTGGATACCTGGTGGCACCCTAACCCAACCTAACCCTGACCTATCTCAATAGAAAGGAATTCTGATTGGTTGATTTTTTAGCTTCACTCAAAATCATCAATATTGTACTGGGTTACAGTATCCAGCATCTGACATAGTGTATCCAGCGTTAGGCATAGGGTATTCCAAACGCTATACATATCCAGGGTTTGGCATAGGGTATATCTAGCGTCTGGCATAGACTATGCCTAACACTTGATACCCTATGCCAAACGCTGGATACTTAGCTGTTGGTAACCTAACCAACCTCAGTCACTACCGATGAATTCTGATTGGTTGATTTCTTGATTCTTCAAAATCAGGGGTTTGTGGTAGATGGGCTCAGGCAGGGGTCAGGTACTACCCGTCCTTTGTAGATCAACCCCCCACCCCCAGATCCCACCGGATATGCCAACCACCCACATCAAGCACCCTATGCCACCGATTCAGTTCACAGCTTGTGATACTTACAAGCGCCTAAAAACTTTGGATCCATCCAAGGCAAAGGGACCCGATGGCATTCATCCTAGGTTGCTGAAGGAGACTGCAGCTGAAATAGCGGAACCCCTGACAAGAATATTCCAGATGTCAATAGCTTCCAAAACTATTCCCTCTGACTGGAAAACAGCAAATGTCATGCCATTTTTCAAAAAAGGACAGAAAGATAAACCGCAGAACTACAGACCGATCAGCCTGACTTCTGCCCCATCGAAAGTCATGGAAGGCGTCTTAAATGATGCAATTGTTGCACATCTGGAAACTAACAGCTTGTTATACGATGGACAACATGGTTTCAGGAAGGGTCGCTCTGTGGAGACAAGCCTAATTCAATCATGTGATATAATCACCAAGATGATTGAGGAAGGCCTTCCAGTTGACGTACTCTTGCTGGACCAAGCCAAAGCTTTCGAGAAGGTAGTACACTCGTACCTGGAAAGGAAACTAGAGTTCTATCAACTCCACCAAGATGTAAGGGAATGGATTATTCACTTTCTCAAGGATAGAATACAGAGGGTGATGATGTATGATGAGGAGGGGAATCAAATCATGTCAAACCCAACTCCAGTGCTCGGCGGAGTTCCGCAAGGAACTAAACTGGGACCTACCCTCTTCAATATATTCATCAATGACTCAGCCCAGTCAGTGCAAAATGACCTTAAACTGTTTGCAGACAACTCAAAATTGTTTGGCCCAGTCGCAAACAATCAACAGTGCGCAGCTCTGCAGGCAGATCTGCACACCCTCAACAACTGGTCCTCTTCCTGGTCCCTCGAGTTTAATGCTGAAAAGGCAAAGTCCTACATCTTGGCCCTAAGAACCCAGGAATGACATATACAATGACAGACCGTACTGGGAAGCTCATAACTTTGGAAACTGTCACCGAAGAAAGAGACCTTGGGGTCATTGTTGACGACAAAATGAAATTCCATAGTCCCAGCAAATACCTAGCTGCCAAAGGCAACAGGTCCCTTGGTCTCATCAGGCGTAATATCACCAGTAGATCTCCCAGGACAATCAGGAAGCTATATACAGGATTGGTTAGACCACAACTTGAGTATGGAGTCTCTCTTGCTGTTCCTCACTATGTCATGGACAAGAAGATCCTTGAGAGCCTTCAGCGGAGGGCTACAAAACTACCAACTAAATGTAAGAACTTCTCGTACCCTGAACGCCTCAAGAAACTCAAGCTGCAAACCCTGACGTACAGGAGGAAGCGCAGAGATGCAATCCTGACCCACAAGCTGCTGGAGAATGGTGTCACACCAGGGATTTTTAATAAGTCGCTCTCTAGCCACACCCGGGGCCACACCAAGAAGCTCCAGCAGCAAAGAAGCTCACAGAGAGAACATTCCAACTTCTTCTCAACTCGTGCTGTTCCACTGTGGAATTCAGTTAGTGAAGAAACAGTTCAGTCCAAAACTGTTGACAACTTCAAAAAAGCAATTGATCGAGACTGGGCAGCGATGGAGTGGAAACTACACTGGGAGGCCAGTGGATCTACTCAACAGAACTAGACAACGCACTTCCACCTCTATCACTCAACCGGTGAATCTACAGGATGTTTACCCAACCTTATTCGCCGGCCAGTGCGATTTAAGGTAATTTAAGGTAACTGCTCAACATTCAAACCCGAAAGTCAAACGTGGGAGCCTTTCTGTCAGATCTCAAAGGCCAGCTCCTTTGTTAAGTCATCAGCTTTTCACTTTTTTTTCCTGCCTTGATGTGTTCATAAGTAAATCTAGCACAGTGCCAAAACTAAAAGGCTAAAAAAAAGTTGTTAAGCAAAACATGATGGAGTTCCACAAGTCAACCACAAGTGAGAACAACACTAGAAGCTGATTAGAAGATTATGCTCTGGTAAAATGTATGTTTCTATGAGCCTCAAGTTAATACCTATCATGATGAAAAGCAGATTCTGATAAGATTGGGAACATATTATGAACTACGAGCAGACTACAAGTCACAAATTGGCTAGGCCTTAGCAAAACCTCATCTAGGCTTACAAAACATAACACATAATTCTTACATCTCTTAATGGCATCTTCGTAACTGATTATGAGTTGTTTTGACCCTTTCAACCCCATCAGTTGGCTAAACAATGAGAAATTTTCATGAATTAAAAATTTTTGCAAATTCAAAACATCTCAGAATATAATTTTTCGTCCTCTTCCTCCTGATTCCGGTGACTCCGAAATCCTTCCTGTCAACTTCAACAACTACTAACTTCACAGGAAAGCAACATTTGCCTACAATTTGTTATTTATTTCCTATTTTAGAACAGCCGTAATTATTACAGATTTCTTTACTAATTAATTACACGATATTTTTTGTTTAAATTTTGATCGTAGAAGGATTTTCAGAAGCCACAAACCATTCGCTACCAAAAGCTAGAGTCAACATTCAAAAGGATTACGAAGCATGGCTGCGAAAATTGGAAGGTTATTGCTAGGGCGATGTCTTGCACCTCATCCAAAAATACCTCTTCCAAAAGACTCGACTAAGATCAGAATAAAGAAGCTAGAGCTGGATCAGAATCTTTATAAGGTACCTTAGCTTTTGTCTCTCTTGACTAAACTTCCCAAACCAGTTTCAGGCAGGTTGCTTTTGCTGGACCTGTGATATCGCGAGGCACCATTTATGAAGAGAGGAAATACCCTACTCTGAATGTTGTTGTCAAGTTGGTTTTGTATTGTGATTTTTCTTAAAAATAATACAACAATGTTTTTGTTTGAAAACAGTTGGTTCTTCTGCAAGCTTCTGCAAAACATCTGAGCCTCGTTTTTGTTGCATGCTGCAGGTCTACTTCTCGGCCGATTCCGGACTGATTCTTTCTACATCCGTTTTTGCACTGCAGCGCTTCTCGAGAATCGCGGACTTGCTCACCGACCAAGTCCGTGCTTCCCTGCAAGATGCTGCAGCGCTGCCGCTTCGACCAAGAAGAAAGTGAATAAAAAAACGCATATTGTGCAAAAGCAAAGAAGTGCTGCAGCAGCGATGCGGCAGCGCTATTGCAACAAAAACGAGGCTCTGGTATCTCTAAAAACAGGCAATTTTCTCTTGAAAACAGTTTTTATTTTTCCGAAAGCTGTTAAAATAGTTGCATTTTTGCAGATACTATGGTATATGTTACAATGGTAACTGGATCTGCAATTATTCTTTTTTGCAGTTATCGTGGCGTCAGATATATGGTTACTCTGCGAAAATGATAACTGCCGAAACTGCGCTTTTCCAAGTCATCCCAAAAGAAAAACTGATATTTAATCACATTACTAAGTGCCAAACTTCTTTCCCACCAATTTGACAGAACTTGATGAAAGTGAGCTCACTTTTTCAGATACCACAATAACTGGCCAGATACCAAAAGAACTGGCCAGATACCAAAATAACAGCAAAAATGCCTTTTGAATGTGGTATCAGGTACCATGATAACTGCAAAGACGACTTTAGACAGTGGTATCAGATAAACATTATAGACATACACATAACAGACAAACATTATCTGCAGAAACGCAACTAATGACGAGCCAGTTGGTAATTCTGTGTCCCCTCAAACATTTTGGCTAATAACATTTCAGCTCGCTTCTGGGTACTCTTCACAAGAGCTCATGACTTCTTGTGTTTAATGTCAAATATGCCTGATTTTTGGAGAGCTATGCCTTCTGCAATCATTGGTCAGGGTCAATCGTGTTGAGCAGGCTATTCTAACCAAACATTAGGCACAGGGCACTCAAACCCAGTGGTATGTATGGTAATACTGAGGAGGTGGGTGGGATTGAAGGATTGAATTGTTTATCTAATATATTTTAAATAAATAAAAAATGTAAATTTAACTTATGAAAGTAGCTGAACTTTACTTGAAAAATTTGTTCTTATCAAGGATCAAAAAGCAGTGACTGATGAGACCATTAAATTAACCTTTCTTTCAATACTTGACACAATGTCATACAAGGGACTTTTACCATGACAATAACCCAGAAGTAGGCTTCAAATTAAATTTAGAATTCTAGGATGCCAACCTCAGAACCTTGTAGACAAACCAGCCAAAACTCGGACCCACATTGCAGGGGCTCAAGGAGAAATTCCATCCAGGTCAACAACTAACCTCCTTATTTTTCAGTATTATGGAAATAATCACGATGTGTATGCTTATGACCCTGCTAGTCTGTGCAAGCCTGGAGATGTTGTCCTTGTACACGAGCTGCCTGAAAAAATGACAAGAGAAATAACACATGAAGTAAACCGTGTGGTATATCCTTTAGGAGATGTTGCAGATCCTGTAACAGGAAAGAAAGTGGTTGCTAGCAAATACAGGTGAGAATTAGTTGTTAATTAATTCAGTATTGAAGTTATTTGATCTAGGTAAGGATTGTTAGACATAATTGAGAGGGAGCGGAAGCTGACTGCAAATTAAGATATAAAAACTGCTACATGAAAAAGTCAGTGAAGATTGTCAAATATAATATACTGTACAATATATTAATAACATCACCGAAGCAGATCTTGGCTGGCATATCCGTTATTTTAGATCTGAATGTGATTTAGTAGACAGAAGTTGAACTATGTTCCTTGAATGAGACTTGAACCAGAGCGCCTGTTGAGAGGTTCCCAAAACTTTGCTTTAGCAGTAGTCACTTATGAAATAGTTGCATTGTTTGGTATTTTCAAAATGGACTAGTCAGCTGACATTTTTGTTCAGAAATCATTCTATAAGGCGATATGGGGCGAAGAACATAATAATAATGATAATAATTGTATTTGAAAAAAGCCTGAGGGCCATATACAAGTACAGGATATGAGTACACAGAAACGTAAATAACCATACAACTAATCTACGGAAAGCTTTCTATATTTCAGCGGTTGTAAGCTCGAATTCTCTCCAGGGAGAATGAGGACTGTTGGAGAAGAAAGGCATTATTATACTGCAGAATAAGCGCCTAAAAATATATGGAAGGTGTAATGTTCATTGACAAGTTATGGAGAAAGTTTCTGATATCTTATATTACTGGATGATTGATTAATTAGTGTTTCTTTTACAGGGAACAAATAAAAGCCGTCAACGAGATCTATGGTGAAAATCCAGAGGCGTTCGACTATGACAAAGCTCCAGAAAGAGGATGGCAAGAAGGCAAGAGGGACTATTCCCATAAAGAACACTATAGAAAATACCACGAAACTGAGAAAGCTGATCCATACGCTGTCCCTCCCGATTAACCATATTTATATTTTTTAGAAGATTTCTTAAAGCAGCGTCTTTTCCTACTCTCTGACCACTTTCTCTTATAAGGACACCTCGCAATACATAGTGTTTCTGCTTAGATATTGTGAGATAGTTGACTACTTTATAACTTAACTTCGCTGTTTTAGCCTCTTTCCAACTCCGTTGCCTTGGATTACAAACTTGGCAAAATTTGCATAACCGGTCATGGGACAAATAAACCTCTCGGAAACAATGACCGAGAGCCTGATACGTCACGGAAAGAGAAGAAAAGTTGCAAGCATGATAATCGGTGTATTGCTGATAGGTGAAATAGTATACACCTTATGAAGTGTAGAACGAATAAGTACGCCGTGTCCTCTGAGATCGAAGGTCCATGGTTCTTGAACCATCGCTCGCAGATTCGAAGGAATGTCGTCGTTGAAATGGTTCCACAGGCATTCTTTCAGCCTAAGCCGATTGCAGATCATAGTTATTGGCGCAAAACTGCTTTGATTCAATCCAGCGACGTTTCGGCACTTCTCGGTTGATTACAGATTAGTTTCCTCTAGATACAGCCTTGAGAGAACACTTTAAAAGAACGGTCGAACAATCGCTGGATCAAATCGTCGCTTACTGTTTCGCGCTATTAGCTGCGTTCTGTGTCACGGGAGTTCTCGCCGGTGTTCTCCGGTTTTTCTTACAAGCCGTTTTGGATTCACCGGTGACTACTCACCAGTCTCGTAACCCGTTTTGAACTAATCGGTGTCCGGTTTTACCTCACCGGTGCGGACTAGCCAGAACCTGCTCGGCAGCCCGGCTTCAGCGAGAAGTTAGCCAGTTTTCATGAACTCACCGGTGAACTAAAAAACGTGTTATAAGAACTGGTGACCAGAGGCGTTTACCGACTGGCTGGTAATTTTTACCGTCTGTTTCTGCAGAAAAAATGACTGTTTTCAACAACAACAAGAGCTACGAGCTCATATGGCACTTGTTACGAGTAGGTGATGCAAGAAAGTAGATGAGTATGTCACAAAATACCACCTACCAACCCTCCTAGGTTCGGACCTAGAAATAGGAAATCTAGTTTCACTCGAGTCTGAGTATTTCCAGCATTGCGTCGGATCATCTAGGGCATACTACTTTTCTTCTACCTTTTAAGTTTCGATACACTCGTTTGATTCCTAGACGTGCCAGACTATTTCGGGTACCCCCCCCCCCCCCCCCCCTACGAACTCCCCCTGCCACGGCCGAATCTGGTTCGGACACATAAATGACTAATCTAAAGCATCTTCTCTTACTGCCTATTAAGTTTGATTCGAATCCGTTCAAAAGTTATGCATGCCACTAGATTCCGGATTCCCCACCCCTGCACGATGGTCGGATCGGGGAAACAACTATAGGCAGTCTGTTCGGGTCCCTGATATGCCTACCAAATTTCATCGTCCTAGTATCGAACTCACGAGATCACCGATTTCCACCCCCCCCCCCCCCAACTCCCCCCACTGTGCCCGAATCCGGGCCGGTCATGTAAACGATGTATCTAGAACTTTAGCATGTTCTTCCAACCAAGTTTCGTCCCAATCCCTCCACTCTACGCGTTTCCCAAGATTTCCGGTTTCCCCCTCCCGCTCCCCCCCAAACTCACCGGATCCTGTCGGGATTTTAAGTGGGTCGTCTGGGGCACACGGTCTCTCTAAACATCTAATTTCATTGTTATCCGATCACCTGTTCGAAAGTTATAAATACCTCCAGATTCCAGATTCCCCCTCCCTCCGCTCCCCCACGATGCTCGGATAGAGGAAGTGTCTATTTCCATCTTATTCATTTAAGGGCCCTGGTATGCCTGCCAAGTTTCATTGTTCTAGCACATCCGGAAGTACGCTAGCGGGATCACCGGAATTCCGCCCCCCTCCCCTCAACCCCCCACAGTGCCCGATCCAGCCCGGATATGTCAACGATGTATCTAGGTCTTGGGGTTGTTCTTCCCACCAAGTTTCATCCCGATCCCTCCACTCTAAGGGTTTTCCGAGATTTCCGGTTCCCCCCCTCCAGCTCCCCCCAAAGTCGTGGGATCCGGTCCAGATTTTCAGCGGGTCGTCTGAAACATGGGTCTTTCCAATATCACGTTTCATTAAGATCCGATCACCCGTTCAAAACTTATAAGTACCTCTAGATTCCGGATTCCCTTTCCCTCCACTCCCCCCACGATGCTCAGATCAGTGAACTGACTATTTCCAACTTAATCTTTTGGGGTCCCTGATATGCTTGCCAAGTTTCATCGTGCTAGCTTATCTGGAAATGCCCGAACTAGCAAAACCTGGACAGACCGACGGACGGACAGAAATTGCGATCGCTATATGGCATTGGCCAAATGGCAAGTGCCATAAAAAATCACAGTTTTGAAAAAGATCGGCTGATTTTCAGAAAAATCTACTGATTCTCAGAAAAAACAGACTATTTTGACGAAAAATCGACCAACTTTCCGAAAAACCGACTGTTTTCATGCTTGACAAATAATTGTGGCGCTTCTCGCCGACTAGTTTATTTGTTACCGACAGCATTGGGGGGTGGGGGGGGGCAGAAGAGTTTGCGAAGAGAGAAGAGGAACAGAAGGTTTGCAGCAGTAAAACCCAACCTGGGTCGAAATATGGCAATACTGGACCATAGGAAGTGACGCGCCGGAATATCAATTCAGTTCAATTTCCTTTTTTAACGGTTTTTGAAAATCAGAAAAAAAAAAAAAAAAAAGTAAGACACTCAAAACAAACAGTACACTAAACTAAGTCAGTCAAGTCAAAGGCGGAACCTGGTTCACCCACAGAGACCGTTCCCATTCCAGCCACACAGGCAGAGGCGACCTCAATGGGGCAGATGCAGTCCACACAAGTGAATTAGACGACCTGAGAATCCTGTTCTGCAAAGAAAGAATGTTTTTCCTCCTTAGTTCAGGAAAAGAAGGAAGTCCCGCCACCACAAACATACCAAAAGCACTGCAGTGTCTAGGCAGACCATGCAGCCACATATCAAACGACGCCACAGAAAAACCGAACATTACTAGTCCAAGATGAAAAAGTAACTAACCTCGCACAACACGATAGTGTGCAGCCAGGGTTGTCACAAAAGAAGATAGCCCCCCCCCCCCCCCCCCGCTTCGAACCGCGGTGATTTCCCTAACTATTATAGCTCATCCCCATATTCTCTACTCTCACCATTTTTAGCTTTTTAGATTTTGTTAAGATCCATGCATCTACTTTCGTTTCTAATTTAGTTGCGGACTACCTCCCCCCCCCCCGCCCCCTCCACCTCAGGATTCACATACAAATTATTTAGTGTCGTAACTGTACCCAAAATTTGTTGCATTTTCTTGGGTGTCCAAAATTTAAACTGGATGAAGTTCGATCCGGAATCTCGTGCAGTGCAAACAAATACTTTAATTACTTCCATGGCATGAGAGGCGACTACTTAATCTTTATCTTCAAAGGTGAATCAAATAAAAAGCTGGCACCATCTAGCCGGCGAGGTTAGTAGTAGAACAACAAACCCTCAGAAATTGGAGCAATGTTAAGTAGCCGTGAGGGTTTCTGTAACACACAGCTTCTGTACTTCATAGTAGCTTGTCAAAAAGCTCAAAAAGGGACGTTTACTGAAATTATTTTCGTGAAAACAGGTACCACAGGTTACGAATAGTCAATATTTCCTACAACATCAGAAATTTCATCTCGCTCTTCATCCGGCTGTTCCATCTCAAGATCATCAGGAATGTCTTCCCCTCGCCGGAACTTTTCGTTTATTGTTTCATCGTCGTCTTCATCGTACGTAACTCGATGGCGTTTTCTTGATGCTCTTTCCACTTCTTCATCGCTTTCAGCAGTTTCAAAGTGGCCATCGGGTGTGTGGTGGAGACTGACCTTCCATCCGTGAGGGTGGTCTTCTGAAAATAAAAAAAGACGAGTTACAGGTTGGCTGAATCGAAACCGGACATATCACTGTACTCCTAGCGTGGATACAAAATCGAAAAATTCCAAAGGACCCGAAGGGTCAAGGTTTTTATGGCACTTGCCCTTCGGCCAAGTGCCATATAGCGATTGTAATTTCTGTCCGTCAGTCGTTCTGTCGGTCCCGGTTTTGCTAGTTCGGGCACTTCCAGATAAGCTAGGAAGATGAAACTTGGCAGGCATATTAGGGAATGGACCAGATTTAAATTAGAAATAGTCGCTTCGCCGATCCGACAATCTGGAAGGGAGCGGAGGGAGGGGGAATCCGGAAAAATTAGAAAAAGTGAGATATTTTTAGCTTACGAACGGGTGATCGGATCTTAATGAAACTTGATATATGGAAGGACCTCTTCTCTCAGACGCTCCAGTTTAAATCCAGACCGGATCCGGTGACATTGGGGGAAGTTGGAGGGGAACCGGAAATCTTGGAAAACCCTTAGAGTGGAGAGATCCGGATGAAACTTGGTGGAAAGTACAAGCACAAATCCTAGATACGTGACTGATATAACCGGAACGGATCCGATCACTTTGGGGGAGTTGAGGGGGGGGGGGGGAGTCCGAATTTGCAGTGATCCCGCGAGTTCGGTGCTTCCTGACGTTCTGTGACGATGAAAATTGGCAGGCATGTCAGGGACCCGACCAGATTAAATAAGAAATAGTCACTTCCCCGATCCGACCATCTGGGGGGGGGGGGGGAGTCCAAAGTTGTGGTATTTTTAACTAACGAACGCGTGATCGGATCTTGGTGAAAGTTGATATTTGGGATGACCTCGTGTCTCAGGCGTCCCACTTTAAATCCGGACCGGATCCGATGACACTGGGGGAGTTGGAGGAGGGAACCGGAAATCTTGAGAAACGCTTAGAATGGAGGGATCGGGACGAAACTTGGTGGTAAGAACAAGCACTAGTCCTAGATACGTCATTGACATAACGGACCGGATCCGGGCACTGTGGGGGAGTGGGGTTGGGAGCTAGATATCTAGCGATACCGCGAGTTGGGCATACTTCCTGATGTGCTAGGGCGATGAAACTTGGCACGTATGTCAGGGATCCGAACAGAGTGACTTGAGAACAGCCGTTTCTCCGATCTGTCCATCGTGGGGAGAGTAGATGGATGGGGAGTCCGGAATCTAAAGGCGTGCATAACTTTTGAACGGGTGACCAGATTTGAATGAAACTTGTGTGGTGGAAAAGAGCTATCGCCTCGGATGTTCAGAGTCAAGTCCAGGTCGGGTCCGATACCTGTGGGGGGACGGGGGGGGGGGGGCAGGAAAACTCAAGAGACTCTAAAAGCAGAGGGATTGGGACGGAACATAATGGAGAGAACAGAACAAGCATTAGGCCTAGGTATGGTATCGACGGAGCCAGATCGCTTCGGGGCTCTGTGGGGGGAGTTGGAGTGGGTTTCCTGGAATTCCGGTAGTCGCGAGTTAGAATAGTTCCAGATGTACTAAGACGACGAAACTGTGCAGGTATATTAGCGACCCGACTTAATTGACTTAAGAACCTGACACAACATACCCCCGGAAACTTCCGTTCCTAGATCCGAGCATTTTGGGGGAGCAAGGGAAGAGAAATATGGAAATTGACTTCTGTAAATTGCGACCGAGTGGTCTGATTCGAGTGAAACTTAATGGATGATAAAAATTGATGGCATCGACATGTAAAACAAGCTTCAAAGTATATGCGACCACGGTTGGGGGAAGTAGAGGGGGAACTTTGGAAATGCACAAAAACCAAACGGATGGACGAATGAGATGCAAGCTCGACAGTGCCGAGTTTATGCGGCCTAGATTTGTTATTTGGCGTCCGGGCCGGATTCGTCCAAGCTACGGGGGGGGGGGGGGGGGGTACTGGAAACTTGCAGATAGGCTTTGCTCCATTTCAGTAAAACTTGATGTACAGGAAGAGGGAATTAAGATATACGACGTTTATGTTTTCAAGTCCTGTTCGGCCATAGTAGGGGGAGTTGGAGGGAGATTGTCGGAAACTTTGAGGCTCGCATAGGGGTCAAACGAGTGCATCAGATTAAATGAAACATGGAAAGTAGAGGGAGCATATACCCTAGATGACATATTTTGGGCCCGAACCGGATCCGACAACGTTGGTGGGGGGCAGGGGTACCGGAATTTTCCCAAAATGCTCAGATTCGAGTGAAAATTCGGCCACCGTAGGGGGAGATAGAGGGAGTACCGGAAATCATGTAGCACGTCTAGGGATCAAACGAGTAGATTATTGGGCTGAAACTTGGAAATTTGAACAGTCGTGTGCTACAGATAATCGAGACGATGCCGGAACTGATCAGAAGTGAGTGAAACTAGATATTCTATTGCTATTTCCGAACCGCATTTTTGGATGGACGTTCTCATCTACTTTCTTGTACTGCTTACTCGTAACAAGTGCCATAGGAGCTCATAGCTCTTGTTTTTATTTTTATGCAGCGTTTACAAGTACACTGTAAAAAGTTCCTCCGTATAAAGATTAAAGTCACCTGCTGTGACAGGTGATTCGTCTCCTCTCAGATTCGTCTTATCCCTCTTTGGTATTAATCTTATCTGCGTAGAGATAAGAGTAATCCGAGTAACAAATACTGCAGTTAACTTTAATCTTTATATGGAAAAACTTTTTACAGTTTAGAAAAAAACTTGAAAAGAATCCGTTCTTGGTGACAAAATTATGTTTGCACACAGAAGGAAAAAACTGTGCCTTCAAGCAAGAAAATAACAAAAAAATGTTTTGATAGCATTTATGACATCAGTACCTGATGATTGCTGATCTCAAAAGCTAGCTAGCCTTTTTTAGTCTTTTTCACCAGTGCCGCCGACGAAATTCTTTTCAAGTAGACGGGATTCCTTTCATCTTGAAAGGAATTCCTGTCCCGCTACTCTTTTTTCCTAGTCGTTAAAGTTGACCTTGTCCGTGTAAACCCTACATTAACTCTAACTAATACACAAACATTAGTAGCACAATACTCTGCACTTCCAAGTGTTTCAGGGTTTGAACCGGAGAAAAGACGTACATCGAATGCTTCCAATCCGTCGTGCCTATTATGCCAATGCAAGCTACTTCCGTAATCATATCGTATATGTGTTTATCCCTTTAAAAACCGCAAAGCTATACCAACATGGGAATCAATGCATTTCTTCAAAATTCTGCCCTAACTGAGCGGTGACCTAAATCAAGGCACAAACAATAATAATAATAGTCAATAATAATACAAGGATGCACAGTTTCAACAGATAACAACTGGGATGTTATCTGTTACGATTTTGCGAACGTTATGCACTCAATGTTATGCATAACATGCATTGCCAAGAAGAGGCAAAACGCATCTGCTGAATTTTCCGATATCATGATGATTGACAGAAACCTCAGCAGATGTTTCGGCTCTTCTTGTGTCTACAGCGTTTAATGCATAACGTTCGCGAAATCATAACAGATAACATCCTAAGTGCTATCTGTTGAAACTCCGCACCCTTGTGTTATCTGTATGAAATTTTCGACAACGCAGCAATTCTGCATACTAACCTTCAAAGAGATCCCCAGTAGGACCATACTCATCTTCTTCATAATCATCAAAATTCGCCAACAGCTTTTCAGCTGCATCATTCGTAGTATCATCAAAGTCACCACTCCCTCGACTGTCGTCTACCTCCCTCCCATAATCCTGGTCGGCGTCGTCCTCGCTAGTTATACTTTCTACCTCATCTGACATTTCGTCTATTTCTTCCTTGGAAAATGAGAGGAGGGGGTTGAGACTGTCCCGAAAGGCGTGATCATCGGTTTCTTCTTCGAGGGGAAGGCTTGCGGCTGTCCTGCTTTGGTAGGGGGCTCCCTGCAATACTGCGACAATAAACATTTGAAATTACGTTTGCTATGTCGCCAAAGGAAGCAGGAGATTGAGAGCGTGTTCCAACCTTCGATTAACAGTAAATATTAGCTACAATCTCGTGAAAAATTACTACGCTGACCGCTCCAACCTTGTCAAAATAGTAACTATTTGCTTACCACGCTCGGGAGCGTGGTAACTACGAATCTCTGTGATGTGATTGGCTGGATTACCCGTGGCACGATCTTTTGCTGGAAATACAAAAATAGCCTTGACATGCGTAGTAACTACGGTAAGTATGGTTGAACACGCTCTGAATGTTACAAGATTTGTGAAGTAAATTATGATAATTTGCCTGTATACTGACACCATTCTCAACTTTAAAAATAATGCTCTGCGCGGATAACTTTAAGCTGGGTGGCGGGCGATTAACAAAATACATCGACAGATGATCTTTCTAGAACTGATGATATCATCATTATTATCATTAGCACTATCATTACTACTTCGTGACCCGAAAACTAAAGTCAAATAGACGGAGTACCAGGCAAAAAAAAGTACGGAATATCATGGGATCCGGAATTTGAAGCGAAATCGGGAACTCGGATTGAGACAACGGGCTTAACCGCAACATAAATAATAGAGTTGCGTTTTTGCAGGTACCATGGTATCTGTTACTACAGTAACTGGATCTGCAATTAGTCGTTTTTGCAATTACCGTGGTATCTGGTATACCAGGGATATACGGTTGCCCTGCAAAAACGACAATTGCCGAAATTGCGCTTTTCGAAGTCATCCCAAAAGAAAAACCCAATATTCAGTCACATCGCTAAGTGCCAAACTTCTCTCCCACCAATTTGACAAAAACTAGTGAAAGTGAGATGACTTTTTCAGATACTATGATCCGTTACCACGGTCGGACTGTGGTATCTGAATATCAGATACCACGATAACTGGCCAGATACCACGATAACTACAAAAACGACTTTTGACCGTGGTAACAGATTCTGGTATCTGCAAAACGCAACTAATAAACAGATCAACAGACTACGAAAACAGGTACGTACATTTGCTGCTCCAGCGTTCTTCCTAATGCGTTTACCCGTCACTGGATCGTACACTGGAAGCTCAGGGGGCGGCTGCCTCGGTTGCTGTTGACCTGCTTTTTGGGGTTTGGACATCATGAGCGCTATCTGTGGGGTGGTACAGTGGGCGGGAGCGCGAAATTTCTTTAAAATGTGTGATTCATTTAGCGGAAACACGCGTTCGTCCACGTGCTCCCACCGTTCCGCGCTGGTCCACAGCCAGTCTGGGTTGACAATCTGCAAAGAAGATTCTAAGTATGACAGAGAGTAATAGCAAAACCCGTCGCCGCTAGCGACAAGTCACCACTACTGCCAAAGACTGACACCGCGATGGCCCAGTTGCCTACAAAGTGCCTTCCACGCTAAACCGTTGGCGAGCGAGAAAGCAGAACCGGAGAGAAGACAAGGGCCTAGCTTTGAGACAATTGCAAATAGCAGGCCCAATACACAACAAAGACAGAGGGACGCTGCTTCCCAGCGACTAGAAAGACCACCCATAAACTCGACTGATCGTTACCTGAAATCCTTTCTACCTTATTTTACCCAGTATTTTCATTCTAGTTAAGTCAAATTATATTTTTAAGTTGTACGTATAGATGAAATGTCTACTTATGTAATCGTCATGTGTTATTTGCGTGAATGACGATCCAGTGCTGGCGTGTGTAATACAGACTATTAAGGAAATAAAGTACATTATTAACTATTAACTTCAGATAAGCCAGGGCAGATCCTGGACGTTTTCACGCAGCTGGAAGTTGACTTTCGAAATCGACTAACTGTGCTCTCGCGACAAGGTGGAACGCTCAGACGCCGCTACTTTGCTATGCCAGTGTTTTGGGTTTCTCCGGAAGGACGAATATTCCTACGCCTGTCCAGCGGGTGGAACCTGAGGAACCTGATCCTTCTTGCTTCTGGGGCGCGCGGAGGTTTGGGGCTCGCGACACAACTGCATGGCCACGAAGGGACTGGGACGAAGGGGCAGCGAAGGGACTTCCTTCGCTGGTGTGATCCGTAGCATATAAAACAGATAAGTTACGTTTACTGTACCAGTGTTTAAACAGTAATGTTAATGTTATCTTCAGTATAGTTAGTTGGGTTCGCCCTATCCTGTCGTACACTATACATAAGGAGTATAGAGATGGTGTATAAGAATTTTTGAGATCAATATCGAGTTTGGTTATGGTTCGAAACTGGTTTTAAGAAAAAGTAATCTTTTTCATTTGAGTTACGATTTGTTATTTGGAAGTATTACACTGTATATAAAGATTAAAGTTAACTACAGTATTTGCTACTCAGATTCACCTGATCTCTTTTTGGTATTAATCTTATCTGTGTAGAGATAAGGATAATCCGAGTAGCAAATACTGCAGTTAACTTTAATCTTTATACGGAAAAACTTTGTACAGTGTAACAATGTAAATTAATTAAAAACCACCAGTCAACAAACCCAAAAATAAAGCGGACCCGGACTGATTCCGTCAACTGGAGATTTGTTTAAATCCATTTTGGAAGTATTCCCCGTGTTCTTGTTGTTCTCTGTACCCGGACTCCGCGTGGAGTGACTTCTTTTATTCTCGCCGTTCCCCTTGATTCCCCGTGGAGTCCTCGGGGAACGGCGAGAATAAGCCTATAAGGGATACAGTATCCTCCCGCAATCGGTCCGGTCTTCCGGCCTACGCTACCATATTAAGCATCTGACCTCGGGTGACGTCAACATTAAAGTTTAACTGAAAAGCCAACATTTGTGTGTCATTTTACTGAATACACTGAATAATTTGGGTTCTGCTAAGGGATTTTTTTTATTTTCCACTGTCTGCTCTAATTATGATGGTCAGAATATCTGCGGCCTTCCCCACAACATAAATTCAACTATGACGCAGGAAATTTTAATCTCAACACAAACGCGGCTTCTCGATGGGCAGTGGCGAGCTTGGTGAGCCCGCTTAGTGTCTGAACAAAAAAAAAATTCATGAATCTGTCTAGTAAGGCATACAACAGAGATACGAGCGCATAGAGGTACCACAAATCACACGGAAATTCCACTATTTGAAAACCGATTATTCGTGAATAGCGGAACAACAAAGTAACGCATTTTCAGCGGGTGTTCAAGCAAACTTAAGTGAATAAGTGATGGGTAATTAGATTGTCCTATCCCAGTCCTTTCCAGTCAGACTTTAACAAAGCTGGGAACTCCCGGTTAACCCTGGATAAACCCCACTTAACAACGCCAATTTCCCGGCTTCCAAAAAATGGTCCGTGTGTATATTTTAGGGGAACGTATGTATTTAATAATAATAGTAATAATAAGCTTTTATTCCGCCAAAAAGACGAGTTTAAAAAAATAAATCGACAGCAACTAAACATCGGCATCATAAACACAATCATAACAAACCACTATGTAACTAATAAACAAAATCTATCTTACAAATCTATTTACAATTATGGCTTTGGCTGAAGTACATAAATAACAGACAAAAATAGTATAGCCCTACCTTGATATACTTAAGCGCCTGTGCCTGCCGGACTTTCGCTGTTCCTGGGTTTGCTGCTACCACATGCGTCGTCACATCCTCCTTCTTCCCGCCTTTTCTTGTTAGGATTTCTTTGAAGACGTTGGCTCCGAGACTCCTGGCTACTAAGTATGGACGGCTTCGCTCCAAGACTTCTTTGTGTGGAACCACATGGCTAAACACCATGTTAACACCTGCGAGGACTTTGCTTCGGACGTACGGAATGACCTGCAATACCGAAAGGTTTAAAGCACACTGTACACTTCTAATGCTTTACTTTGTATTAAATGCTTCACAAAATTTTCAACCCTTCGTCAAATCGTTTGAATGCTAATTCTTCTATCTCTCTTGGATCGTTCGTCGTCAGATCAACAGAATCTCTACGATGGCTTGGCATAACATTCAAATCGTCGTTGTCAAAATTTTGCTCTTCGGTTGTTCAAGAAGTTTCTACATCAATCCGTACCGCCTATGGGCGCATCGTCCCCAACCGAGGGCGCTATAATCGTAAAGGTTTGGGAAAATTGTACAGCACCTTCTGCGCTCCTTCTATACTATTTCGTTCTGGTGTCACTCATGTTCTGCGAAAGAAGGAGATAAAAAAGATGAGATCATGTTATTTTAAATATGCAAAGCACCTGCTCCACTTGTCGAAATTATGCCATAACCATACTTTGACGGAGAAGTTCAAAATTCAAGATGCAAGTGTACCCTTTTGGATATTTCTTTTTCGCTATCAAAAATCATCGACAACAGAACCCAACCAGCGCACGACCTTCTACACTACTTCCTGGCCGACGATTGAAATTAAGTGTCTTTTTGTGTATGTTTATGTGTTTTATTTATTTTCTTCATTTACTCCGCTTTCTGAAAACGGCGGGTTATAAATAAATTACTTACTTACTTACTTAAATAAACATTTCTGACTTCCTTTAGAAGGCACGAAAATCGGCCGTTCTCTTGTTATCCCTCGTCTTTACCTCTCTGGCATTTCGACGATCCAAATCTTAGGAGCTGGGATACCGTGGCAGGAAATTCAAAAACTCCCAGCAATGCTTGATAGAAAAGGATATATTTGATATGTCACCAAAGTCAAGCCGCAGATGCAGTTTACCTGATTGTTCTAGTGTTTCATCAGAAGTTCCATGGCTTAAAGTGCCTATTAAACGTTTTTCTTTGTGGAATAGTGTTGTGAAGCTTGATTAACTTGCTTCATAAAATGTACCAGAATATGCAATAAGCTTACACAAAGTAACATACCTACACAGATCATTCAAAAACAAATAACCTATCTAAATATGAATTATACAAGCTGATTTATGCAAAAAATAAAAATCTAATAAGTATTATAAGAAAGATCACTTTTATCTTTGTCCAAGCTAGTAAACTGAGCATGTAGTGGCCCAAAAAATTACGCTTTGAAATATCAAAGAGAGGAAACTGCTGAAAAAGATGCTGATCTAGGGAGTAAGCATTGTTCCTATGTTGTTACAGAGTGGGATTGGGGTAGTTTGATGTGCCCATTGAACTTTAAGGCGTTTTTCTGTGGCACAATTGTGGTTCACGCATTTCTGAATGTTTGTTGCGAAAATGCGATTGTGGGCCACGCATTCGAATTCCTTTGTACCATATCTCGCTGAGAAAATTAACAAAACAAGTGAATTCCAAGTGATTTATTTTCTTTTATGTAATAATTGTATATATTTAAGCGTTTTAACACATTAAATGTAATGGTCGACGTATTTAGTGCCATGTCGGCGCTAAGAGTTAGATCAATAAAAATATCTATCTATGTACGAAGTCGGCTGACGATCGAGCCACAAGTTGAAACTCGTGGAAACGCCTTTTGGTCTGTTTTTAGCGGTAATTTCGAATGTCTGAAAATAAAATAAAACCGCAACATATGTACCACAGAAACGACGGCAGAAACACTCTTTGAGAGCCGCAACCAAGCCACTAGCACTTTGTGGGATTGCAGAAAAACGCCTCAAGTCAAAAATGAGTAACAAAATATGGAACGGCAGTTCTACGATTTCGTCCCACTTAATACGCTTCTAGTGGCCTGTGTGAGCATTAACACCCGTAGGCGCTCCATCAATGTCGTTGGACGGTGGTCCTCTCAAAGAGAATTATAATTGCTGAAATTACACTGTAAAAAGTTTCTCAGAGTAAGGATTGAAGTTAAGTGCAGTATTTGCTACTGGGATTAATATTATATCTACTAGGATAAGAGTAATCCGAATTAGAGATAATCTTACCTCAGTAGAGATAAGACTAATCCCAGTAGCAAGTACTGCAAATACTCCGTTTTGGGTACTTTTTACATTGAAGGAAAGGAAAGCCATAAGAGTTTTTTATTTCAAGTTTGCGAAGTTCTCTATTCTCTATCTCTATTCTCTATCTCAGTTCTCTATCAGAGCCCGTTCCGATCGCATCTACCTGTTTTTACCTGTATCAGCATTCACCTGACGTCACGCAGTGCTATTAAACTGATAATGCGGAGTGACTTTTATCGCTGTTCTCTCGAATAATAGAACAGCCCTCATTAGTGGTTTTAAGTGGCTCTGATTAGTGAACGCGGGGGCAGTGTTTGAACTTTACTATATCAAGAACCAGTGCCTGAAATGGTCTTGCCAGCTGTTTCAGGTTGAAGTTTCCAGATTTACGTCTCCAGAACGCACTGTTTTTCCACCCCGTTTGGTTAGGCATCCTCCGCAATCAGCCTTTTGGATAATTTGCTTAGCCGTTCAGACGCAATTTGTCGTAAGTCCGACTCTTTTCGCATTCGTCCAATTAGCCTCGTTTGTCCTTCGTTGACATTGCGTCATCCCTGACCAATCACACCGTTAGTGGCTCACAGCCATCTAGCGGCCAAATTCTAACGACGAACTTATGAGCTGTTGCGTGTCTGAAGCCTAACAGATGGCGTCCAAACCGATGCCGAAATTTTCCTGTCCCATTTGCAGCCACCCTGTCGGCCGCTCATCAACGAAGTGCAGCATGTGTACTTGCTGGGTTCACAGCAAATGCGCTGGCACGTGTTTTGGTGACTATCATGATGACTGGATATGCCCCAAGTGTTTTGAGCAAGCTCTAAGTCCCGGACCTATCCAAGTAGCCCCACCGCAGGTTAGGCCTACTCTAGAGCCAAAAACGAAAGAAGCGAGCTCCACTGAGAATTCCCCATGCAGGAAATTCAACTTGCCTGCGACTTCAAACACGACTGTTCTTGATCCTGAAGGTTGTGATCCTGAACCGTCACCGATCAAATCGACTCCCCCAAAGAAAGTGACTTTAGAGTGCTTGACATATATTACCCCGTGTCCAGGTGTCTCGCAAGAAGAGGAGTCAATTGTTCGATCTGGGTCAGAATCGGTAGATATCGAAGATGACCTTGATTGCAGTGCCTTTAGCTCCTACTCAATTTCGAACCCAGCAGTACAACAGTCTCTCCTTTGGGACAAGAAAGGCCTTACCCCGTATCTTTCTACACCGCAAACGTCTACGACCAAACATTAATCCGCCCCAATGATCGACGGACTGCGCTTGAAGGTTGATAACCAACAGAAAACTATCGATACGCAGAACCTTTTGATTGAAGAGCTGCGTAAAACTATCGAGTCCTACAGACAGATTTTAGCTTTAAATAACATGCTAAGGAACCACAGTGATAGTGTAAGACAGGAGCAATCGACAGCCAGTACTGCCAGTACGAGTATAAATGAACCCCCCAGCAATCCCCCCCAGTCTCGCAGTGACAAACAGGTTGGCAGGTCGCAAGTGAAACTCAAGTGCTTTTCTTTCGTCACTGCTGGTTTCTGTAGACTAGGTGACAAGTGTAGCCACGCTCATGACTCGGTCAAAACATCTCGTGAAAAGGTTACAGATCCGGCTACTGCGAAACCAGTCACAAAGCAAAAGGCGTGCAAGTTTTTTGAAAGCGGAAAATGCAGAAACGATACTTCGTGCAGATTCTCACATGAACAGAGTGAAGCAAAGAAGTCCGCGCGACCGGAAGTTTGTCGTCAGTTTTTGAAAGGCAAATGTAAACGCCACAAATGCAAATTTTTGCATATCTGTAAGTTTGCCATTGTCAACCGGTGCAATAAGAATCGTTGTAAATTTGATCATGTTTCAGTCTGCAAGGCCGCCTCCAGCGGTCTCTGTTTTGGATGCGACAAACTACATATTGAGATACCGATCGAGTTTCTGCCGCGAAATTTGAAACTGACGCAAAATATTCCGGAGCCCCCCAGGTCTTTCACTGAAAACCGTCATTTTTTAGAACGAGAGCCAGTGACACAGAGGACAACCCCCAAACCCCATCCTCTGCTTCAAGCGGTGTCCGTTCGTGGTACTTATCCGGGAGTGAAAAGCATACTCGACCCCCTCCCCCCTCCCCCCTCCACTCATCATTTCTCCCATCTGTCACTCGTGCAGTCATATCACAAGCCTCGTTTCCCCCTGGCTCCCCCAAGCCCCCTCAATCAAAACCATCGTCGGGTGTCAAAGCAAATAAACTTCCCTTTCCCACCTCCTCCTTTCCCTTATCTGGGTACCGCAGTGTAACAGATAACTAGACCTACGTTGCCCGGGCAACGTGAAGTGTTGCGGCAACCTTTGTCCGGCTTCGCCGGCTAAAGTGTTGCGAGAGCAACACTTTGGTTTTGTTTCTTCGCTGTCGGTTAAATGCTGAAATTGTCAACTTATCGAAGCTTTTAAAACGGTATGTTCTAAAAAAAATAATCACATAATCAAAAGCTGTTCTTTAGCGTTGTAAAACCAACAACAAAACAATATCGGAAGAAGGCTATCCGTAACGTTTCAGGATTAGAATACCATAGATGACACTATTAATTATTACAAAACTACCTTATTGTTTTACATTACCGTATCGTTTGTACCCGTTGCGTAAACAGTTAATCCTAGGTTATAGCGATAGACCATCGATACAAACTTTCTTACTGTCATATTTACAGAAATCGAATACAATGTGCACCAATTTTCAAAAATTTCTAGCCCCTCGTGAACCGATCTTACTTACAAGTCCGTCTCCCGTGATTGACATCAAATTCACCGGAAACAAATAATGGATACACCAGCTATCAAAAGTTGCAAGCCCCTCATCGCTGAAGATGATTATAGCATAAAAGCCGATTATTACTTACAAGTCCCATGCATGTCTTACAATTGGGAACAAAATTGTTCTTACCATCGAATACACCTGAGACAAATAACAGGTATACCAACTAGCAAAAGCTGCAAACTCCTTGTTGCCGAAGATGATTATGAGATAACAGTCGACTGTTGCTTACAAGTCCCTTACATGTCTCACAACTGGTATCGCCTATTTTTGGTTTCAGTGTGTACCTTACTCCTGAAGGTGTCAACCCCTTGAAACTTTCAAACTGGTTTATCTCATGAAGGATTTGTGTTCAAAAAAATGGATGGCATATATTTTGATCAGCTCTTCAAGGGCTATCGATTGCCCTAACCACAACAAAAGCATATCGGAAAAAGGGACTAAATTGACTTTGCAGTCAGTTGAACTTTATCCTTTTCAATCGTAGACATCGTGAAGGATGAAAACTTGGAATAATATCCTATATAATCTAGTTGGTATTACAAAGCTATCCGTAACTTTTTAGGATTAAAATACCATAGATGACACTATTAATTATTACGAAACTACCTTGTTTTACATTACAGTATCGTTAACAGTAAATTCTAGGTTACAGCGACAGACCAACGATACAAACTTTCTTACCGTCAGACTTATATAAATCGAATACAATGTGCAACAATTTGCACAAATTTCTAGCCCCTCGTGCACCGATTCTACTGACAAGTCCCTTTCCCGTGATAGACATCAAGTTCACCGGATAAAAATAATGGGTACACCGACTAGCAAAAGTTGCAAACCCCTCATCGCTGAAGATTTGTGTAGCATAACAGCCGATTATTACTTACAAGTCCCTTGCATGTTTTACATTTGGGAACCAAATTGTTCATCAAATGACAGGTACGCCAACTAGCGAGAGCTGCAAACCCCTCATTGCCGAAGATATTATGAGCTAACAGTCGCCTGTCGCGTACAGGTCCCCTAAATGTCTCACAACTGGTATCGCCTATTTTTGGTTTCAGTGTGTACCTTACTACTGAAGTTGTCAACCCCTTGAAACTTTCAAACTGTTGTATCTCATGAAGGAATTTTTGTACCAAAAAATGGATGTCATATACTTTGATCAGCTCATCAGCGGCTATCGATTGCCGTCGAAGTTGAACTTTATCCTTTTCAATCGTAGATATCGTGACGGATGAAAACTTGGAACAATATCTTATATAATCTAGTTGATATTATAAAGCTATCCGTAAATTTTCAGGATTAAAATACCATAGATGACACTATTAATTATTACAAAATTACCTTATTGTTTTACATTACCGTATCGTTTGTACCCGTTGCGTAAACAGTTAATCCTAGGTTATAGCGATAGACCATCGATACAAACTTTCTTACTGTCATATTTACAGAAATCGAATACAATGTGCACCAATTTTCAAAAATTTCTAGCCCCTCGTGAACCGATTCTTACTTACAAGTCCGTCTCCCGTGATTGACATCAAATTCACCGGAAACAAATAATGGATATACCAGCTATCAAAAGTTGCAAGCCCCTCATCGCTGAAGATCATTATAGCATAAGCTTTTTAAACGGGATGTTCTAAAAAAATTAATCATATGATCAAAAGGTATTCTTCAGCGTTGTAAAAACAACAACAAAATATGTAGGAAGAAGGGACTAAATTAACTTTGCAGTCAGTTGTACTTTATCCTTTTCAATCGTAGACATCGTGACGGATGAAAACTTGGAACAATATCTTATATAATCTAGTTGGTAATAGAAAGCTATCCGTAACTTTTCAGGATTAAAATACCATAGATGACACTATTAATTATTATGAAACTACGTCATTGCTTTACATTTTCGTTTGTATCCGTTGTGTAAACAGTTAATCCTCGGTTACATTGATAGACCATCGACACAAACTTTCTTACCCTAGTTGGTTATATAAAGCTATCCGTAACTTTTCAGGATTAAAATACCATAGATGACACTATTAATTATTATGAAACTACCTCATTGCTTTACATTTTCGTTTGTATCCGTTTGTATCCAGATTTATAGAAATCGAATACAATGTGCACCCATTTGCAAAAATTCCTAGCCCCTCGTGAACCGATTCCTACTTACAAGTCCCTCTCCCGTGATATACATTAAGTTAACCGGAAACAAATAATGGGTACACCAGCTAGCAAAAGCTGCAAACCCATCATCGCAGAAGATGATTGTAGCATAACAGCCGATTATTACTTACAAGTCCCTTGCATATCTTACCATTGGGAACCAAATTGTTCTTACCATCGAATACACCGGAAACAGATAACAGGTATACCAACTAGCAAAAGCTGCAAACCCCTCATTACCGAAGATGATTATGGGCTAACAGTCGACTGTTGCTTAAAAGTCCCATATATGTATCATAACTGGTATCGCCTATTTATGGTTTCAATGTACCTTACTATGAAGTTGTCAACCCCTTTGAAATTTTCAAACTGGTGTATCTCATGAAGGAATTTTTGTACCAAAAAATGGATGACATATACTTTGATCAGCTCATCAATCGCTATCGATTGCCGTCGAATAAAAAATTCTACCTGTCTTAGTTCAAAAGTTTACTTTTTTGCCGTAGGCCAACTTTCTAACGTCACGACTTAGAAAGGAGCAAAGGATAAGCTTTAGTTTCTTTAGCAATGAGAGAACTTTTAAAGTTTAAGAGGCACATCTGATACCGTTACTCTACCACAAACCAAAGTGCAAAAAAAAAATATTATAAACTCAGCTGAAATCGTCGCAGACATGGACAGAAACAATAGATGGCAGCACTTTCGGACCCGTGGGAAAAAGCCACTTTTTTGTCTCTGTAGATTTTTCTATTTATCACTCAAAGAAGATATGTTGGCTGTGGGGCCGGCTAACTGCCGCATATATTTAACACTTATAGATTTTAGTCCATCTTCAATTTGAAACTGGTGCCTGCCTGCTTGCGTGCTAGAACGGAGCTTTCCACTCGAAAGCAGAAACATCTTTTGATGAAACGAAAGGTTCGCTACACAACTTCAGATAGTCCTCTCTGACATAGGCTATACAACTCCACTTCACTTCGCAAACCGTAGGCTCTGGCTCGCGGACAAGCAAAAACCATCCTTATTGGCCCCAGGCAAGAGTTCTACGGAGCTTTCCAAAATGTAATGTCATATTCATCAATCCGGCCTAAGGTCCACACTTTCCGTAAAAACCGCACAGGGTAGACCCTTCTCAGTTACCAGGAATAAAATGAAATCGGAGTCATAGGAAAAAAAAAAAAAAAAAACAAAAAAAACGAGGACAAAACCAAAGTGTTGCTCTCGCAACACAATTCTACTACTGGCGACGACGCAGTTTCGCTTGTATCATCAATTCCAGTAAAAAACAGATTTGAGCCCCTCACTTACAGTGATATCATGATTCCTACGGTTGGGAGCCGGAATTCCTTGGCACCTCCTCCTGTTTGCCCGATTGTTTTGGAAAACAGCTTCTCATCCATCCCTCGTACTCAGCTTCCTGGAAAATCTAAATCCCATCCGCGTCCTCCTACTTCCGCGTCAAATCGTTCGCCAGATGAAAAGGGTTGTCCTGGGAGTCCCACCCGGGAGCATACAAATAATAATCAACGGTATCACTTCCCTCTCCTCTTATTAAGTAATGCAGAAAGCCTTAACTTTGATAAACTTATTGAACTTGAACTTACTGCAAAAAATTTAGCCTCAGATTTAATTTGCATTACTGAGGTTCAATCCCAGAACACCGAAACTTTGAAGATGGCTGATTTCCATGAGTTTGTTAAACTTCGACCACATGACCATAAGCTTGGTAAAAAGGGTGGAGGAGTTTTGATTTTTTGCCGTAATAATTTGTCACCTAGCGAAGTAAAAGTTCCCGGTATTAATGAATATGATGAAATGATTTGGATGAAAGTTAAACCAAAAATTTTACCTCGCCCCTTCAGTAACATTATTGTGGGATGCTTTTATTATTCACCGGGCCAAAAATCAGAGCAGCGAAAAGATTTCTTGGACAAACTTCATGCATCTCTTGATTACCTCCAGTCAAAACATCCTAACGCTGGGATCCTGCTTGCTGGGGACGGGAATGAGCTAAACCTCAGTAACCTTTGTCGGGGAGCAAATTTAAAACAAATCGTTAATATTCCAACGACAAAAGGTGGCACCTCACTCGACATAATATGCACAAACATGCATGAATTTTATCAAAAACCCAATTCCCTCCCCCCGCTTGGCGGAAGCTACCATTTCACGTTATCACTAAACCCAATACAAGGCCTGATTCCAAAGTACAAGTTTGATGAATTTAAATACCGTCCAATTACCGATGGTGGCCTGCTTAAGTTTGGGGCATGGCTGTCAGAGGAGCAATGGGATGATGTCCTTGCTGCTGATGATTCTAATAAGAAGGCCGAAATTTTTCAAGAAAAGCTTCTTAATAATTATGTCCTTCACTTCCCAGAAGTCAAAAAGAAAAGATGTTCTAATGATAAGCCGTACGTGAACGATGCACTGAAAAATTTAATCCGCCAAAAACTAAGGCTATTCCGTCAAGGAAAAGTTGAAGAAGCTAACCTATTAAGAAAATGTATAAAAAAGCAGATCCGAAAAGCTTCATCCGAGTACTACCGTAACAAAGTAAGCGAACTCTTCAAATCCCGACCAAAGCAGTGGTACAACACAGTCAGGAAAATTAGCGGTAAAACGGTCAAAATTGTTGATTTCAACCTTGATGAACCGCCAGATACTACAGCTAATTCGCTAAATAAACACCTTTCGGCTATTGTGCAAACTCTTCCTCCTCTCCCAAGTAATACCTCTTTTCCCCCATTACCAGATCACGTTATCCCAGCAATACTACCTGTGGATGTTGAAGCAAAAATCCGTAAACTAAAGAGAACCTCAATATGCCCCCTTGATATTCCGATTGATTTGGTCCAAGCATTTCCCGATAAACTATCAAAACCTTTGTCAGATATTTTCAACACGATAACCAAAAGCGGTTTATTCCCTGATTGCTGGAAAAAAGGGTACGTTACTCCCATACAGAAGAAAGGGGCTAAACTGGATTTTAGTGGAGTCCGTCCTATTACTCTTACACCGATATTTTCCAAAATGTATGAGAGTTTTGTAGCAGATTGGCTCAAAGAAACGATCCATGATTTAATAGATGAAAACCAGTTCGGAAACATGAAAGGTTTATCGACGACACATTATCTGGTTAGCCTTCTCGACACTGTATATAAACTACTTGATGAGCCTGATACATGGCTGAATCTTATTTTAGTTGACCTCCAAAAAGCGTTTGATCTTGTTAGTCACAATGTTTTAATTGAAAAATTATTAAATGAATTTAAAGTACCACCTTTTCTAGTTAATATCATTGCATCTTTTCTGTCAAATAGAAGTCAAGTTGTAAGGTATAAAAACATTTATTCAGATGCACTTCCTATTTCTTGTGGTGTTCCACAGGGAACGCTCTTAGGTCCTCTGTTATTTTTGGTAATGATTAACAATCTTGCTAACGAATCAGCCGATCGCTGGAAGTTTGTGGACGACATGACATTACTTGAAAGGTGCAGAAGGAACATAAAGAGTACCGCAATGGAAATGCTTGACGATATCGCTGCCGAAGCAGCCGAGTCGAAAATGAAAGTTAATTCACAGAAATCGAATATCATGACCATAAGTTTTCTTAAATCAAAGCCATCGTTCACTACTCCAGTACCAAATGAAATATTTACAACAAAGACCAAACTTTTGGGGATCACACTGACGAATGATCTGAAGTGGGAGGCTCACATTTGTTCCATTATTAAACAAGCCAGTGCGTCTCTGTCTCTCCTAAAACTGTTTTCCAAATTTTCGTGCCCTAAATCACATGTTCTCCGCCTTTACGTTACTTTCATCCGTCCGCTACTTGAGTATGCTTGTCCGGTTTGGCACTTTGGCCTGACAGTAGATCAGTCTGATAGGCTTGAAACTATTCAGAAGAGAGCTTTGAGAATCATCTACCGCCAGGGCAAAGTGCCTTATATCCTCCTCCTCAAAGAATTCCGCCTCCCTACTTTAGCAGCCCGACGTCTTACTCTTTGTACTGGTTTCGGGAACAGTCTGCGTTCCCACTCATGTTTTGAGCACCTGTTTCCTACCCCATATTGCCCGCCAAAACCTCGACTACCTCGAGCTGTAGCACAAAAAGTTCCGGTTCTTAACCCTGTTTGTACAAGAACCGATCGCTACAGAAAGAGCTTTGTACCATCTTTTGTTGAAGTTTTGAACAATTGATTAACTATTTCCCTTTAATGTTTTAATTGTCTAGGGTTTTTATTCTGTTTGATCATTTTTTGACTATTGCTTTATTATGTACAACCGCCTTATTAAATGTTTTGTAATTATGATGTACCTGACGAAAACGACAAGTTCGGCAATCCAATGCTGTGAAAGTCTCGTTTTACAATAAAGTATCAGTATCAAAAAAAAAAAAAAGTATCATAAGTTTCTGCTTGGAGTACTTCTTGACGAGAAATATTACATATAATATAATATATTTAATCTCTGTGTTAAATCTAGTGTTCTTGGTCCTCTCGATGTCATTAACATGCGTAGAGAAAAAAATC
Source organism: Branchinecta lynchi (assembly GCA_023053575.1). Classification (NCBI taxonomy): domain Eukaryota; kingdom Metazoa; phylum Arthropoda; class Branchiopoda; order Anostraca; family Branchinectidae; genus Branchinecta; species Branchinecta lynchi. The sequence goes on along the minus strand of JAKZAP010000012.1, from coordinate 12,535,064 downwards.
CTGCAGTCGCTGGATCCCCAGCACAGCCTGTACCAGGCATTTCTGAAGCAGGCTAACGTTCTTGTTTCTTTTCTTATGGTTAGTGTGATTCTTCTTTCTTTTTTCTTAATTTGTTCATACTCCATACTTCTGTGATTAAAGTTGGCAAATAAAACCATTCATTCATTTAAAGACTCAGTCGAGGGACGTTTTGCAAGAGGCTGTTGCTTCCAACGACCTATTTAGCGGCCAATGGTCTATTCGTGGATGTACTAGCTATTCGAAAAGCACACTTCCGCTACTTTAAATTCCTCCTCTACGTGCCAATTTGGTATAAAAATAGAAAAATGACAAATAAATTTTCAGTAACTAATATAACTATTAAACTTGAAGAGCTGCATAGGAATGTGTCGGTCGCCGCGTTTTCTCCGCATCACGGTCTTCTCCGTTTGTTTGAAGTGTAATCTGTTCGAAGTGAAAATTTGTATCCTAATTTAAGCTGTTTTTCTTTCTTTCCTCTATGTACTCCACTATTTCTATTTTTTTAGAAGTGGACTGATAAAAAAAATTCGTTGATTCATTCATTTATAAGTGTTCTAGTTAATATGAAAACCTTATCTGCATTGGTTATCAATAATAAAGGTTGACTGGTCGAGTCCCAGATGGGTGGTTGGGGCATTGGAAGTTGTACTACCGAATGCCGCCGCTAAGAGGCGTGAAAGCCTTTATCAATCAATCAATCAATCAATCTGTTTATTACCCGTCAAAAACAATGGAGGGTGTGTGGCCCTAGTGACGGAGTACACAAAAAAAGGAGAAGAAAAAAAACAACAACAGACAATGCACGTAGGAAAACTTTACACTAAACACAGCACAAACATAACTACAGATTACACGAAAAGCGAAGACCATGGTGGTTCAGTTTACTAGCGGAAGATTTGAAATCTTCCACTCTCTTATCAATAATATTAGCAGGCAGAACCAGATGGAATTTCTGCGCCAAAAAAGAATTGCTGGTCCAAGGGGGCAAATGCAGCAGATACTTGGCAAACTTAAAATACATCCGGTGAATATTTTTCTTATTAGAAGCAGACAAAAATTGCCAAATGGGGGACATAGCAAGAAGATGGGGCACAGTTAGACTGTTGTAAAGTTTAGAAAGATGAAACCGACTAAGACGTGTGATATTAGAAGCAAGTTATCAGCATTATAATTGTTAAAGGACCCGTCTTGCTTATTCTGCCTTTTACAACATACCCAGCTCCCTTATGGAATTATAAGCTTTTGAAATCAATCAATCAAGTTTAATCCAAATAGCTAAAAGCTAGAAGAGGAATACAAATTTACAAAATACACAGACACGAAACAAATTAACTAATACACAAGAAATGACCAGAAATAAATGATGGGATGAAACTACGTGAAAATTGGGCAGAACAATTAGTGGGATAGAGAAAACTGATTGCCAGTATTCCTCTCGGACCGACCCGCGGAAGACGGGAGGGGAGGGGGGAACAGAGGGGCCGCTTGGATACAACACATTATCTTAGCTCCAAATTTGTTTGACAGAGTATTTCTGCGCTCAGTTAATTTAGGAACGTCAAGTTTAACGAGAGCCTCTAATATTATGATGAAAAGAAATCCCCAATCTTTCTCCATTATTTCATTTTTGCCTACACATTTTTAGTGTCTTTTCGGTCGTGCCGAGTTTTGCCCGTTAAACAACGCAAAGTTTGCCAGAACCTTCAACGTCCGTTGACTACTCTTTCCTACACAAGGATATGAGAATCTTCGTTTTTTGACTAATTTTACTAGCTTAGTGTTCGTACTTTTTTTTATTCACAGTGCGTTCAGGTTTCAAATGTTTTGCGCCCAGCCGCCTTGTCGAAGAGCAGGAAGGCTGTGCAGAGCCGTCAAGCGCTAACAAGAAAATCGCTAACTTCAGATGGAAAGTAATGGTATTTTCGAGAAAGTTTTTCTGATCCATTTCATAGTGAAAAGATCATTTCTAGTAGGAGTTATGCTTTAATATATTCACTTATGTCAAAAGCAAGAGCCTACGAATTCCGACTTCGCGTGCGATGCTCAAAGACGCGTCACTGAAAATTTTCTCTGCATTTGAGCTTTCTCTTCGTCATAAAAAACGACGCTAATCTCCGAGAGCCAAGACCTCCAGGCAAGACGTGCTCGTCAGCACCGTAGGAGAGGGGTAGACGTAGGAAGAGGGAGGCGTTGCTACCCAGTATGTTTTTTTTTTTTTTGGGGGGGGGTGGCAAGAAATTTACCGGCAGGCTCGTCATTTTCACCGACTACTCGAGAAAGAACGATATTTTTGACGAAAAATCGAATGATTATCAGAAAAGCCGACTGTTCTTACAAAAAAAAAGTGTTTTGATGAAAAATTGACTGATTTTCAGAAAAACGACTATTTTCGTGAAAAATTAACTGTTTCTACGAAAAACGGTGGTGCTTCGCGCCGACTCGGTTATTTTATATCAACTGGCCAACAACATTCCCCCCATACGTGACGCCCCTGGGTAGAGGTTACGAAGTACACCACAATAGTTCTTTCTGCAGTTCGGCAGTTATACAATGTCCACAGGTGGTTGTAAATGAAAACATTTCCGTCCGTAAATGTTTCCTTGGGCAGAAAACTTCCCCCGACAACTTCCCAAGGATTATAGATGTAGTATAATCCCAAGGATTATACTTCGAAACCGCGACATACCCTACGAACAAGCCCTTGTGAAACTGAATTTATCACCGCTTAAGGTCCGGCTTGAACACATGATCTTGCAGTTTGGTAAATCTATCCTAGGGTCACTGCTACCGGAAACAGCCCCTATCGAACTCGATTGCAAAATAAAGTTCTACCCCCTAAAGTTCGAACTAATCGTTACGGGAACTCGTTTGTGCCCTTTTACTTCGCTTATCAATGCTGAATCGTCGTACGTGTTTGTTATTGTAATTTGTAAGAAACTGAATTTAGTTACGCTATGATAGTTTCTAAATATACCGATCTCTCTCTCTCTCTCTCTCCCTTTCAAAAGCAGGGTGGACCCACAAGATCAGATTTCATCGGACGTTAATTACATAATTGACCACAATAGCATGTACTTACGAGCTTTTACAAGTAGGCTACTTACATATTTAAGGTCGGGTATTTTCTTCGTTCCATCTTTCACACTCTCTTCGTGCATCTGATAAAATGCCCTGTGAATCGACTTCAAAATGTCTTCCAAATACTTCAAGTAATCATCAGTGTCTTCAGGAGAAATTAATTTCTTCTCCCCATTCTCCTTTCCCTTTTTATCCAGTTCTCCTTTTAGCATTTCTTTTTCATATTCTGCTTTGTTTTTCTCGCTGTCTGTCGCTTCCTCTTTCTTAGTGAACTCACTTATGGGGTCTTCCTGCGCACTGACTATTTCAGCGCTATCTACGTTCACGACGTTAATCTCATCGGGAACGTCATTCACTTCTTGGCCTGGGACGTTTTGTGCCTGATCTTCGCTTGAAGGGTTATCTCGACTGTCACGGTTCTCTTTTTCTTCGTTGTTGTTAACGGGGTCGGTCTTAATAACGTTGATGTTTGCAGGGTCTGGATCTGGGTCTGATTCGGGTAGGGCAGGGGTTCCTGCTGCGGTTTCTGAGTCCTTATCTTCAGACTTTTCGGCGACGTCGTCTTCCGAGTCGTCTGTTTCACCAAGTTTCTCCTCTCCTTCTGCCTCAGTACCTGTAAAGAAGATACACTGTAAAAAAAATCTTGCAGGATTTGCTACTGAGATTAATCTTGTCTCTAATGAGACCAAAATTATCTTTGATTGGGATTAATCTTATCCCTGTAGAGATAAGATTAATCCCAGTAGCAAATACTGCAGTTAACTTTAATCCTTACTCGGAGTAACTTTTTACAGTGTACTAGAAATACTAAACCACACCCCTGATAAGCCAGACGTGGATAAGAAACGAAGCGAGCTAGGGCCTAAAAAGCATGGAAATGCTCACATTAAAAACAAGACCAAACGTGTCGATGGGATCCCAAAAATCTAATATTTGATTCAGACAATCTAGTCTTGTCTTCGCCGGATCCAGTCTTGGACAAGCTAATCATCAGAGAAAACCAAGTTCAGATATACCTCCATAAGCCATATCTATTTTGACGATACTGACCGAGACTTCCTGCCGATTTCCGAGCGAACTACTAGTCCAGCAAAAAAAAAAAAAATACAGAAACAAAACCAGCATATCTCCTTATCCCTATAAAGAACATCTAATCAACTTGGAATAAAAGTTTGACTTAAAAAAAATCCGGTTACAACCGGATTCCGGAATAATTATATGTCCGAGTAAAAAACCATTGTCATACCGACTCAGCCTCTCTTCTTACCCCTTAATCTGTCATTTAATCGAGCTTTTGCTTTTAACAAATTTTCCGGGTTTGGCCGGATTCCGGGCCAACTAGTTGTCCGGCGAGAAAATGATATTCACCATCATGTTCGGCATGTCTTTTTACCCATAATTCACACATTTAATCAACTTCAAATTAAACTTTTACTTTTAACCAACTTTCCGGTTTTCGCCGGATTCCGGGCGAACTACATGTCCGGGTAGAAAATTGTTTTCACATAAGTGTTCAGCATGTCTTCTTGCCCTAAATCGAACATCTAATCAACTCGAAATAAAACTTTTAATTTTAACAAACTTTCCGGTTTCGGCCGGATTCCGGGCGAACTACTTGTCCGTCGAGAAAATGGTTTTCACCATCGTCTTCAGCATGTCTTCCTACCTCTAACTCGAACATCTAATCAACTTCAAATAAAACTTTTACTTTTAACAAACTTTCCGGTTTTGGCCGGATTCCGGGCGAACTACTCTTCCGATGACAAAATGGTTTTCACCATCGTGCTCAGCATGTCTTCTTACCCCATATCACATTAGCTGTTTCAAAATATTTTGTTTGCCCCTTAATTTGAACCCCCCCCCCCCCCCTAAATGTAGGGCTACAAAGCCCATCTACGAACTCGACTGGTCCGACGACCCAACGAATCCTCACACCAAGCTTCATCAAAATATCTCATTCCCTTCGAGAGTTATCGTGCTTACAGACGGACGGACGGACGGACGGACGGACGAACGAACTCGACTGGTCCGACGACCCAACGAATCCTCACACCAAGTTTCATCAAAATATCGCATTCCCTTCGAGAGTTATCGTGCTTACAGACGGACGGACGGACGGACAGACGGACAACTTTTGCGATGTCATAGGTATCCCTCCACTTACGTTTTGGGATCCCAAAAACTGGCTTTCGGTGACATCTCCAACTGGAGTAGGTAAGTAAGTAATTTATCCTTCACCAGCCAGTAAGTGTTCAGCATGTCTTCTTGCCCTAAATCGAACATCTAATCAACTCGAAATAAAACTTTTAATTTTAACAAACTTTCCGGTTTCGGCCGGATTCCGGGCAAACTACTTGTCCGTCGAGAAAATGGTTTTCACCATCGTCTTCAGCATGTCTTCCTACCTCTAAATCGAACATCTAATCAACTTCAAATAAAACTTTTACTTTTAACAAACTTTCCGGTTTTGGCCGGATTCCGGGCGAACTACTCTTCCGATGACAAAATGGTTTTCACCATCGTGCTCAGCATGTCTTCTTACCCCATAATCGACTATCACATTAGCTGTTTCAAAATATTCTGTTTGCCCTTTAATTTGAACCCCCTCCCCCACCCCTAAATGTAGGAGTACAAAGCCCATCTACGAACTCGACTGGTCCGACGACCCAATGAATCCTCACACCAAGTTTCATCAAAATATCTCATTGCCTTCGAGAGTTATCGTGCTTACAGACGGACAACTTTTGCGATGTCATAGGTATCCCTCCACTTACGTTTTGGGATCCCAAAAACTGGCTTTCGGTGACATCTCGAACTGGAGTAGGTAAGTAAATAATTTATTCTTCACCAGCCATTATCCTTGCATCAGAAAAGCCGCTTTCACACTGACACATTGAGGATTTCACACTCAGCTACGCAGCCTCTATGTCGCGCTTGCAGTGACGCAACGCAGAGCTTACACAGACAAATAAAGCGCAACGCAAGAACAGAACCAATTTCTATTGTTGCGTTGCGTCGACACATATCAGATTTTTCAGTGAAAAGTGTGAGTTCCTGAAGAGAAACTGGAGAAAACCTACTAACGATGAAGAAAAACTTAGTAATGATGAAAGAAACGAGAATTCAGCATAAGAAACCGACAAAGGAAAACGTAAATACCCATCCAGCATGAAAGCTTGTCACGCAGGTGTGAAAGATACGTACGCAACATGTACGCAGCGCACCGCAACGACGCGTCAATGTGAAAGCGGCTTAATCCTTGCATCCTGAACTCGAAACTTATCCGTTAGCGTGTGGTTGTGGCATAATTTTGAAAAATGACTATGTTTTGACTTTCTTGATCCACTGCAGTGGGTAGGCTAAAGGTGCGAATCTCTGGGTACTATAACTCTTGGCAGTTTTACCAGCATCCGTTTACTGCACTGGTGACAAAAAGATTTAAAATTTAGCATTTCTCATAATATATTTAAAAATCTGTAAATCCAAACTTAAAGTCTAGCCTTACCAAAAGTTTGGTTTGAGGGAACGAAGCAAGGGGAAAAAATAGCCTGTGATAGGCTGGTGTTTGCGTTTTATTGACATTTTATCAGTTTTTGTGGGTTTTTTTCCTCTTCACCTACGCTCTATAAGCTCCACCAGTAGCCTCATGTGGCTCAGTGGATAAATGATCAATCTATTCCACTAAGGTCTGCTCTCTATTCAAGTCTTCTAATTCATAAACTACCGTTACAAGAGGCATTCTACGTCAAACGCAGGATCAGCAGGCACTAAAAATTAGGATGTGGTTTGTGGGCTACATACGATATGGTGTGTCAAGCCGCTTTCTCACTGACGCGTTGTTGCGAGATGCGTTGCATGTGCGTTTATCTTGCGTTGCGCACAGGCTGCGTAGAGTATCTTCCACACCTGATCGATAAGCTTTTATGCTGGATGCGTATTTAAGTTTTTCTTTCTCGGTTTCTTCTGCTAAATTTTTGTTTCTTTCATCATTATAGTAAGTTTTTCTTCATCAACTGTAGAGTTTTTCATCAATAACTTCCGGTTTTCACTGAAGATCTGATACGTACGCGTCGACGCAACGCAAGAATAGAACTTGGTTATATTCTTGATTTGCGTTTTATTCGTCTGCGTCAGCTCTGCAATGCGTCGCCGCAAACAGACGCAAAGGTTGCACATCTCAGAGTGAAAGGCTCAATGCGTCAATGTGAAAGCGGCATAATATTGGAATATCACCCTCTGGTACCTTTTCCGCCATGATGTTGGTTGAGTGATTTAGGTAAAAAAAAAAAAAAAAATCAATTTAGTAGGCTACTTCCGTATGTCTTCTTTTCTTAATTTTACCATATTGTTTTAACCAATTCCAATTTTTGTTTTAACCAATTTGTTTTACCAAAGTCAATGGTCAATCAATCAATCATTAGATCAAATCAATCAATCAAAGTCAATGGTCAATCAATCGATCAATCAATGAGAGCAAAGCAATCAATCAAAGTCAATGGTCAATCAATCAATCAATCAAACAAAACAATCAATCAATCAATGAGAAGAAATAATGATCATTACCCTGCTCTTGACGAGACCATTGTTTTTTGGCATCCTCGTCGAGTTCTTTCTTGTCAAGCCCAGGGGGTGCATTGATGTCTCCAGTATGTTTGAAGAAGTGATAAGGCTTTACGTGAATAAGGTTGGGGGCGTAGTTCCAGACTTCTTCGCGATCATCAATGATGCAGACAAAGTTGTCACCGCAGGGAAATAGTGCCCTAGAATGAGAAAAACTTAAATTAAATTTAATATTCTAATCCAATTTATGCATTTCAAATTATAATTTAATTTATGCGTAGTTCAGTATAAAAGGCTTCCGCTCCAGTGTGAAAGCACCACTATACGCGTACAAGCTTGCAAAATCAAGATTCCACAAGGACGTTTTAAGTGGAGTTTTGGCAACAGAATTGTTGATCCTTTGAACAGCCTTACCCAAGATGCGGTTAATGCTGAATCGATCAATAGTTTCAACCGCATTGTTGATGGGATTTTCAACTCTGATCAGTTCGGGTACTCAAAATTTCTTAGAGTTATTTAGAGGCGAAAGCCTTTTTCTCTTGCTATGTATTATTAGACTCAGAATTCCTGTCGTCTGCAGAACCTTCACTGGCCTACATTATTCTTGCGTCGTTACAGAAATCCAGAGAGGAGCAAAAACTCCTCCTTGAATGAAGGCAAACTCGAGCGTAGTACAGTTTTCGGTCCTAGCGTATAGCGTAAGTGCGAAAAGGTAATCTGGCACGGAAACGATACCGGAGTTATGAAAACTTCAACATAAACACTTGATTTACACAAAACATCGAGTTCCTGTAAAACAGTTGATCTGGAGGAGATGCATATAATTGAGGCAGTATGCGGAAAGGGAGTGGAAATGCGTTCTAAAGTCTTCACTGACTTTTCCTGACCTACTCTTACGAATGGGGACAACCCTTAACTCGACAAAAGTCCTTACATATTTGGTGTTGATAAATTGATTATATTCAGCAGAAATGTTTTATTTGGCGATATTTTTCTTTTACAATCAAGCACAAAAAAAACGTGTCTAAAACCAAACCTCAGTACCAGCTGAGAAACTGCTGATATAGAAATGCTACGAAATTTGTTTATTCATAACACAAGATTTGATATTTGACTACGGCCCAAAGAGAACCCTTGCCCGGAAGGATCAAGATATCACCAAATTAAAGATGTTAGCTGAGATCTGAAAGGTCGCTTCATAGTGATATTTGACATTGTTAAACGGATACATACTCCCTGAGCACAAGGTGACTTGAAAACATATATTCAAACAATGCATACAACCAATACGTCAGCTACGATGCTTTGGCAGCAATATTTCGGCCCTTCTTGGCAATGGTCCTCGTCAGGCTGTCGAACGTCAGGGACAACGTTGGTGAAGGAAAAAACCTGCAATCAAATAGCAGGTTCGTTCGTTTCCCAACGTTCGACTGGCTGACGAGGCCCCTTGCCAAGAAGGCCCGAAACATCACTGCATTGTTTGAATGCAAGTAGACGGATACGTCAGCTCAGATTTGTTCTATCAATATTTCAGCCCTTCTTGGCAAGGGTTCTCATCAGGATGTAAAGCTTGCAACAGAATAAAAATAAATTCTTATCGCAGGTTGGTTGCAATAAGGGCCGAAATGTCCCTAGAAGAAACCTCAGCTGATTAACCCGTTTAGCAACCATCATCAGCTGCCAGCTTGGGCCGAATACATATGACGCCCTTACTTTAAATTCGCCGACTTCGAATGGGCGCTGAAGCATTCATCCCTCGACAAAATCCGGTTTCCGAAGAATCGCTTGTCTGGGTCAAGGTGGAAGGCAATGGTGTGGGCATAGGTTCGAGTGCCGAAGGTGATAATGTGCATTTCGAAATATTCGTTCATAGCTTCAAGGAATTCTGTCAAGTGGGGTCGCTTTCGGGTGTGGTACCAACACCCAGGATGGCCAGGTAGTTGAAAGTGGAAGACATCCTGGAAAACATCGAGTCTGCACCGTAAGAACTTTCATAACAGGTAACACAAGGATGCCAAGTTTCAACAGGTAACACTTAGGATGTTAGCTGTCTTAACTTTGCAAACGTTAGATAGATAGATAAATCTTTTTATTCACCAAAAACTTCTCATGGCTCACGTCAAATTTGTTTGGTATAGTCATGGATACAGCTTATGAGCACACGCATAAATCATAATAGGCCTACCGGTCTACAACGGTCATTATAAATTTAAACTGGCAGCTCAGCTTAAGCTTCGTTATACAACTTTAAAAATGAAGTGACAAAACTCTTTGCAAACCTCTAAACGACACATCCGGACATTTTTTGAAATAGAGTGAATTTTATCTCCTACGTAGGGGAAGAGTGACAAAAACAAGAGTGACAATTCACACTATCGTGCGACGAGGATTCGGTGGTTATACAGAATCCCAAATAGGCCATCGGTCCAAATCTGTTCGGTATAATGATCGGGATTCGGTAATTTATTCAGTATAATTTTCAGGATTACAAGAATCCCGACTTCTGTTCCAGTTTTGAGAAATTATACCAAGTACAAATATTATTCGGTAGTCCTTTGATACCAAAACAATTTGGTAGAATAACCAGGATACGGTAGTTATAGAGAATTCCGAACAGGCTATCGGTCTAAAACTTATTCGGTATAATAACTGGGATTCGGTGATTTATTCGGTAGAATTGCTTTGGGAGTTACCACAAACCTGGATACTCGGAAGAGGTCGAGTGAAGGTCTGGTCGCAGACATAAGGACTGGTCTATGTTCACCGATAGTCATTACTTTTATTTTGGATCCCAAAAAGAAGATCTAACCATAAATGTTTCGAAAATTCCGCCTGCGTCACTTTTTTGTAATATTCTTTTTTTTTGTGGAAGGGCGCGTCATTTGGCTGGGATTTAAGCCGGTTAATAGTTAAATTTGGCAGGAAAAATCTAACTTTAAAAAAAATCTCGCCTGCGGCACTCACTTTATGTGATCATGGGTAGTATTGACTAGACTATAGTAGCTGCTGCTGCCGGAACGTCGCTCCATTAGGTTTCTGGAACTTCTTAGAGTCTCGGTATTTAATCCACGGTAAATGATAAAGTTTGTAAGAGAAGCAGTTAAATTTTAGCCTAGAGAAACAAAAACATTCGATTTCGAGAATTTCAACCTGCGGAGCTAAATTTAATTTTCTCTTGGGTATAATAGATAGAAGCTGTTACTGCAATCGTGCCTGGCAATATATTCTCTAAGTGGGTTTCGTCAAACGCCGCCTAATAGTTGGCTTATCGTCTTTCATGCTGCCCTTTAATTTTACACCTCGTACGTAATCCTTTCTGTTCCATAATTTGAAACTCAAATTCTCAGTTTCTATGACTCGGTACAAAAGCTTAAGAGATTCATTCCCCCACCCCCACCCCCACCCCAACGAAAATGCACTTGCGACGCCCCTGCAGTCATTGGCATTCTGATGCTACACAGTTGTTAGAAACTGCTGCTGTGGCTTCGCTCTCAAGCGAGTCCCTTTATTAGGAATGACCTATTATACCCTTTCACAAAATTTTAGTTTTCTAGATGTGGTGCAGTACGTTTCTTGTCTATAATTTCTATACCCTTTAACTCTTCGGCCTTCAGGGATTTCCGACAAGTATATTTTGCGGTATTTAAACTGTTAACTGTTACCTGTAAACTGTATACAGTATTTTGTAAATAATACTACGTACTTGCACTTGCACGTCAGTGTATTCCTGTTGACATTTCCTATCCTATTTTACTTAAAACCAAACAGGACTGAACTGATGACAGAAGGTCAATCCACATAAGATCGAACCGTGGGATGATGTCTCCTATAATAGTTGTCGCAGGTACCCTTATACGTTCGTAGGAAGGGACTTACTTTCATGTCGGGGTCGATGTTATCATTAGTAGTGTGCAATAATGTCTGATCAAGGTCCACCAGCAGGACAAGCTTCTTAGAGTTCAGCAACTGGTTCTGCTCAGCCTTTCCGATATTCTGAGCTTGCTAAAAATAAAATTTGTAAGATCACGCCTATTGCTGCAAATAAAAACATTCCAACAAGCCTTCTACTGGCACAGAGTTGACCCTATTCAACCCCAAACGATTGACTTGTTATGTGCTATGCAAACCGATGGGTATGACCAGTAGTGTAAACTCTATACCATTTCGTAGAGTCTGACTCTGGGAAAATCTCTTGCAGCCGCAGGTCTAATTTTTGCATTATTTAATTTCCTGAGAAATATTGGGCTTTATTTAACTTGGGTCTTGGTTCTATTATTAGGTAATTATGAGTCTCTTATTCGCTTTCAAAAGATAATGTTTAGGTCATTTTCGAAGAAATTCTCGTTGAACAATCTTTAATTAGTTCGCATCTTCCGTTTGAGGTTATCAAAAAATGCCAACAAAGAATGTTGAATGGCAACCGTCTCCATCCCCTAAAATACGCAGCATACGCTAGTGGGTATACGCAACTTTAGCCTAGTCTTCGTTTAACGCTGATTAGGGTTACCAAACGCTCTTTTAGCTTTTCATTTTCTTTTTTTCTTTTTCTTCACTACCTTCTTTTTCTTCTTCACTAACTACTTTGACATACTTTTTCATCGGGAGTAGAATGGTGGTTTTATGCTGCAGACAGAGAACTGTCATTTTGTCTTTACGGATAATAGTTGCGTGTTTGCAGATAATACGGTATCTGATACCGCGGCCTAAAGTAGTTTTTATGGCACTTGCAGCTCCGCTCAAGTGCCATATATCGATCACTTTTCGGTCGGTCTGCCGGTCCTCTTTTCGAGTTAGGGTACTTTCAGAAGTGCTAGGACGATCGAACTTGGCAGGCATATTAGAGACCCGACCAGATTAACTTGGAAACAGTCACTTGCCCGATCCGACCATTGTGGGGGGAGGGGGAGACGGCGGAATCCGGAAATTAGTGGCATGCATAACTTTCGAACGGGCTTTCAGGTCTTAATGAAACTTGATATCTTCAAAGACCTTATGTCTCAGATGTCCCATTTCAATTCAGGATCGGATCCGATGAACTGGGGGGCGAGGGGTGTAGGGGAGAACCGTAAATCTTGTGACACGCATAGAGCAGAGCGATCAGGATGAAACTTGGTGGGAAGTACAGCCACAAGTCCTGGGTGCATCAGTGACAGAATCGGACCGGATTCGGGTACCGAGGGGGGGGGGGAGCTGTATGGTGGTGTCCGGAATTCCGGTGGTCGTGAGTTAAAGTACTTCCAGATGTGCTAGGAAGATGTGCTGGAGCAATAGAAACTTGACATCATTGGGTTAGACATCGTCACTTCTCCGACCCGACCGTCCCTTAGAACTCATCTTAACCGCAAAGTGCAAAAAATACTTTTAAGCAGATTTTACTTTTTCACGATCGCCATGAGCACATGATCCTTTTTGCCTCAAGGGGTTAGCTTAGAAATTAATTTTTAGCACCCTTAAAGTGCGCATCTTAAGCTCTTGTTGCAGTTATCGTGATATCTGATACCACGGTCAAAAGTCATTTCTGCAGTTATCGTGGTATCTGACCAGTCATCGTGGTATTTGATATTGATATACCACGGTCCGACCGTGGTAGCTGATCGTGATATCTGAAAAAGTCATCTCACTTTCATCAGTTGTTGTCGAATTGGTTGGAAAGTAGTTTAGCACTTAGTGATGGGACTGAATATCAGTTTTCTTTTGGGATGACTTCGAAAAGCGCAATTTCGGCAATTGTCTTTTTTGCAGAGCAACCGTATATCACATACCACGATAACTGCAAAAACAACTGCAGATCCAGCTACCGTGGTAACAGATACCATGGTATCTGCAAAAACGCAACTAATGTCTTCGGACAAGCGGGACAAGTACGGTGACCTACCTAAACAATCCTGCATGACTGAAAAATAATTATAAAAGTTACTTGGACAATGTTACGTAAATCTTGAATAATCTGTAGGTTCAGCATGTCTTATGTGCAAAAAATAACATTCACAAAGCGTTACTTTGCAATTCTTACCGCAATTACGAGCGCAATCACCAGGGGGCCCCGTTTTGAAAAGGATAGCATTCATGTGCCGCATTAAAAAAAAAACTCCGGCATTCACAACAGACACACAACCACACAAATTCGTCATGAAACAAGATCTGAACTAACGTATCAGTTTAACACAGTGAAATATCATCATGAAGCGTCCTTTCTCCTTCCAGAGGCGTTACTAGCCAAAATATTTGGGGGGGGGGGGGACAAGGCATTTACCGGCTGGCTGGTAATTTTACCGACTTTTTCTGCAGAAAAAACGACTGTTTTCAACAACAAAAATGACATTCTTGAAAAAAATCGACTGATTTTCAGAAAAACCGACTATTTTGACGAAAAATCGACCAATTTTCAGAAAAAAAGACTGTTTTCCTGAACAAAATCAACTGCTTAGACGAAAAATCGTGGCGCTTCGCGCCGACTCGGTTTTTTTACCGACTGGCAGTCAGCATTGGCCCCTCCCACCCCCGTCGTGACGCCCCTGTCTCCTTCTAATTTGTTGGGATGGACTGACGCAGCCACTCATAAATTTGTCGGATCCGCAGACAACTTTTGGCGGCGAGCCACAGGGAACAATTCTAGGTCCACTAGGTGCTACTTTTTCGTAATGATTAACCAGCTTAACAGACCGAAAAGATGAAAATACGTCCTCTTTTGGAATACGTGTGAAAGGACAAAGTAAAGCAGCAGCTAATGTGATTTCTCAGATACAGGCAGAAGCTTTAAATTCAGCCATGGTTGTGAATGAAAAGAAGTCTGCAATTCTTACAATTTCATTCCTAAAAGAAGAATTTTTATTTGAACCCCCCATTCCAGATACTTTACGTCTCCACCAAATAAAACTCCTCGGTTTAATTATGGGATATAATTCCCCTCTGTATGGGATACAATTCCAACTGAAATTACAAATTCGAGTTATTTGGCATCTTTCAAGGCTACAGCGAAGAGATTTTTTCCTTGCAAAAGAATAGTAATGATGCGTGAGTGTTTGTGTATGAGTGAGTAAATACGTAGAATAGAGAAGACTGCCACCTGCGGCCAACAAGCCCACATGATTATAATAAAATTTAATCTAATCTAATCTAATCTTATAGCAAATGATTTACTTCAAACAAAGGAAATGGTAAAGCGTGGGAAATACATATCTACACACAAGGTAAACTTTATTGGAAAATTTTGGAACAGACTGATGAAGCGACATTTCCAGCAAGAAGGAATATATCTAATGCTACACCCAAGTCCTGAACCAAACGTATCTCTGTACACACCTCCATACTGATCATAAGCTCCGGGACATTGTGCACCATGGACACAGCAGCTGTTTTTGGTAGGTTTGTAGCCGAATCTCTGAGATCAATTCCACATTCGGCGCAAATGTCTTTCATGACAATTTCATGTCTACATTTTGTATACTTCAGAATTCTAGTCCTGGAAAAACAAGCAATTTTAATCACTAGTTGATGACTGTTCCCAGTTCTTGTCGTGAAGCTGGGAAGCGAATCTAGATGCATCACTGGATTATTGTTCACCTTCTGACGTAATCTCCAGTTTTGGAGTATTAATTTATGATGGCTAGAGTATGTTTTGCTTTTAAGCTTTATCTTATAACAGTCAGTGGAAGGGGTTAGCAGGCACATTCTAAGTACTCCTTCAGTCCAAGCTGAATGTAAGTTATAAGCGTAGTCGTAGTAGT
Source organism: Branchinecta lynchi (assembly GCA_023053575.1). Lineage (NCBI taxonomy): Eukaryota > Metazoa > Arthropoda > Branchiopoda > Anostraca > Branchinectidae > Branchinecta > Branchinecta lynchi. The sequence goes on along the minus strand of JAKZAP010000012.1, from coordinate 12,519,678 downwards.
AGAGTTTTATTCATAAAAGGTAACTTTCACAGCACATGCACCGAATTTGACCTTAACATCAAACATAATCACATAAAAATATTTATATATATATTATGTATATATAGGCTATATACAATAAGTAAATTAATCATTGCAAAAATAATCACAATATAACTCATAAAATATGCCATCATCTGGCTGCAGCTAAAAGAAATGAATCTGAATCAAGAATAATAACTTTTGAATGCTGTGCAGATGCAAATACAAAGCTTTCAAGGACAGCTTTCACTACAGAGAGAGAGCTTCTCTGAAAGTTAGCTAACTCCAGTGACTCAATTTTGTACTGTAATATAGGCCTACAGATAAATATGATTTGCAGTGAGCTTGGGCTGAAGGGATTCACAGTGTTTACAGTGGGGTAGTTAAAATTTTATCAGACTGCCACTTATGATCATTGCAGACTGATTAACTTCAGTAAAAATGAATTCCTAAAGAAAACGTGTGACTTATGTGGGCTGTGATGCTGGGACCAAGCAGTCTGACCCAATAAGGAGCTACACTTTGGTCACTTATGAAGCTTCTCAACAGACCTACATCCCTGATTCCGCTACTGAACAAAGTTTAAGAGCTAGCATCAGGTATCAGTATTTAAAGAGTTGAGGTTCTTTACTACTGGAAGTAAAGCCTCTCTTTCTTCTTCAAGGATTGTCATTCCCCATTGAAAAATAGCAATCCCTTTCAGCCAGATCGTCAAGGGAAAGCTAAGTTGCAAATACAATTTTGGCAATAAAAATTATGAGAACTTGCAACACTGATCTTTCTTCATGGCATGGAGCATCAATCTTGGATTCATACAATATACTTAAATAAGATGTTATTTTTTTGCAAAAGAAACAATTACAACTGGATTAAGATAAAATGCGTATACATTCTTTAAGTGCTAAGAAAGGTGGATTAATTGGTATCACTGGCTGCTGCTTTAAAATCCTTAAGAAACAATGTTTCAAGGAAATACAAAAAAAAATAGACTTACATGTTAAAATACAAACAAACAAACAAGATTCAACATTGATGCTTTGACACTTTGACTTATGGCCTGTCCAGATCAGCAATTCAGTCTTTGATGCAACATGGTGCCACTTGGAAAGACGAAAGTACTTGGGAAGTGTTAGGGAGAAATCTAGTCCTTACTTTTGTACAATATGCAGTGAGGGAGATGAGGTTCTAATTCATTTTATGTGTGGTTGTGATGAATTTGAGGATCTGAGGGAAACAAATTTTAAGGGAGGGATTCATGCGAGGAAGTGGTTGTTAAGTATTATGCGGAGTAAGGATTTTCTTAGTATAAGAAACCTGGCGAGGTTCCTCAGAGTGGCCAGTCTTCACACTGAAAAGTGTTTGAGTGGGGTTTAGTGTGAAATAGTAGTGTGACCGTTTATTTTTGTATTTACATGTACTTATTTTTGTTTGTTTGTTATGGCCGGTGGGCTTTCAAGGCAAGTAAATATCATATCATATCAAGTACCTTACAAATGTTTGGAAGTACCTGCTGCTTAAATTGCCAGAAAGTAAATGGGGAATACATGACAGTCAACCACAAACTCCTGATTTGTGGATGCCCTATGCCAAATGCTGGGTATATCTAGCTTTTAGCATATCCTTCCTAATGCTGGATACCCTATGCCAAACATTGGATACATGTTGCTGTTGGTACCCTAACCCTGACCTACCCTACTACAGATACATTCTGATTGGTTGATTTCTGAGCTTAACTCAAATAATGAATATTTTATTTGGTTCGAGTATCCATTATTTAGCATAGTATATCCAGCATTGAGCATAGGGTATCCAAAAATCAGGGGTTTGTGGTAGACTTTTTTTTTTTATCAAATACGTACAAACAACAAATGCACACTACCAGCAACGGTGTTTCATGGGGCCACCTTATTACAAGTGGGATTAGTCTAATAATCACAGTAATAAGTAGAGCAAAATAGACGGTGACCCAACGTCTGGGCATGGTCTAATGTAAAGAAATGGTGCTCATACCTGGGGAGCCATGCCCTGCAGCAAGGGCATGGCAACCTGATTACAATCTGTTTCAACTGTTGAATTGAGAATCTGAATTTCGTATTTGCTTTTCAAACAGATTTTTAAAAGGGTACTATGCCCTTGCTGCAGGGCATGTCACAATAATGTATGAGCACCATGCCCAGACTATGGGGCATGCCCAGACATTAGTGCACCATGCCCACAAATTTAGGATTTTTTTATAACTGGCTCTCTCTAAAACTGTTCAAATAAACAGTTAAACAGAACAAAAAATAATGAAAACCTCTCTCTTTCATTAGTAAAATAAGTAACCTTGATCAACCTCGACTGGACCCACTTGACCTCGAAGGAATTATACAGGAGAGGTACCGAATCTCGAGCAAAAATTTCCAGAGAAGTCTTTCCTAGAAAAATCTATCCGGCTTAAAAAGGAGCAGAAAAAATTTGAAAAACATATTAGATTGAAGCTAATTAATGGTTTACATATTGGAGAAATAAATTTTGCTTCAATATTTCTAGTTTAATATATTTTTTTCAAACAATACTTTCTCATTGTTACCTAAGTTCGTATTATTCTTTGCCGTAATTTACAAAGTGAAGAAAAAGGTAGAATTACCAAACTCAAAAATGAGAAAATCCATTTTGAGCAGGTTCAAAACAAAGGAAAGGCATTTAATTTGAATATTTTTGGACACATGACTGCAGTCTAGTACACTAGCCCCTTTTCAGGCACGGTGCTCAAACGTCTAGCACCATGCCTGGGTGCTAGACGTTCAAGCACTGTACCTTGGATTTCATGTATGGTGCATGGATTTCAGTATACAGTGCATACATCGAAAACACAGTTTCTGTCATGACAACTGAGCACCAGCTTGGACGGGGCTGAAATTACTACCATGAATTAGAGAAATCAAAGACAATCCTTTATATATTTTTCACAACAAAAACAAAAGGGCTCGGCTGATGACAGATGTGAAAAACCTCATTTCCTTTTCTACATAGTCAAGGGTTTTGCATGCAAAGTGTTCTGTACCTCAGCTTTTTCTACCTAGCAGCCAACCAGAATATTGGCTCTTGGGGAATAGATAGGGAAAATACATGGAAAATAGATAGGGTGCTGTTAGATTTTTCATCTCCTTCATCATTAGAGCCCTTTTGTTTTTGTTGTGAAAAATATATAAAGGATTGTCTTTGATTTCTCTAATTCATAGTAGTAATTTCAGCCCTGTCCGAGATGGTGCTCAGTTGTGATGACAGAAACTGTGTTTTTTCTGTATGCACTGTATACTGAAATCCATGCGCCATACGTGAAATCCAAGGTACAGTGCTTGAACGTTTAGCACCCAGGCATGGTGCTAGACGTTTGAGCACCGTGCCTGAAATGGGGCTAGTGTACTAGACTGCATGACTGTTAAAAATATTCAGACTTTGCCTTTTTGACTGTCACGACAGCATGGAAATTTCATTTTAACATTTTTATGAAAAAATGAGGGCATGTACCCCTCCTGTGCTTCTAAGCAAACTATATAATTTGCCTTGGCTGGCTGATCAGATTTATTGTATTTTTAATTTTGTCCACCATCCTCTATCTCCTACAATGGGAGAATCGTCCATCATACTTATAGGCATGGTTATCATTTTTTTCAATGACATGTCCGACCTACCCATGAGTAACTTCTTCATCTGGCTTGACCAGAACTTCCTTGATAAGTCCTGATTCGTGTGACCCAGCTCGGACATGAATCAACCTGGAACTGTCTTTGCATTTGCAAGTAAGAATTATTTGGCCACTTTGTACAAAGCTGTCCTGAGCAACGCTTCTTCCAAGTTTGACCACGGTTGCCGGTTTTGGCTCCAAAAACAAAACATACAATTCATCATTTGAGTTTTCCGCCATTTTTCAGAACTGGGTCGTGGAATCGCTAAATCAAGAAAGGAAAATCCCTACAGCATGTGATGAAAAAAAAATATGACATTGCAGAAATCAGAAAGACAATCTGTGTCTTTTGAAAAGTCAAGAGTAATCATGATAATCTGGGAAAGACGTTCCTGGGGAGTATCGGTAGGAAAATGTCCTACCGATACTCCCTGTCCTACCGATACTGTCCTGTGACAATTCGTCACAGGACAATTTGTCACAAGAGTCCTCGGGGAACGGCAAGAATACGCCTTTTGTCGGGCCTCGGTACAGTATAGAGAGATTGCACCATACCCGACGAAAACGGACAGGATCGTAACGAAAAAATTTAATGTATGGTCCTTGCCAAGAAGGGCCGAAATATCGCTGATGAAGAACCTGCATAGCTGACGTATCCGTTGTAAACATTGTTTGAATAAATGTTTCAAAGTCAGCTCTCAAAAAATATTTAATGTAAGGAAGTATTGGACTTTCAACTTTGAAATTAAATTATCGGCATTTTATCACCATTCTGAGCCAGGGACATGCTGGAAATGTTAATTCGGCTATTCTTAACCGTATAATTTTATTTTTGCAAAAGAGTTTCCATGGAAGTAAGAGTATGAATATGAAACTATTATGACACATTTTTTCAAATCCGCGTCTTCGCCGACCAATAGGATTCGAGACTCGAGACTCCATTTTTGTGTTCAAACTTTGAAGCCTTCAAGCTCTTACTTCCATGGAAACTCTTTTGCAAAAGTAGAATTATACGGTTAAGAATGGGCCAACGAACACCCTGGCTCTGAATGATGATAAAACGCCGATAATTTAATTTCGAAGTTGAAAGTCTTATACCTCCCAATGTTAAGTTTTGTTGTTAGGATCCCATGATGATGATGTAGCAATATCCGTATTCATCGGGTAGGGTGCAATCTCTCTATTGTCGTCGGCACATCGCGTTCTTTTTATACATAAGGAATATAAGAGAAATAAAATTGTTTATGCTTTTTTGGGCGTCGGTCGACTCGTCTGCACATCGGGTTCTGTTTATTCGTAAGAAATCAAATTCTGCAAACTTTGTTGGGTGCACCCAGGAAGTTCAAGGCTTGCCTGAACAGCGGGTTATTTTTATACGTCAGAAATCAAATTCTGTAAACCTTTATCGGGCACATCCCGAAATTTTTTTCCTCGGCATATCGGCTTCTATTTACATGTAAGAAATAAAGATCTTTACACTCTTGTTGGGCAAAACACAGAAGAAATTGAATTCTGAATGCTTTTGTCGGGCGTCGATGATCTTTCGGCACATCGGGTTCTTTTTATACGTAAGAAATCAAATACTGCAAACATTTGTTGGGTGCAAATGTTTACGGAGAATTTTCAGATTAAAAAATTTCGCATGCGGCGCTTAGTTCGAATTGTTATGGGTAGAATCTTTGGTAGCTTCGCCTTTTACCTAAAGTTGAAACGAAAAGGCGAATGTGTGAATTTGAATATATGAATTTACATTAAAGGAACAATCTCAACTGATGCATTCAAATTAGTTTTACAAAAAATTTAGCCTGCGGCGCATTTTGTAGTGTTCTCTATTTGGAAGATCGGTGTTTTGTTTAATTAGCGTTTTAGGACTGGCATTCTTGGGGGTTGAAACACGTTAAAAGTTAGAAATTTTAAGGACGGTATATCAAATATTTCCGGAAGAAAGGCAGAATAAAAAAATTTCGCCTGCGGCGCACAATTTAAATTGTTCTGGCTACAATCGTAGGAAGCTTCGCTTTTTAGCGAAAGCTGAAATGAAATGCCCGAATATGTAAACTTTAATAGACGAAATTACGTTAAAGGAATATCTCAACTGATGTATTACAGTTAGATTCACACCGGTTGTATTCTATACTGGTGGGATATGTACACCGCTGCCGCGAAGCGGCATTTTTTCATTTTTTCGGTACATTTCTTAGTCCGTCGGCACAAACCGGACGTCCAAAGGTAAAAGGCTAGTGATGCCCCTGCATATTGGTTCGTTTGTGCAGGTTATCCCCCACTTCAATTTTACGTTATCGATTACAAAAAACATTTTGTTCAGTCGTGTTACTGACTAATAAACATATATAACTTTTTTCATTGCGAACGTTTCTTGTTCGCAAAGTTCACTGTCGTGTTTCGGATTTATAGAGTATTCCGGCTGTGATTTTCGGCACTTTCAACAATTTCACACGAAAGTAAAGGATTTGTTCAACTTACTGACAAAAGTGAGAAAAATCCGGATTGGAAACCAAATCGTCAGCCTGAGTACAACGGCTAACCCCTAATATCTGTTCTACAAAAAGCCAACGGACACCTCATGTTGAATCGCCACCGACTCTGTTATTTTTAACATTGATCGCAATCCGAGCATTCCCTGCATTCGTGGATAATGGTAAGAAAGAATACGACCATTTAGTTCAATACAATAATCGACCGTAACATCTGTTCTTCAAAAAGCCGAAGGATGCCTCAAGTTGACTCGTCACCGTTCTTGTTTTATAACATTGATCATAATTCGAGCATTCCCTGTTCGCGGATAGTGGCAAGAAAGGATACGGCCATTTATCGATCACATTGATCACAATTTGAGCATTCCCAGACTAGGTGCTGTATTCTGAGAAACGTAAAGATGACACAACTGTTGGTTTTCACCTCTACAACAACCAACCAAAGGATTACGGTCTCCGATTATACTGCACAACGGATAATCAGCTTCAACCACTCTGCGATAGTGGTGCGTATAGTCTCTTCAAGTTTACAAATTTCTTTATTCATCTCTTAAAGACAGAACAGTAGTCGACCGCTTGGGGTCAAGCAGGTGGGTCAGACGACGAATGTTGCCGATGCTGGTTGCTGCTGCTGCTCGCTCTTTTTCATCAGCTGATGATGTCATCAATAGTAATACCTAGTATGGGAAATGTTTTGAGTTTGACATTTAAGACGATATCGGACTGAACAGTGTCTATAATTATAAGTATGTGTGAGTGAATTCCGGTGTGTGAGTGAAAGGCGGTCAATTTGGCCTGAAACCGGAAAAACGTCCAAGAGTAGGATGGCTGAAACTGAGAAGTCGCGCGTCCGGCGTGTCTTAAACAAGACCTAAGGTTTCGATGGGATCCCAAGAATCTAATATTTGATCCAGACAGCTGAGTCTTGTCTTCGCCAGATCCAGTCTTCGCCAGGCTGAACATTAGAGAAAACCAAGTTCAGATATACCTGTATAAGCCATATCTATTTTGACGGTACTGACCGAAACTTCCTGCTTTACTTCTGCCAAATTTGCGGTTTCGGCCGAATTCCGAGCCAACTACTTGTCCGGCAAAAAAAGAAAATTCAGAATCGAATTCACCGTATGGTATCTCCTTGTGTCTATAAAGAACATCTAATCAATTTCAAATAAAAATTTAACTTAAAAAAAAACGGTTACAACCGGATTCCGGACGAATTATATGTCCGGTTAAAAAATTATTGTTATGTATAGACTCAGCGTCGCTTCTTACTCCCAAATCTGTCATCTAATCAACTTCAAATAAAACTTGTTACTAGTTTACCACATTTACCGGTTTTGGACAGATTCCGGGCGAATTATTTGTCCGGGTAGAAATACTTTTCACATATGTGTTCATCATGTCTACTTACCCCTAAACCGAACATTTATTGTGTTGCGAGAGCAACACTTTGGTTTTGTCCTGTTTTTTTTTTTTTTTTTTTTTTTTTTTTCCTATGACTCCGATTTCATTTTATTCCTGGTAACTGTGAAGGGTCTAACTCTAAAATAGAACTCTTGCCTGGGGCCAATAAGGATGGTTTTTGCTTGTCATCGAGCCAGAGCCTACGGTTTGCGAAGTGAAGTGGAGTTGTATAGCCTATGTCGGAGAGGACCATCTCAAGTTGTGTAGCGAACCTTTCGTTTCATCAAACCATGTTTCTGCTTTCGAGTGGAAAGCTCCGTTCTAGCACGCTAGCAGGCAGGCACCAGTTTCAAATTGAAGATGGACTAAAATCTATAAGTGTTAAATATATGCGGCAGTTACCCGGCCCCACAGCCAACATATCTTCTTTGAGTGATAAATAGAAAAATCTACAGAGACAAAAAAGTGGCTTTTTCCCACGGGTCCGAAAGTGCTGCCATCTATTGTTTCTGTCCATGTCTGCGACGATTCCAGCTGAGTTTATAAAAAAAAATTTTTGCACTTGGGTTTGCGGTAGAGTAACGGTATCAGATGTGCCCCTTAAACTTTAAAAGTTCTCTCATTGCTAAAGAAACTAGAGCTTATCCTTTGCTCCTTTCTAAGTCGTGACGTTAGAAAGTTGGCCTACGGCAAAAAAGTCAACTTTTGAACTAAGACAGGTAGAATTTTTTTTTCGACGGCAATCGATAGCCATTGATGAGCTGATCAAAGTATATGTCATCCATTTTTTGGTACAAAAATTCCTTCATGAGATACACCAGTTTGAAAATTTCAAAGGGGTTGACAACTTCATAGTAAGGTACACGAAAACAAAAATAGGCGATACCTGTTATGAGACATGTAGGGGACTTTTAAGCAACAGTCGACTGTTGGCTCATAATCATCTTTGGTAATGAGGGGTTTGCCGCTTTTGCTAGTTGGTGTACCTGTTATTTGTTTCCGGTGTATTCGATGGTAAGAACAATTTGGTTCCCAATGGTAAGATATGCAAGGGACTTGCAAGTAATAATCGGCTGTTATGCTACAATCATCTTCTGCGATGATGGGTTTGCAACTTTTGCTAGCTGGTGTACCCATTGTTTGTTTTCGTTTAAGGGTTAATGTATATCACGGGAGAGGGACTTGTAAGTAGGAATCGGTTCACGAGTGGCTAGGAATTTTTGCAATTGGGTGCACATTGTATGCTACAATCATCTTCAGGGATGAGGGGTTTACAACTTCTGCTCGCTAGTGTACCCATTATTTTTATCCGGAGAACTTGATGTCTATCACGGGAGAGAGACTTGTAAGTAAGAATCGGTTCACGAGGGGCTAGAACTTTTGTAAATTGGTGCACATTGTATTCGATTTCTATAAACCTGACGGTAGAAAGTTTGTATCGATGGTCTATCGCTGTAACCTAGGATTAACTGTTTACGCAACTATACATTTGTGTACGCGATTTCAGCTGAGTTTATCATTCGTTTTTTTGCACTTGGGTTTGCGGTAGAGAAATGGTATCAGATGAACTCTTAAACTTTAGAAGTTCTCTCATTGCTAAAGAAACTAGAGCTTATCCTTTGCTCCTTTCTAAGTGGTGACGTTAGAAAGTTGGCCTACGGCAAAAAAGTCAACTTTTGAACTAAGACAGGTAGAATTTTGTTTTCGACGGCAATCGATAGCCGCTGATGAGCTGATCAAAGTATATGTCATCCATTTTTTGGCACAAAAATTCCATCATGAAATACACCAGTTTGAAAGTTTCAAGGGGTTGACAACTTCAGTAGTAAGGTACACACTGAAACCGAAAATAGGCGATACCAGTTGTGAGACATGTAGGGGAATTGTACACGACAGTCGACTGTTACCTCATAATCATCTTCGGCATTTTTTTTTTTTTCCTATGACTCCGATTTCATTTTATTCCTGGTAACTGAGAAGGGTCTAACCTGTGCGTCCTGTGCGGTTTTTACGGAAAGTGTGGACCTTAGGCCGGATTGATGAATATGACATTACATTTTGGAAAGCTCCGTAGAACTCTTGCCTGGGGCCAATAAGGATGGTTTTTGCTTGTCATCGAGCCAGAGCCTACGGTTTGCGAAGTGCAGAAGTGGAGTTGTATAGCCTATGTCAGAGAGGACTATCTGAAGTTGTGTAGCGAACCTTTCGTTTCATCAAACCATGTTTCTGCTTTCGAGTGGAAAGCTCCGTTCTAGCACGCAAGCAGGCAGGCACCAGTTTCAAATTGAAGATGGACTAAAATCTATAAGTGTTAAATATATGCGGCAGTTACCCGGCCCCACAGCCAACATATCTTCTTTGAGTGATAAATAGAAAAATCTACAGAGACAAAAAAGTGGCTTTTTCCCACGGGTCCGAAAGTGCTGCCATCTATTGTTTCTGTCCATGTCTGCGACGATTTCAGCTGAGTTTATAAATTTTTTTTTTTGCACTTTGGTTTGTGGTAGAGTAACGGTATCAGATGTGCCTCTTAAACTTTAAAAGTTCTCTCATTGCTAAAGAAACTAGAGCTTATCCTTTGCTCCTTTCTAAGTCGTGACGTTAGAAAGTTGGCCTACGGCAAAAAAGTCAACTTTTGAACTAAGACAGGTAGAATTTTTTTTTCGACGGCAATCGATAGCCATTGATGAGCCGATCAAAGTATATGCCATCCATTTTTTGGTACAAAAATTCCTTCATGAGATACACCAGTTTGAAAATTTCAAAGGGGTTGACAACTTCATAGTAAGGTACATTGAAACCAAAAATAGGCGATACCAGTTATGATACATATAGGGGACTTTTAAGCAACAGTCGACTGTTAGCCCATAATCATCTTCGGTAATGAGGGGTTTGCAGCTTTTGCTTGTTGGTATACCTGTTATTTGTTTCCGGTGTATTCGATGGTAAGAACAATTTGGTTCCCAATGGTAAGATATGCAAGGGACTTGTAAGTAATAATCGGCTGTTATGCTACAATCATCTTCTGCAGCTTTGCAGCTTTTGCTACCTGGTGTACCCATTATTTGTTTCCGGTTAACTTAATGTATATCACGGGAGAGGGACTTGTAAGTAGGAATCGGTTCACGAGGGGCTAGGAATTTTTGCAAATGGGTGCACATTGTATTCGATTTCTATAAATCTGACGGTAAGAAAGTTTGTGTCGATGGTCTATCAATGTAACCGAGGATTAACTGTTTACACAACGGATACAAACGAAAATGTAAAGCAATGAGGTAGTTTCATAATAATTAATAGGGTCATCTATAGTATTTTAATCCTGAAAAGTTACGGATAGCTTTCTATTACCAACTAGATTATATAAGATATTGTTCCAAGTTTTCATCCGTCACGATGTCTACGACTGAAAAGGATAAAGTACAACTGACTGCAAAGTTAATTTAGTCCCTTCTTCCTATATTATTTTGTTGTTGTTTTTACAACGCTGAAGAATACCTTTTGATCATATGATTATTTTTTTTAGAACATCCCGTTTAAAAAGCTTATGCTATAATCATCTTCAGCGATGAGGGGCTTGCAACTTTTGATAGCTGGTATATCCATTATTTGTTTCCGGTGAATTTGATGTCAATCACGGGAGACGGACTTGTAAGCAAGAATCGGTTCACGAGAGGCTATAAATTTTTGAAAATTGGTGCACATTGTATTCGATTTCTGTAAATATGACAGTAAGAAAGTTTGTATCGATGGTCTATCGCTATAACCTAGGATTAACTGTTTACGCAACGGGTACAAACGATACGGTAATGTAAAACAATAAGGTAATTTTGTAATAATTAATAGTGTCATCTATGGTATTTTAATCCTGAAAAGTTACGGATAGCTTTATAATATCAACTAGATTATATAAGATATTGTTCCAAGTTTTCATCCGTCACGATATCTACGATTGAAAAGGATAAAGTTCAACTTCGACGGCAATCGATAGCCGCTGATGAGCTGATCAAAGTATATGACATCCATTTTTTGGTAAAAAAAATTCCTTTATGAGATTCACCAGTTTGAAAGTTTCAAGGGGTTGACAACTTCAGTAGTAAGGTACACACTGAAACCAAAAATAGGCGATACCAGTTGTGAGACATTTAGGGGATTTGTACGCGACAGGCAACTGTTAGCTCATAATCATCTTCGGCAATGAGGGGTTTGCAGCTCTCGCTAGTTGGCGTACATGTCATTTGATGAACAATTTGGTTCCCAAATGTAAAACATGCAAGGGACTTGTAAGTAATAATCGGCTGTTATGCTACACAAATCTTCAGCGATGAGGGGTTTGCAACTTTTGCTAGTCGGTATACCCATTATTTTTATCCGGTGAACTTGATGTCTATCACGGGAAAGGGACTTGTCAGTAGAATCGGTGCACGAGGGGCTAGAAATTAGTGCAAATTGTTGCACATTGTATTCGATTTATATAAATCTGACGGTAAGAAAGTTTGTATCGTTGGTCTATCGCTGTAAAATAGGATTTACTGTTAACGCAACGGGTACAAACGATACTGTAATGTAAAACAAGGTAGTTTCGTAATAATTAATAGTGTCATCTATGGTATTTTAATCCTAAAAAGTTACGGATAGCTTTATAATACCAACTAGATTATATAGGATATTATTCCAAGTTTTCATCCGTCACGATGTCTACGATTGAAAAGGATAAAGTTCAACTGACTGCAAAGTCAATTTAGTCCCTTTTTCCGATATGCTTTTGTTGTGGTTAGGGCAATCGATAGCCCTTGAAGAGCTGATCAAAATATATGCCATCAAATTTTCTGAACAAAAATCCTTCATGAGATAAGCCAGTTTGAAAGTTTCAAGGGGTTGACAACTTCAGGAGTAAGGTACACACTGAAACCAAAAATAGGCGATACCAGTTGTGAGACATGTAAGGGACTTGTAAGCAACATTCGACTGTAAGCAACAGTCGACTGTTAGCTCATAATCATCTTCGGCAACGAGGAGTTTGCAGCTTTTGCTAGTTGGTATACCTGTTATTTGTCTCAGGTGTATTCGATGGTAAGAACAATTTTGTTCCCAATTGTAAGACATGCATGGGACTTGTAAGTAATAATCGGCTTTTATGCTATAATCATCTTCAGCGATGAGGGGTTTGCAACTTTTGATAGCTGGTGCATCCATTATTTGTTTCCGGTGAATTTATTGTCAATCACGGGAGACGGACTTGTAAGTAAGATCGGTTCACGAGGGGCTAGAAATTTTTGAAAATTGGTGCACATTGTATTCGATTTCTGTAAATATGACAGTAAGAAAGTTTGTATCGATGGTCTATCGCTATAACCTAGGATTAACTGTTTACGCAACGGGTACAAACGATACGGTAATGTAAAACAATAAGGTAGTTTTGTAATAATTAATAGTGTCATCTATGGTATTTTAATCCTGAAACGTTACAAATAGCCTTCGTCCGATATTGTTTTGTTGTTGGTTTTACAACGCTAAAGAACAGCTTTTGATTATGTGATTATTCTTTTTAGAACATACCGTTATAAAAGCTTCGATAAGTTGACAATTTCAGCATTTAACCGACAGCGAAGAAACAAAACCAAAGTGTTGCTCTCGCAACACTTTAGCCGGCGAAGCCGGACAAAGGTTGCCGCAACACTTCACGTTGCCCGGGCAACGTAGGTCTAGTTCAACTTCAAATCAAACTTTTACTTTTAACCAACTTTCCGGTTTTTGCCGGATTCCGGACAAACTACTCGTCCTGCAAGAAAATGGTTGTCACCATCGTGTTCAACATTTCTTCTTATCCCTAAACCGAACATTTAATCAACTCCAAATGAAACTTTTACTTTTAACCGGATTCCGAGCGAACTACTTGTCGGACAAGAAAGTGATTTGCATATTCGTGTTCAGCATGTCTTCTTACCCCATAATCGACTATCACATTAGCTGTTTAAAAATATTTTGTTTGTCCCTTAATTTGACCCCCCCCCCCTCCCCACCCCTAAATTTAAAGCTACAGAGTCCATCTACGAACTTCACCTTACCCTTGCCCCAAAGAGTCCGCACACCAAGTTTCATCAAAATAACTCATTCCCTTCGAGAGTTGTCGTGCTAACAGACGGACAGACGGACAACTTTTACGATGTCATAGGTATCCCTCCATTTACGTTTTGGGATCCCAAAAAGTTAGACAAAGGACTGGGCCGTACTCCACGCAAGCTAATGACTTGCAATCCTCAATCCCTACCACAAGGAGAGTTTAATTCAGCGGTTACGAACTCGATTAACAGTTAAACATCGGTTACGACAGCCGAAGACTTGCTGATTCTTTCAATAGTTGCGGTTTTGATCGAAGTTTTGTTTGTCGTTCGCTCAGCCCGTTGCTTAATTTCCGTTTTTGAACGCCGTCGAAGTTCACCGTTTGCTTAATTAGTGTTTTTACGACTCCGGCGATCCTTGCCCGGTCGACGATTCAAGCAAACTTGGAACTTGCTAGCTCAATAAGTTCGACGGTCAGAGTCTGAAGGAGAAAGAAACTGTGACCGGCGACCAAAAACGGTATTTAAATAGAGACCTTTGAGTTTAAATGTAATTTCAAACTTCGATAAAAAACGTAACTAATGTTGAGTTCGGGCGGCCCACAACATCTCAGGGCATCACAATTCACAAACATGATATTGCTCGCTTTCAGGGTCAGGTTTAGACACTTCACAACAATATATACGGACCACTGAGGGCTGGCAGGCATATGAGTTCGGTAGCTCGGCCTCATAACTCGTTACTCGGCCCCATGCTCGTTAGCTGGACACCATAAGTGGCCACTCAAGTGACTAGATGCCAATCCCGGGCAACGTACAGTAACCCTAGGTTCACACAGACGTTCACACTGAGGCGATATCGGCCATCGCCGAGATTTTCGTCACGCAGCGATTTTCAATGTTGGGAAAATTCAACTTTAATCGGGCGACAGTACGATTTTATGCACGCACCAGCAACATGGACTACCCTTTGGATGATTCTCTTTTAGAAAAATTACTTATTGCTGTTCAGTTCTACCCATTTTGTATGAAAAGCGAGAAAAGGGATTTTTTTCAACTTATTCGCGTTACATTCTGTTGCCGACGAAAATTCAGTGTGAACATCCAGGCGATAAAAATCTTCCATCACTGCGATTGAAAAATCTCATTCATCGCCGCGATTTGCTCTGTGTGAACCTAGGGTAAGGTAATAAGAACAGGCACCACCAGCGCCCACTGAATAAAAGAATGAGATGTAAATCTCATACAATCATCCTCTCAAGTACAAATGATTCGAGTAAACCACGCCGAGTTTTTTTTTGGAATATCAAGACCATGAAATTTACCATGAACGGTGTCTTTTCACTTCCTAGACGTCAGATTGAAGGCAGGCTAGGTAAATTTTGCCCCAATAGTTTCACGGGTATCTTTTTGCTTTTCTCTGGGGTTTTATTCGTAAATTCCAATTGGAGGTTTGAAGGCATTGACAATATGACAATAGTTCTCTGACGGACTTTTGGTCCTGTGGTTCCAAGATAGGCTTTAGATACACAAAGCTTCGACTGGTGCCGTAAGATCACACAGTAGCTACCCGGCACAATAAGGGAGACAAAGCAGGTGAGAAAATGAAATAAAGTAAAAAGAAAAACAACAAAACTGATAAAAAAAAACAAAAAAAAAACTGATAAGCTATACCAGTATCACTATACCAGTATCCTTTATTATGTTTCTTGAAGGCAACTTTCAGAAATTACTGATTGCAGATTTAATGGATCGTCGTACGGATCGTTCGAACCATACTATCGAACAACCGTTCACACGCACTTACCGGAACGGCTCCTCTGTTGGAAATCTCAATACAATTTTTCTTCGTCGCTGATAGCTGGGAAAGTGCCAGTACGCATTCGCGTTGAACTTTGCGTTGCTTGGACCAGAGAAATCTGACAAGGTGCCGCACGCCACCATGTCTGCCATAAGACTCCGGAGCACCAGGAGAAGAACAACAGACAGAGACAGCCTCCGCTAGGGCGTGTTGTAATTTGGAATTTTTCTGAAAATAAAACTTAGATAAAGCCTTCGAAAATTGTCACTATTTTTAGCTAGCAGATGAGAATCACTTTATAGATAAATATTCTTTGAGCCCAAGCTGACTTTGAAACATTTATTCAAACAATGTTTACAACGGATACGTCAGTTACGGTTCTTCATCAGCAATATTTTGGCCCTTCTTGGCAAGGGTCCTCGTCAGGCCGTCAATCTTCTATGTCGACTTCGGGGAAGGAAATAAATCTGTAATAAAGAACTGAAACTTCTACCGACTATAAATATCTTATTAGGGTAAATTAATTTCGAAGCACACACTCCAAAAGACACCAGTGAACCTCGGAATCTCGGAAAGAACGAGAACCGTCACCCACACGATGACTCGAATCCTGTGTCAACCAATAAACGGCGTTCGCTGGGGACAGCTATGGCAACGCTTCCGGCTCTTTCACTAGGTAGGGTACACGGGGATTCTTCATCGACACGTAGAGTTCATCAAGAGTATCATCCTTCTCTCCGCTGGTGCGTTATACTACGTAAACTACGAAGCGAATTTGCGCACATTTTGTTGCTAGAGATTCTACAAGCTTTAAGAGGTCTACCCTCTAAATGTCATTTGAAGGTCTCACTAGGGCATTTCACAAATGACGCGACCATTGCTGCCTCTTACTTTCTCTTAAACCAGGGGTTCCCAACCTTTTCCATGCCGCGTACCCCTAATCAAGGTTCGAAAAGACTGCGTATCCCCTTTTTCAGAACGTAAAAAGGACGATGGTTATTATCATAAATGATATGGCATACATGTTTAAAAATATTTATAAAATCAATGACGCAATCACTAGAGGCTGCTTTGTAGCAAACATTTTGGCAAATCTCGGCTCGACGACATTAGCGCCAGATCTTTAACAGTCAGCCTGTTTCTGTGTTTGGTTTGATGTTCTACATGCTTTCGCCAAGCTGCATCGCAAACTTTTTCGTTAGCTTAATTCTCAACCTGAATGACGAGATCACTTGCAATGTCTTTGATTCTTCTTGAAACAATAGTTGCGTTTTCGATCGAAGTTTTGTTCACCGTTAGCGTAGCCGGTTGCTTAATTTCCGTTTTCAAACGCCGTCGAAGTTCAGCGTTTGCTTAATTACTTTTTTACGACTCCGGCGATCCTTGCCCGGTTGACGTTTCTTCGACGATTCAAGCAAACTTCGAACTAGCTGGCTCACGAAGTTCGACGGTCAGAGTTTGAAGGACGAAGGAACTGTGACCGGCGACCAAAAACGGCAATTAAACGAAGACCTTTGAGGTTGAAGGTAACTTCAAACTTTGATCAAAAACGCAACTAATACTATTTGAAACAGGAACAAATTTTACGGCAGTAGGCAAGCTGATTTTGAATCAACATTATTTCATTGACTTTCACTAGGGCTTGTAATTGAGGCGTGACGCACGGGTTGACAACACCCATCCCCCCAAAAGGATGGGCCAGAATTAAAAAGAAAAGAGTCGGCGCGAAAAATAGTCGGTATAAATGACCTGTTGGTCAGTAAAAGATACCTTGCCCCTTAAGATACATTTTGGCTGGTGATGCCTCTGCTGGTAATATTAGACGTACCCCTTGTTTACGCGCACCACCGGTTGGGAACCACTGTCTTATGCAGCGTTTGCAAGTACAGGAAAAATTTAACAGAATCCGATCTTGGTGACAAGATTATGTTTACACTTAGAGGGAAAAAAACAAATTCGCCAAACCAGAAAATCTGACAATAATAAATTCACTAGCCAATATAAATATCTTTTGAGAGCATCTATGACGTCAGTACTGATGACTACTGCTCTCAAAAGCTAGCTAGACTTTTTTTGTTCTGTTTACCAGCGCCGCCGACGAGATTCCTTTCAAGACAGGAATAGACAGGAATTCCTTTCATCATGAAAGGATTCCCGTCCCGCTAGACTTTTTTTCTAGTCGTCTTCACGAACGGAATCCTTTCGAGTTGACTGGAATTTCTTTCTACTCCAAAGGAGTTCTTGTCCGTGTAACGTTAAACAACAGAACAAGACATAAATCCGAACCTTCGTCTCTGTCTTGCCAGTTCAGCTAGATTGTGACGGAACGCAGCCGAATTAGGGATCGACTAAAAAAAAGGCACGGATGACGTGGCACAGGAGGCACGAGTAATAAGAAAAGATTAGAAAGTAGTAGAAGTCCTTCAAAACTGAAGAGTAGTGTATAACAATGAACAACAACATATGTTAATAAGTGTACGGTATACGGTCAAATTGGGTACCTGGGTGCTTTAATAAATAATTTTCCTACTCTTGACCAGAGGTCATCCGGTGAAGCAATATTTTTACCGACTGGAGCCGAAATTCAAGCGTCACATATGTATACTCGGTCACTAAGAGCGTGTTCCACCCTTCTAACAATAGTTACTATTAGTTACTATTTCCGTTCCATCCTCACGAAAATTTACTACGCTGACCGTTCCAACCTTGTCGGAATAGTAACTAATAGTTACTATTTGCTTATCATGCTCGGGAGCGTAGTTACTACGCATCTCTGTAATGTGATTGGTCGGATTCGCCCCTGGCGTGAGATCCTGCTGCAAAATAGAAAAATCGTTCCAGACTTGACGGCAAAAAGCCAGAATTCGTGACGTCATGCGTAGTAACTACGGTAAGTAGGGTGGAACACGCTCTAAAGCATTCCACGCCAGGCAACGTCGTCCAGCGCGTGGCTTTACACCTTCATATTTTTTAGCACAAGCTCGCTGCGAATCAACATATCCTGTTGAAACAAGTCAGCTGACAGTTTACCGGGGGATGTCGAGGGGATATTAAGGTTGTGATATCATGCAAACCTACCGTTTTCGTCAGGACCGCTAGCTTTTCTATGACTTGATGATCGACGAGAATCTTCAGCGCAACCGGGTCCCTCGACAATTGGCCAATGGCTTTTGTTGCGTTTAGAACAGCGCTACGATGTTCATATTCAAGTAGACAGACAAGTCTCTCCAACCCTCCGGCAAGGCACTGAGATGAATCAGAAACAGTCTAAAACATAAGAATAAAATATACAAGGAAAAGCAGTTCTTGTAATACCAATCCAAACGCTTCTTCCCTAATTGCTGAGTAGAGAAGGTTCTTCCAGCAATTAATAACATGACACCGTTTGTTCATTAAGCCAAAAGGCCATGCGAGTGGAAGGCCTTGTGAATCAACCTACTGGATCAACCTTATCGCCATTGATCTTAAAAAAGATTTTGACCTCATCTTCCATTCCACTCTGCCAAGGAAGCTTTTAAATGACTTTAGTGTCCATCCTTTCCTTGTCCGACTAATCGCAGCTTTCCTTTCTGACAGGTCCCAGAGAACAAAGTACGGAAATGTCTTTTCTGACCCACTACCAGTTTACTGTGGTGTGCCCCAAGGCACTATCCTCGGACCTCTACTTTTCCTGGTCATGATCAATGACCTTGCAGGCTCCTGTGACGACCGTTGGAAATTCGTCGATGATCTTTCGGTCTTGGAGCGTTGTTACAAAAATATCCGGAGCAGTGCAGCCACCATAATGAATGACATTAGTGAAGAAGCTTCAGTCAACCAAATGACCGTCAACCAAGACAAATCAGCCGTCCTAACTGTATCTTTTCTCAGGTCCAATCCAACTTTCCAACCTGACCTACCTGATCACAGCAGAGTGGAGGAGCTCAAACTTTTAGGTGTTCATCTAACTTCAGATCTCAAATGAGATAAGCAAGTACAATCTATGCTGAAAAGAGCAAATATGGGCATAAGGTCTCTCAAAATGCTCGCCCGCCATGGCACCCCGAAACACCACCTCCTTCGCATTTACCTTGTGTTCATTCGCCCTTCCCTTGAATACTGCTGTCCGGTATGGCATTTCGGTTTAACACGGGAGCAGTCGGAACGCCTCGAGAGGATCCAGTACTGGTCTTTACTAATAGTATCAAAATCCCCCAAAATCCCGTACATTTCCCTTCTTAACGAGTTCGGTCTCGCATCTTTGTCAAACCGTAGACACCAACTTTCTACTAAGTTTGGTGAACAACTACTGGAAAACCCCAGCCATCGGCACATCCTTCCCCCTCCCCACATTCCCGACCGCATAAGGCCACAGAGAATGGCAGCACAAGCAGTTCCTAAGCTCCAACCCATTCGGGCAATTCATGCGCGGTACGAAAGAAGTTGTGTCCCCTCCTTTGTGAGTTTTTTCAAAGCGAAATTTTAAATTCTTTTCCTCTTTTTTATAATATTTATTGAATTTTTAGCGTTTTAGTTTGTTGCAATTCTTGTTTTGTGTAATTATTTAATATTTGACTATGTAAAAGCGCAATTGTATATAGTTATGTTTGACGAGATAACAAATATTCGGTTTTTTGTGAATACCGTAAGGAATGTTTATCGAATAATAAAGATTGATTGATTGATTGATTGATTACTATGAACAGAATAGTATAGGCAATTGGTTCATCATTCTGGGTGATCGTAATATTTCATATGAAGAGGCTCTCATTAAAATTGACGCTCCTAAATTAACTGACCGCAGAAATACTCTTTCAAAAAACTTGGCACAAAGATAATGTATTGACCCCAGATGGCCCATCTATTTCCCTCCTCCCCTCCCGTCTTCCGTGCGTCGGTCCGAGAAGAATACTGGCGGCAATCAGTTTTCTCCATATCCTGCTAATTCTTCTGCCCAATTTTTACGTAGTTTCATCCATCATTTATTTCTGGTCATATCTTGCAAGTGTATTAGTTAATTTGTTTCGTGTCTGTGTATTTCGTAAATATTTTATTTCTCTTCTAGCTTTAAGCTATTCTGATATCAAACTTGATTGATTGATTGATTAAGAGTGAGACCTGTACCCAGAGGCGTTACTCGCCAAAATGTTTTTTTTTGGGGGGGGGGACGAGGCATTTACTGACTGGCTGGTAATTCTTACCGACTTTTTCTGCAGAAAATACGACTGTTTTCCACAACAAAAATTAAATTAAAATCGACTGATTTTCAGAAAAACCGACTATTTTGACAAAAAATCGACCAATCTTCAGAAAAACCGACTGTTTTCATGAAAAAATCAACTGTTATGACGAAAAATTGCGGCTCGATGCGCCACAATTTTTTCGAAATTTTTCGCGAAGCGCCGACTCGTTTATTTTTTACCGACTGGCCGACAGCATTGGGGGGGGGGGGGCGTTCCCCCCTCCCTAGTCGTGAAGACCCTGCCTGTACATCGTCCGATGAGATATTAGTTTCAGATATTGATTCAGCATGTCTCCTTACCCCTGTCGACTGTCTCACTGGCTTCCAGAGTATATTCTGTTCGCCCCTTAATTTGACACACCCACCCCAAAATATTGGTGTATGGAGACGCATCTACGAGCCTACTTTTACTTTGACCTAAAGGCCTATTTACACTAAGTTTGAATAAAATATCTCAACCCCCTTGGACAGACAGAAGGGCAACTTTAACGAAGCCATAGGTATCCGGTCACTTAGGTTTTGGGATGCCAAAAAAAGAAGGAAGGAGGTACTATCAAGGAAGACTGGGGTTTGCTTATCGATTTGTACCTTAGAAACTACGCAGAGCTTGGCTATTCCATTCGCCGCAGCAGCAACAACCTCGGATTCTTCGTGATTAAGCAGGAACCACAAAAGCTTAGCAGCGCTGAACTCTTCCAATATTTGGACATTGGCTGGGTCTTCAACGGAATTTCCAACCTAGAACATACAACATGCAGTTGTTACCCTTTTAGTTCGTGAAGATGCTTTCAAGCAGTTGTCTTAGAATATAAAAGGGTTGTTGAAATACTGACCTCTGCTTGAAAAGCAATCTGTGCTCTGTTCCTGAAATCATAAGACTCGAAGTGAAAATAAGGCCCATTATCGTCTGGTTAAAAACTAATCTTGAAGAGAGATGGGCGGGTAAAAACCCACATCGAGAAGTTGGGAGAAGCACGTTTTGGCCCTCCCTCGGTACAAGACGGTAAAGGGATCGACTAAAAAGAGGCACGGTACGGCACGACTTGGTGTAGGCGGCTAAAAAGACGCACGAAAACTAAAAGGGACCTTTCAAGATTCAGAGTGAGGGTCGGGAACTATGTTCTAACGTGCGTTCTTGGAACTCTCACTTACTTGTTCGCTTCTACTACTTGCTAATCTCTTCTCATAACTCATGCCTCTTGCGCCATGCGGTGCATCTTTTTAGTCAATCCCGACGGTAGACACCTATTGCCAACTTTAAAGTGCAAACACATTATCACGATTACCAACCGGATTTTCTGCAATTTTAAAGAAATATTTAATTTTTTGCTGTGTTCCTACTATTGCTTGATTCTTGCTAAGTATCTTTCATAGCCGTCATGGCATCCACGGGTGGTAATGGTAAGGTTGACAAATGGCCTCTTTTGGAATGTTCCATCTTGAGTTAATTGATTTGTTGTACTGATAAGGCGGGTTTAATATGAAATTTAAAAAATCTCAACTTTCCGTATGAGCTGATGGTGCCGAAAATCCTTCTTCCTAAATTGACGGAGACGTATCAAAGACGGAGATTGTATCAAAGGATACAACTGGATATGCTTGCGAAAACAAAGTTCTGAACAACTTTCTTGGATCCTTAATATAAGCCAGTTAATACCCCCGCGTTTTCGTGCCAGAATCTGAAACCCAGTCAGAACAGTACAAAAATATTAAATTTCTGGCACGAACCCTGATGAAGGCTGGATTTAAAAATCCAAGAGTAGTTATATAAAGGGGGTTCTGGCTCACCCTCCCCCCAATTTCAAAACCCCATTTTAACATCAATTTCTTAAATTTTAACATCCTTTTTACCAAATTATCCCCCTTTTTAAGAACATTTTTATTTTCTTACTTCCAAAATAAAGGATACAAGAAATGAGAATATTACCCTTTACTACATATAAAATACTACAATATACTACTACTTCTTTTTTTTTACATTTTTCATTTTTTATTCAAATATTACTGAGTAAACAGTTCTAAATCCACATATGTTTCTTTGTTCTTGTTTTCGCGTACAATAGGCTGCAAAACCAGATTTTTCTTTAAAAGTAATTCGTTAGCAATAGCATTATATTTCTGTGTTATAAACAAATCACATGGTTTGTCATTATGATTAATAACTACAACCAACTTATCACCATATTTTGTCTTAGCAATTCTCATTTTAACGATAGTATATTTCAAACCTAGAACTAGTTCTTCTTTCCTGATTGTCTCATTGTATTTTTTATCCACGAAGTATTTATTCATTCTGATTGTATTCAAGACTTCCTTTGTGGACTCCATTTATTAGGGGATGATTTTATTAAATAAAAATCCAAAGCTCCTAATTACCGGCAGATCGTAACACCTGTGGTGTGAGAGATGCGTCACACTAAATATTCTCGAATATTCTCGAATATTTAGATGCGTCACCTCCAGCAGATAACAAGACTCGGCGGAGAAGATTCGCGAATATATATAGTGTCGCGCATCTGGTTAAGGAGACATTTGTAAACAAGTTGAGATTAAGAAGGTGTTGAAGAAAGAAAAAATTTCCAATGTAAGTATTTTTAGTTTTCTAGCGATAAAAACAAGGATATCCAGGTAGATATCTAGCAAGATAGGAATAGCTGCATCTGAAACAAAAAATTACGCAAATATCAAATATACCACACGAGTTATCAGATGACGAAGCGCATCACAGGAGATGACGTAGGAACCAGATGGCCTTGACAGATTCTGTAAAGAATTTTTAATGGGTTAGATAATGTTGCGAAGCGCGTCACACGAGATGAAGTAGGAATCAAATGGCCTTCAAAAATTCTGTAAAGGAATTATCTGGGTCAGATAATGTTGCGAAGCGCGTCACACGAGATGAAGTAGGAATCAAATGGCCTTCAAAAATTCTGTAAAGGAATCATCAAGGTCGTTAAAAGATTTTTATTTTCAGATGAACAGCGAAGGTATTCAGAAGAAAACAGCAACCATTCCGAAAAAGTATATGAATGGGTTGTTCAAACTGGAGAAATCGGAGCAAGAAACATTCCTTTCGCTGTGGAGTAAGGTAGTCACAGCCTCAGATGAAGTCGAAGGTGAAGACCGTACGACAGCGTGTTCCTCTGTTGACAAGAAAAAAGAGAAGAGCGTGCAGTTTTTAGCCGATATTAAAGCGAATTTACATGCTTCGCGAAGGTTTGGAAACTTCAAAGTGGACGTAAGCATCAAGAAGGTGCTGAGCAGCAAAATATGTGGAATCAGTTTGGAACAAGCAGAACGTTTAATTATTGATTTAAATAAAGTGGAGGTGTATTTGGATTATTTATCAGTGTTACTAAAAGCGAAAAAAGGTGAAGTGTATGCGTACATGCAAAAACTGTTCAATGACAACCCTGAGAATCTATACAAGTGTTTTCTTGAAGAACGATTTAAGAAATATGGAGAAAGCAAATCAACAATAAGAAGATATCTTCAGTTGTATGGATTAGTCCGCGAATATCCTGGAATAGCTTTCTGTGGGAAAGGGTACTATTGCATCGTCGAAAATGAAAAAGCTATTCGCAAAGCGATCCAAGAGGATGAGATATTGTCTTCATTACTCAAGGAGCATCCTGCGCAAGTTTTCTTATCCGATGAAGTGTTGATTGATTTTGATAATCTGAGTCTATAAATGTTGAATTAAGTTTTCTCAATAAATTGGTGTTTCATTGATTGAGTTATAAGCTAGATTTTGTTGCTAGGTGGTGGTTATGTGTGAAGAGTCACACTGGTGGAACATTCTTCTGAACTATTGACGTATTCTTGCAATATTTATAGCCATTCAGACGGACTTGTTTCATGTATTTTTCGCGAGGAAAAAATCGAAAGGTTTTACGCATCTCTGTTTCTCTCTGAATTACCTCCTCAATTGTTAACTGTTCGCATTTTAGCATTGACAACAACTCAGTATAAAAATCATAAATAGTCCTAAATTCTGCTTTTCTATCAGCAATGCTTAATTGCTTTTCAATTATTTCGATGATAACAGCACCCAAACTTAAAGAAGCTAGCGGTAGCACTAGAAACGCAGACATTCCTGCTGCTGAAAAGAGGAATTTGGATACAAGTAAGCTATTACTTATACGATTGTAGTACTTGTAACTGCGACGGTAAACATACATTTTCTTTTCTAATTCTTCCATTTATAATATAATAAAATTGTTTCGAAAAATATTTCTAACAAAATAAAGAGTAGTAACCAAATGCCGATTTCGTCAAGAGTAGTAACCAAAAGCGGATTTTCGTCAAGAGTAGTAACCAAATGCCGATTTCGTCAAGAGTAGTAAAGAATAAAGGAAACCCGTGACTAGTAGTAAAGCATGTGCGAAACCCATAAGGGCGTCGGAAAATACATAGTAAAGGATTTGGAAAACCAGTGCTTTTCTTTACGGCTGAGAAAACGCAGACTGGGAAATTCATTAATAAAAATATTCTCCTATTAAATGATGAATACTGCAGAGGTTATTCAGCTTTGTAAAAAGGTTATATCAAACAACAAAGCGGTTATACAAAGATTATCGCTATACACATATAATGAACTGCGGACTTATGCGAAAATTAATAAAATCAAAACAAATGGAGCTAAGAAACATGAAATAACAAATAATATAATAAACCATCTTAATAAGTATATTTTGATAGCTGAAGATAAAATTAAAATTGAACGCAGAAACGAAAGAACTCATAATAAGAACAGACCATCCGACTACAAACCAGAACCGAGATTACGAACCATTCTGGAAGATGAGATAAAAGAAAATAATACTACCATTACAAAACAAAAACAAGAATACAATGATAACAAAGAAAAAGAGACAAGTGAATTAAAAAGATTTCTAAAAAACAAAAACCTATCCACCCGTGGAAACCGAGAAGAAGTCATACAAAAGGTTGAAGAATACTATAATAATATTATTACCAAACATAAAGATTCCGTACAGAAAAATAGAGATATCATAAGAGATCAAACAGAAAGACGTGATAACAGTAGACAGAAAGTAGTCGATTTATCCACTCTCTTTATAAATAAGAAAAAAATCAAAGAAGAAAAATTAATTCCTGATCATTTATTTAGAAAGGAAGAAGAACAGCAGCCTACTATTTCTAGGGAAACGGAAAACCTTTATACCATCAACGTTTCTATTGAAAGCAATGGAAGAGAAAAAGATACTCTTATTGCTTTTGTTTTCGCAGATTTGAGACGAAGAATGAACGAAATAAATCAATATAGAGTTCAGTTTGTAACCAGGGTTATATTCTATAGACAGGAAAATGATGAAGAAGTAGTAGTATATTACAACAGTACTTCTTGGATTTTAAATAAAAATAGCATTCTTACTCATAATCATTTGGATGATAATAACAAGAGACTTAGTTCTTTAAGTAATACCCCTCGATCTGGGCTACAATTTAGTCGGTATGAAGGAATTGATTATAGGATGACACGAATAGAATCTTACATGGGAGGAACGTTTAAAATACTACCAGATTTCGTAAAAAATAAAAAAGCGTGCATAAATATAAACAATTTAGATCAAAAATGCTTTCTTTGGTCCATCTTAGCACATTTATACCCAACCAAGGACAACGCTGAGAGAATTTCGAAATATAAACAATATGAGAACGAATTTGATTTCGAAGGGGTTACCAACTTCCCAATGGATACTAAAGATATACACAAATTTGAAAATAGATACAACATTAAGATTTGTTTATTTCAAATTGAAAAAGAGAAAATTATCAGAAGTCATATACTAAAAAGTACAATTAATGGGAAAACTGCAAAACATATCGTTCATTTATTGTATTTCGATAATCATTATGTACTGGTAAAGGATCTGAGCAGATTAGTTGGTCCTCAAATATCTAAAAAGAAAACAAAGACATACCTCTGCACTTATTGCGGAAGGCATTTTAAGAAGGAAGAATGCTTTGAAAAACATGAAAGTAAAAATAATTGCGAAGATCCTGATATAATAATGCCTCCTGAAGGTTCAAGTATACAATATAAAAATATTGCAAAACAAATGAAAGTACCTTATTGCATAATAGCAGACTTTGAGTCTTATAACGAAGAATACAATCAGGTAAACGGGAAGAAAACAATAAAAGTGGCCAAACAGAAGCCATTTGCTTACGGATTTCAGGTATGCTGTTCCTTTGATACAAACCAGAACAAATACTACGATTATTTCGGTGAAGACGCTGCAAAACATTTTGTTAAAACCATTACAAAAGTATCCACAGAAATTGCAAACAAATATGAAAGCAGACAAAGAAACCACACTTATACCAATGCAGAAATTGTGAATAAATGGAATAAACTAACTAATAAGACTTGTCATATCTGTACAACTGAAATTACTGAAAATCCTCACTTTGATCACGACCACATGACAGGAGAAGATAGGGGATTTGCTCATGCTGAATGTAATATGAAATACAGGATTCCTAGGCATATCCCGGTAGTAATGCATAATTTATCTAAATATGATTCCCATCTGTTTGTTAGAGAATTGATACCTGATAACGGAATTTTTGAAAGTGCAGAAAGTTTCATATCATTCTCGAAATCAATAAGTATTACAAAAGCGGATACGGAAATAAAATATGAGATGCGGTTTATAGATTCAATTAGATTTATGGCTTCATCTTTAGACAAACTATCAGCAAATTTAGCGAAATGTGATTGCAAAGTACCCTGTAATCATCTAAGAGAGAATTTCAAGTACACATCGAATAGTTTCAGTAACGATGAAGAATTCAAAGAAATAATTAAAAAAGGGGTATATCCGTATGAATTCGTAGACAGTTTCGATAAAATGAATTGTACAAACTTACCATCCATAGAAAGCTTTTATTCTAGGTTGACGGGGAAAGGTATTGACAAAAGTGATTATAAAAGAGCGGTATCTATATGGAAGCAATTTAACTGTGAAACATTACTTGATTATACCAAGTTGTACCTAAAAAGTGATGTGTTAATTCTATCAGATGTTGTGGAGAATTTCAGGAACGTTTGTATACGGAATTATGATTTGGATCCACTTCATTACTTCTCAGCTCCTGGGTTGACATGGGATTCTTTCTTAAAGCATTCAAAAGTAGACTTACCGTTATTCTCAAAGGAAGACATGTATACCTTTATAGAAAAAGGAATAAGAGGTGGTGTATCCCAATGTATAAAAAGATACGCAAAAGCAAATAATAAATATACAAGTGATTATAATAAGCATAAACCATCTAATTACTTAATGTATTTAGACGCTAATAATTTATATGGGTGGGCGATGTCGCAGAATTTACCAGCGAGTGATTTCCAATTCATTTCCATACCGGATGATTTGAAAGAAAGGAATGAATACGAATCAATCGAGTATTACAACCATCTAAAAACTCATATCAATTCGATAATGAAATTACAGAATGTAGGTGCTATATATGAGGTAGATTTAGAATATCCAAAAGAACTACACGAATTACACAAGGATTTACCATTAGCACCGGAACACTTTAACGGTAAGCTATGTACCACAGTATTAGATAAAACCAACTATGTAGTTCACCACAGGAATCTAGAATTTTATTTACAAAAAGGCTTGATATTAAAAAGAGTACACAGAATACTAGGATTCACTGAAAGTGCTTACTTAAAAGGATATATAGACCACAACACAGCACTTAGAACTAAAGGTACAAATGATTTTGAGAAGGACTTCTTTAAGCTTATGAATAATGCTTGCTTTGGAAAAACTATGGAAAACGTAAGGAAGCGAGCGGATATGGAAATAATAACGGATGATACAACAAGAGAAAAAATAATAAAGAAACCCAACTTTAAATCTGAAATAATATTCAGTGAAAACTTTTCAGTAGCAAGAATGTCAAAGGAAAAGATAAAATTAGACAAACCAATGTATATCGGCTTTGCTGTATTGGAACTATCCAAGTTATTGATGTATGAATTCCATTATGATTATATGAAGCCTAAATATGGAGATAAAATTGATTTGTGTTATATGGACACTGATTCTTTCATATACGACATTCGAACCGAAGATTTCTATGAAGATATCAAACAGGATTTGAATGAGAGGTTCGATACATCTGATTATGCGAAAGATAATCCATATGGGTTTCCTAGTGTAAATAAGAAAGTGATAGGAATGATGAAAGATGAATTAGGTGGACAGGTTATGACAGAGTTTGTTGGATTACGATCAAAAGTATATGCTTATTTAAAGGACAACCAAGACCCTTCAAAGGCTAGCAAAAAACTGAAAGGAATAAAAACCAATATAGTTAAAGATAAAATTACGATTCAAAACTATAAGGATGTACTGTTTGGTAAAACGGAAAACCTTTCTATAACCCAGTATAACTTAAGATCATACAAGCACAATATGTTTCTAGAAGAACAGAATAAAAAAGCGTTAGATCCTAAGGATGATAAAAGGATAGTAACAAGCGATAAAATACACACTTTACCTTTAGGTTATAAACATTAAATTCAAGTACCTACTTCAAAAATTCAAGTACCTACTTCAAAACTTCAAGTACCTACTTAAAAACTTCAAGTACCTACTTAAAAAATTCAAGTACCTACTTAAAAAATTCAAGTACCTACTTCAAAAATTCAAGTACCTACTTCAAAACTTCAAGTACCTACTTCAAAACTTCAGGTATATACTTAAAATACTCAAGTAAATCTTATAATGAAAAATTCTTCCTAAATAAATGAATGAAAAGGCTCCAATCAAAGTCTATGACTTTAGTGAAAAGAACACTTATCAGAATAAGCACGACCTTGCACCTCAGTGGCCATTTAGACTCTTAATTTGTGGTAGTTCTGGAACAGGGAAAACTAACCTTCTTTTGAATTTAATTTATGAATATCTTTGTTTCAACCGAATATACTTGTATGCAAAAGATCTTGAAGAAGATAAGTATCAAGACCTTATAACCAATTTAACCACTTTGGAGTCACAATGCAAATCGAAAGTCTTAACAGTAAGTAACAATCTTGATGATATTGTCGATGTTGACGACTTAGACCCTGAGTACCAAACTTGATTATCTTTGACGATTTTGTCACTGAAAAAGACCAGAAGAAAATAGAAGATTTATTCATAAGAGGAAGAAAGAAAAATGCCTCGATTGTTTATTTATCACAGAGCTATCATAAAACGCCAAAGGTGGTAAGGCTCCAGTGCAATTATTTTGCATTCTTTCAGTGTTCTAATCCAAAAGAAGTAAAATTAATAAGACAAAGCCATGTATCCAGTATAGACAATGAAACATTTCTCAAACAATTCGAGACGGCAACCAAGGGCTACGGTTTTTTCTTCATAGATTTAAAAATAAAAGATAAAACCCTTAAGTACAGGAAAAACTTTGAAAAATTTACCGGATAATTTATTTCTATAATAAATGAATAAATTTGGTAGTGTTGGAAAAAAGGTTAGTAATGAATCGAATGAAAAGAGAGTTACTGATGACAACGGTAATATTAACCTACAAGGTAAGAGAATTATTATGTTAGGGGATGCGAAAGCTGACCAGGACGCTATTAGTTTCAGATCTATGACTATTATTTTGAATCAATTTAAAGAAGAAATTACCGCACAACAAGTGGGGGCAAATCAGTACTTTAGCGAAGATATCAACAGATTAACTGCGATAGATGATTCTCCTGATAATTCGTTGGTAAGGAACAAAGATAAAGGGTTATTTGTAAAAGAAATAGTTCGAGTTAATGATAAAGAGATTAACGCTGAAAACAAGTTGATAACAAATGTTCAAAACCCTAGAAACAAAAATGATGCTGTTAATTTAGCAACGTTAACTATGAATCTTTTAGATTATGACAAAAAGCTTCTTGGGCAACACACCCATAACGGTATAATTGAAGGAAAGATTGCTGGCCAAAAAACTCGTATCGATAATATTGAAAGAGCAGTAGTAAATATTTTAAAAAGGCTTCTAGAGCTAGAGCTAAAACCTGTTGACAAACCATTCGTTACCAGAATAGAAAAAATGATGGCTGGTAAATAAATTTTATAAGATAAATTAATTCCCTAATAAATGGTTGAAACAATGGAGTATACAGTTTATTTGTCAAAGCTTCAGAAAGGAAAGCTGAAGAAATGCTTTGGTGCAAAACAAAAATGTCAGATACGTGTTAGTCATAGTAGACAAAATGAACGAGAACCAGTTAAGTTACTTTTAAGTAAACGACAAATTGATAAAATTGAAACATGTAAAATGAATAATAAGGGCTGTGATATTGATGTATCATACAAACAGATGAAAGAAGCGATTCAAAAGGGTGGATTACTTCCATTTTTAATACCGCTAGCAATTACCCTTGGTAAGGCAGCTTTAACAAGTGGTGCTGCTGCTTTGGGTACATTCGCTGGTAAGAAAATTATGGATAAAATGACCAACACAGGTGGAGCGCTAAAACTTCCTGGAACACAAAAAGTTGTCGGTCATGGGGTACGTGGAAGGCCTAGGAAGGAAAAAAACGATGATGTCAACATAGGTGGAGCGCTTACACTCCCTGGAACACAAAAAGTTGTCGGTCATGGGGTACGTGGAAGGCCTAGGAAGTAAAAAAACGGGGACATCAAAAAAAGAAGCAAAAGTAAAGTAGGACCCCTAACTAATTTTGATATTATGGATGCATTAGGGAGTATACCACAGTTTCGAGGTGTTTTCTCTTTAGATACGCTACCCAAACATATAAACGATTCGGAATGCGGTGTCATTAATTATGATAAACTCGGAATGCCTGGAACTCACTGGGTTGCCTATTGTAATCTACCTGAATACCCCCATGTAGAATTTTTTTATTCTTTCGGTATTCCCCCGGGAAAAGAAATAATTAAATATCTAAGAACTTCAAAGAAAAAAATAGCTTATGAAAATCTTGCTGTTCAAAATATAGATGAATTAAACTGTGGTTTTCACTGCATTTCCTACATCCAGCGGAAAATGAAGAGTTGGTAGCTTTTCGTTTAAGAAAATTGTTTTCTAATAAATGGAGATTTATTGTATGAAATGTAAAAAGAGCACTGACACTGAATCAATGTTTAAGGCAGTGTCACAAAAAAATAATGTTCCAATGCTGAAAGGGAATTGTGTTATTTGCGGATCGAGGAAAAATCGCTTTTTAAAAAAAACCTCAACGCAGAAACAGATATTTTAAAGACGTATTATTCTAATTATTCAGGTGTGGATGATATTTACAGAAAATTAAAAGAAAATGGTGTTAAGGTTTCCAAGGATAAAATAAAAAATGTGTTGCAAAATGAGAATGTGTATACGTTACACAAACCTTCCTATCATAACTTTGAAAGGAGGCGAGTGTATGTTCACTATGTTGATGAGCAATGGCAAGCTGATTTAGTTGACATGCAGAAATATAAAAAAGCGAATGATAAAGCAAATTACATCTTGACTGTTATTGATTGCTTTAGTAAATATGCTTGGTGTGTCCCTTTGAAAGATAAAACAGGTGCTGGAATAATAAACGCATTCAGTCATATATTTAAAGAAAGAATTCCTAGAAAGTTGCAAACTGATAAAGGTAAGGAATTTGTTATGAGAAATGTTCAAACTTTTTTGAAAAATAACGGCATACACTGGTTTGCATCTGAAAGCGAATTGAAAGCGCAAATTGTAGAACGATTCAACAGAACGCTAAAAGAAAAGTTATGGAAATATTTCACTCACAATAACACAACTAATTAGATTGATATTTTACCTTTATTTGTGAGTAATTATAATAACTCGTACCACCGTTCAATACAAATGAAACCAGTTGATGCTAGTAAAAAGGTTAATCAGAAAAAGGTTTTTAGTGCTCTGTTTCCTCCAGTAGATGACTACAAAATCACAGGAAACGTCAAAGTAGGGGATTTAGTCAGAATTAAAAAAGAAAAAAGTATTTTCGATAAAGGACATTTACCTAATTATACGGATGAGGTATTTCAGATAGCAACCATCAGACCTACCATTCCCATTACTTATGAAATATCTGACAAAAGTGGGGAATTAATTCAAGGAGGGTTTTATGAAAAAGAACTTTCAAAATTTATTATGAAATAAAATTACTTGTATATAAATGGATTCAAGACGCTTGAGTGATATGTTATCGGATATAGTGAAGAACAGAGAAATTCAGAGAAGCAAGGTTCAACAAAATGAGATGGAGAAGGCAGGATTTCGGGAATATGCTTCAGAATTAAACGCTCCAGTTATTATAGCACAAAAAGAAAACACTAAAGATACCATCAAAAAATTACAAGAGAACGCTGAAACGATAATTAATAAACTACTTGAAGGTGATAATAATTCAAGAAGACGGTTTATCAGATTAGGTGATACATTTAAAACAGCTTTACAGACCACTACTTCAGAGGAATCGAGTCGAGCTCCCACTCATGCGATAGAACCCAATCTAGAACAACCATATGACGTAAATCTAAACTTAAATATTGATGTGGAATTATTAAATCAAATTAATTTAAAATATAAAGATGACTGGAATGGTACCGATAATTATTTTAAAATGCCTCATTATTACCTTAAGCATCATAACGAAATAGATGGGGCTCTGAATTATTTAACATCTATAAGTCAAAGTTATGGTGGTCTGAAAAGTAAAAGTTATAGTTCTAGTAAGTATGATCAAATTATTTTATTTATACAAGACTATAAGGATAGATTAAAAAAAATTCAATCTAGTATACCCTTTATCAGACAACAAGGAACTGGAATATTTATGAATTGTGATGAAATGATTTCAAAATTATACACTTTGATAGGTAGCAGAGTAAACGGAAATACATCTGATGAGGTTAGAAATGAAGCTATTGATATTGTGGGAAGCATGTAATACTTATAAAAGCGATGTTAGTCAAAATAAGGAACACACTTGGAAAGTTATTTCTGAGAGAAACAATCCAACAAAAGTAGTTGTGATGCTACAGAAAAATGAAAAGCATAACAATCAATTAATGAATAATATGGTGTTTGATCATATGAATTTAACAGACATAGAACTTAGAATTAATGGGGATAAATATCCCGAAGAACCACTTAAATGTGATTTTAGCGATAATAAATGTAAATACTCAAATCTTTACAATAGGTTCATACATTTGGGTTATAAACAATTAGCATTTGATACTGGTAGTGTTGTTAGTATAGAAGAATTTAAAGAAGTATATCCACTATTCTGTTTCGATGTTTCCAAACACGAGTCAAATATTTATAATGGAACAACTGCTGATATTGAAATAAGTTTAACGTTGAAAGATAATCAACCCGTACCATATAATATTTACTGTGTTATATATTATGAAAGAAAAGCTACATTAGATATTATCAATAAAAATATGTATGTAAGTTTGTGAGCCTGGATTTTTATTTAATAAAATCATCCCCTAATAAATGGAGTCCACAAAGGAAGTCTTGAATACAATCAGAATGAATAAATACAATGAGACAATCAGGAAAGAAGAACTAGTGTTAGGTTTGAAATATACTATTGTTAAAATGAGAATTGCTAAGACAAAATATGGTGATAAGTTGGTTGTAGTTATTAATCATAATGACAAACCCTGTGATTTGTTTATAACACAGAAATATAATGCCATTGCTAACGAATTACTTTTAAAGAAAAATCTGGTTTTGCAGCCTATTGTACGCGAAAACAAGAACAAAGAAACATATGTGGATTTAGAACTGTTTACTCAGTAATATTTGAATAAAAAATAAAAAATGTAAAAAAAAAGAAGTAGTAGTATATTGTAGTATTTTATATGTAGTAAAGGGTAATATTCTCATTTCTTGTATCCTTTATTTTGGAAGTAAGAAAATAAAAATGTTCTTAAAAAGGGGGATAATTTGGTAAAAAGGATGTTAAAATTTAAGAAATTGATGTTAAAATGGGGTTTTGAAATTGGGGGAAGGGTGAGCCAGAACCCCCTTTATATAACTACTTCCAAGCAGGAAAACTGGGACTGTACGTCAGCATGGATAATCACCTGTTCAGCTGCCCTTACATAACGCCCGTGAATGGGTATTCGTATTCTGTCCTAGGGTGTATTCTCGCCATTCCCCGAGGGCTCCTCGGGAAATCAAGGGGAACGGCCGGTGAATCGGAAAACAGCGAGGACACGGGGATCAGTTCATTGGTTCATTAGTCTGGATCCACTTTATTTTTTTGTTTTTTTTTGTTCTGATTGTTTTTAGTTAATTTTACACTGCACCAACACCAGCACAAATGTATTCCCCTCCGAATCTTTCAGGGGTTCCTTTTTGATGATGGTGATCATAATCATAATTTCCCGTCCGTAGGGACTCGTGAGAATACGGGGAGCGATTCCCAGGGTCCCATGGACAACAATAGCGCAGGAACTCCTCAAAAGAAGTCCTCGGGGAACGGACAGAAGGCGCCTCTAATCCTGACTTAGCATGGCGACGACAAAGAAGATACATTTCTTACTATTGTAGCGGCAGCTACGATGAGCTTGTGGTTGGTGGCGGTACCCAGAAACCCAACGACTGAAGGCAAGACGTCACCGTACCGTAGAATTGACACGGACTCTTTCCCTACAGCGATCTCAGCAAGGAGGATACAGCATGGAGCCAAGACCTGAAACACGAGGACAATTGAGCTAAGAAAATGCTTCACATCTTCACATCCCTAATAATTCCACCAATTCTTATTTCCATGATTTCAAACCTCCTATGTAAGCTCTATCTGCCCTAAACTCACTATACTGATTTTTTTATTTGCCGTGTTTGACTCTTTTTGAGGCGGATCAGGCTCCAGCTTTTTGCGTTCGAGAAGTTCACTGGTCAGACCGGTTATTAAAATTTGTATGTATGTTTCATTAAAGCCAAGGAGACCAAGCGCGGCTAAAGCCAGGAGGGGTTTGCAGTCTTGAAGAAGTCCAGTATGTTAGACCACTATACACTGTAAAAAGTCTCTCCTTTATCGGACTTTAGCAGTTGTGCGTCACCGATTTCGAACATTTTTGTTCCTAATTCGGAGAATTAAAACCCGAACTCGGAGGGTTATAATCCGATACAAGATAAAAATGCTAGAATGCAAAATACTTCTGTATACTCTGCAGTATTTTGCATTCTAGCGTTTTAATCCTGCATCAGATTATAACTCTCCGAATTCAGATTATAATTATCCGAAATAGGAATAAAAAAAGTCCGAAATCGGTGACACACGACTAGTAAAGTCCGATAAAGGAGACACACTGTACAAAAATATCTTGCAGTATTTGCTACTGGGATTAATCTTGTCTTTATTGAGATAAGAATATCCCTAATTCGGATTAATTTTATCCCAATAGAGATAAGATTAATCCTAGTAGCAAATACTGCATCCTTATTCGGAGAAACTTTTTACAGTGCACTTCTTACAGTGTAGAGGACATACACCTTATTTATTGCGATCTGTACTTTAACGCAAGGTCTACTTACTTGCAGATATCATTCAAGTTTTTGAGCGATCGGGCCGATAATCTATATAACTAAGTCAAAAACGCGCCAGTGATCCTCAGCAAGAACGAGAAAACGTCGCCCTAACGACACAAACAAACAACTCAAATCCTGTGTCAACCAATCACAGCGATCGTTGGGACAGCTGGGGTGCCGCTTCCGGTCTTCCGCTAGGTACACGGCGATTCTGACCGGCAAGGAGAGCTACTCATCAAGAGTATCGGGGAGCCCCCTCACTTAAAGGACACCTGAATGAAGAGTACCAAGTATCTTCACTATCTGTATTACTTCCGTTAACATTGCCTGCAGAAAACCCAATCCAAACACGAAATAGTGTCTCCAAGCTATGCTTTTGCTCCATTTTGCATCTGTCCTTATTTCAGTACCGAACAGTTTTAGAAATGAACAAATGTCTCCAATCAACCCTTCTTCTGGAATATTTTTTAACCAGTTAAGCTCAAACGCATATCTAGAAAAAATTCCAATACGATCCGACCAGCGCTGTACAAGAATTGAATGAATTGCGCTTTTTGTCTTGGAGTCTGCATGTGCAAACCTCCGGAAACGAACATACCTATCTTGAAAACGTCACGCTCGTGAGAAGAATGCTCTCAGTGGTCATGTCTGTAAATGCATCCTCCATGGTGTGTTCAAGTATAGTTTCATTGTTCAGGTGTCCTTTAAAGGGATAATCTCAGAAGGTTTTACAATCTACACGAGCAAGAGGTTACAACGGAATGCTGTTACAAGGTCAGCCAAAATTTGATCTGATGATTACCTTTTCGTCCTGTTCGGTAAGATATGGCGTAATAATATCGATCATCTCCATATCTCGCAAATGTTTGGCAGTGTTGGGTTTGACAGCACAATTTGACAACGCTGCAGCGACTTTAGCTATCAGCTCCGGGTTTTGACGGGCCTCCCTCATTCGTAAAAAGTAAATGAAAATGTCAACCCCTTTGTTGCAGATGAATACATCGACGGAAGGGGGATAGTCCGTTATCTAGAAGAAAAGATTTTCGACGAGACCTCAAAGAAGATACGAAAGAAGGCATTGGTTACTCTGATGGAAAATATTTTCAAAGGACTGGAAAGGTAAAGTTTAACCGAAAAGGGCTGGGATAGGAAAGTCTAGTTACCCATCACTTATTCACTTAAATTGGCTTGAAGACACGCTGAAAATGCGTGACTTCGTTGTTCCGCTACTCAAGACTAATCGATTTTCAGATAGTGGAATTTTCCGTGTGATCTGTGTACCACTACGGGCTTGTATTTTCGTTGTATCCCTTACGAGAAAGATTTCTGATTTTTATTTTGATCAGGCACTAAGCAGTCTTCACCGATCCCGCCATTCCCCACTGAAAAGCGCCGTTTGCGCTGAGATTAAAATTTCCCGCATCATAGTCGAATTTACGCTGTGGGGACTGGGGACGGCCTTAGATATTTTGGACGTCATAACTAGAGCAGATAGTGGAAAATAGAAAATTTCTTGAGCCCAAGCTGACTTTGAAACATATATTCAAAGAATGTATACAACGGATACGTCAGCTACGATGCTTCATCATCCCCGACACTGACCCTGAAGATTGACAGCCTGACGAGGACCCTTGCCAAGAAGAGCCGAAATATCGCTGATGAGGAATGGTAACAGATCTTTATGGGGGTAAAGTGTCCTTGCTCTTGGGCATGATGCCCCGACGTTGGAGCACCATGCCCAAATTTAGGATTTGTGTAAGATTGCCATGGATGACAAACGGAAACATCGGATGGCTGTGTGAGATTCAATAAATTTGCCATACCGAACTAAGACCTGATGCGCATCGAATCTGGAGCTCCGGCGATCCTTTTCTTAGTAGATCAAGAAGTGACTTTATAACTCGATCAAGCTCGAACTTGCAAATAACGTCACCCTAGAAGAAAAAGATTTAACATGGAAGCCTCACTGCAGTTCTTAAATCACAGTCTTGTTGGGTAGTTGAAAGTAATGGGCTCGTGGTGGAGCCGTGTGTTCACTCCTTCGCACCCGTTATCGTCCTTGCGTCAGGTTCAGGTTCAGGTTCGTTTATTATTTTCATTAATTGCTGCATTAATTGTACAATACTCCCGGCAGAGGGGAAAGCACGAGTGGCACGGGAGTGATAAATGAAAACAATTACCTCCTTCAAAATACAAGAAAAAAAACCAGTTCCAATTCGCAATAAATAAAATAATCGATAATGTTAATTAATTAATAAATAACTGGAACCAACAAGAGGTTCCAGTTTAAGAGGAAAGCTGGCAGTCGCTTTTTCCAGGGACAAATAAGCACCAGAACTCCATATCCCTATCTTTGTAATTCTACCATGCGGAGTCGAACGGATCCCTATACCCTGCCCGATGCAAACGAGCGGAGGGTAGGAGCTACGCGGAACTTTACAATTCGTTTCTTCTACAAACAGCTATAATTACGTTTTTGCAGATACCATGGCATCTCTTACCACGGTAAATGGATCTGCAATTAGTCGTTTTTGCAGTTAGCGTAGGGTCTGATACTACGGTTGCTCTGCAAAAACAGCAATTGCCGTAATTGGGCTTTTCGAAGTGACCCCAAAAGAAAAACTGATATTCAGTCATATACTAAGTGCCAAACTTCTTTTCCACGAATTTATCAGATATCACGATCAGTTTGTAAGGCTTATTTCTTTGGCAACCCCTTTTGTACGCGTGTACGACTTACGGTCGACTGCATCGCACGAGGTGGTAGACGCGAAGGAGACCTTACTTGGCGGCTTGGCGAGAAGCCGCCGGATTGAGAGGTTGTTTAGGTAGCGTAGAATATCAGAAACCAAGATACCACGGCCACGGCCAGATACCACGGTAAAACTCTATGAGCGTGTCCGAATCCAGTCGCCCAGGAAAATTTCGCTTAAAATTCTGCAATTAATGTCGCGAAAGTGTCCGAATTAGATAGTTTCATTTCTTCTGTAAAATGTGGCGATTTTGCATTTCAGCAGAAGAGATCAAAAACTTTGAGCAATACGGTAGAGAAAATCGGCCGATGTTCCGCATAATTAGCGGTTGAAAATCGGCGCGTACTTTCATCGCGACCACCGATGGGGCTTTATAAATCCTTTGCAATGTGATTTTTGATGACTCTTGGGACAGTAAGCAGCCTGCTGTTGGGAATTAGGTCAAACTTGATGAGTTTCAGTTCAAATTCTTTCAGACAAGAGTGAACACAGCGTTGTTTTTACATTAAGCTTTCTGGGATTGTGAGAAAAGGTAGAACCATTCTAATTTATACTTCTGATCTATTTTTGCCTTATATTTTTTTTCGTTTGAAAAGGAATAATTTAAGTACATTTCCCTGTCATCCTACAGTGAAAAAAGTACCGTATTATTTTTATTGATATTAATTCAAATGAATTTAATCTGTTTTTTTTTTAACTTCAAACAACCATCTGTAACTATTTGTTTTAGTGTTTTCAGGCCTCTACTATTCATTTTACATATCGTCAGTTCAGCGCGCCTTCCGCTTCTTGCTGAAAATTCCGCATAAAATGCTGCATCGTCGCAGCATTTCTCGTGACATTTTTCGCGGTATTAATTGCACGTAAAATTTCACGAAAATTCTAGTCCGAAACCAAAACGTTACAAAAATTGCAGAGTTAATGTAGCATTTTCTGGTCAAAAGTTGAATTCGGACACGCTCTATATGACTAAGTCCAAAACACGCCAGTGATCCTCAGGAAGAAGGAGGAAGAAGCCTGTCCGTACGACTTCAACTCAACGACTCAAATCCTGTGTCAATCAATCACCGCGACCTTTGGGAGCAGCTGTTACACCACTTTTGCCTTTCTTCCGCTAGCTACCCGGAGAGGCTGGAGATTTTGCATCGGCATTATCGGTAAGGAGAGATAGTCATTAAGAGTAATGCAAAAACGCCTTTTGATCGTGGTATCAGATACCACGGTAACTGCGAAAACGACCTTAAACCGTAAAAACGCAATTTATATCACAGTAGAGCCCCGGAGAAGAAACTTCGAGAGTAACAGCCGATTGGTTTTCTACCATTGTGAGGTCACATGTGAATCGCTGCAGAGCGGCTCATGCACGCCTGCTACAGTCTATCCTCTGATATGCGCAGCGACGAAGAGGGAAGTAGACGGTGATCAACTGAAAGCTCAGCAAGTACCTCTAGCTCTGCTCAGTTTTGTCGGGGTATCCATAGTCGGTGCATCGTACCAAAGACGGAGATTTTATTGGGTTATATGTTCTTGGAATGACCTTGATGTTCCTTGTAGTAATAGTTGCGTTTAAGCAGATACCACGGTAACTGGATCTGCAATTAGTCGTTTTTGCAGTTATCGTGGTATCTTTTATACGGTTGCTCTGCAAAAACGACAATTGCCAGAATTACACTTTTCGAATTCACCCCAAAAGAAAAACAGATATTCAGTCACACCACTAAACTACTAAACTTCTTTCTCACCAATCTGACAAAATTTGATGAAAGTGAGATGAGTTTTCAGATACCACGACCAGTTAGGGGTCACTGGAAAACCGGGACACCGGAACTCGGAACCTCCGCCACCGGAACCGATGGCTTTGGAAAACCGGAACATGAAGCTGGAAAACCGGAACAGATGGCCCAGTTTCAATCTGCTATAGGAAAGAGGAAAACCGGAACTTGGGAATGGAAAATCGG
The DNA here is from genome assembly GCA_023053575.1 of Branchinecta lynchi. NCBI lineage: Eukaryota > Metazoa > Arthropoda > Branchiopoda > Anostraca > Branchinectidae > Branchinecta > Branchinecta lynchi. The sequence goes on along the minus strand of JAKZAP010000012.1, from coordinate 12,478,732 downwards.
AACGTGTGGCAATGAAAAACAGGAACATTTGGTCCTCGGCAATTGACTTCGGTTTTGACCGAATATGTTCCGGAAAACCGGAACCGATGGCTCAGTTTCAATCTGCTATAGGAAAATTTAAAACCGGAACTTGGAAAATTCCAATCAGTTGCCCAGGAGTACATGTTCCGGTTTTCCATTATCTGGAAAGTAATTTCACGTTCATTAGCATCATCATGATCAACACGTAAAAGTAGGGAATTCGGCAATCGTTGTTTTTGCAAAGATCCAGCTACCGTGGTATAAGATATTTGTGTATCTGCTAAATGCAACTATTGTCATGACGAAAGACGCAACATTACTAAATTACTCTCCCCGATTCGTTGGCGAATAGGATAAAACAATCAGCTTCTTCAAGTGAATCTGGGCATTCTTCATTAAGGGACAAAAAAAAGCAAAGAAAGAAAGTGAACGTGCAATGTGTTCAGCGAAAAATCGTTGCCCAAGACCACATATTCCAGTTTTCCATTCCCAAGTTCCGGTTTCCATTTTCCCTGTAGCTGATTGAAACTGAGCCATCGGTTCCAGTTTTCCAGTTTCATGTTCAGGTTTTCCAAAGCCATCGGCTCCGGTGGCGGAGGTTCCGGTGTTCCGGTTTTCCAGCGACCCCCGGTTAGCACGGTCGGACCGTAGTATCTGAATATCTGATACCACGATAACTGGCCAGATACCACGATAACTGCAAAAACGCCGTTTGACCATGGTATCAGATACCACGATAACTACAAAAACGACTTTAGGCCTTTGTATCAGATACCATGGTATCTGTAAAAACGCAACTAATGTCAATTAGATTGTAGATATTCGGTATATAAGGTTTGAAGCAAGACTTCGGAATTATTTCGTAGAACTTTAACTTCCTCTTTTAGGTGTAAGCACTGGACGACTATTTTAACTGACGGGGGAGAAGTCGAAATACAAGCGAACTGCAACGAAAGAAGACTATGAACAAGTCTAGGAAACGGAGTTACAACAGCGAAATGCAGTGCGAACTAAAAAGGGGCTCTTTCCAACTATTGGCTCGGCCGGACGAGATCACCAGGGGCATCGCAAGGGGGGGGTTCAGCACCCCCCCCCCCCCCACCTTTTTGAGATTCGGTAAAAATTTGGGCCGGAGGCCCAAAATTTTACTAAAATTGTTCGGTATTTTTTCGATTTACGGGGATTCGGTAGTTATACAGAATCCTAAATAGGCTATCTGTACAAATCTCTGCGGTATAATGATCGGAATTCGGTATAATTGCCAATATTCGGTAGTTATCATGAATTTGGTGAGAGAATTTATCGAAATCATTTGGTAAATTTTCGATGCCGGAACTATTCGGTATATTTATGGAGATTCCGTAGTTATACAGACTCCCGAATAAGCTATTGGTTCAGAATGATTCGGTGTCATGATTGGGATTCGGTAATTTATTAAGTATAATTTCCAGGATTCGGAAGTTAACCACGAATCCTGAGTTTGTGCCAGTTTCGACGAAAGTATACCGAATATGAATATTGTTCGGTAGTCTTTCGATACCAAAACAATTCGGTATAATAACCGGGATACGGTGGTTATTCGTTGTAATTGCCAGGATTCGGAAGTTACCTCGAAACTCAGAAGAGGTCGAGTGAAGCACTGGTCGCAGACAAAAGGGATGATCTGTGATATCATCGATAGTCCTTACTTTTATTTTGGATCCCAAAAAGAATATCTAATCATAAATATTTCGAAAATTCCGCCTGCAGCACTTTTCGTAATGTTCTCTGTTTTCTGGAAGGGTGCGTCATTTGACGGGGGTTTTGAGCCAGTTTTAGGATTGAGATTTCGAAACATTAAAAGCTAGAATTTGGATGGAAATTAAATTTGGTAGGAAAAAGCAAAAAAAAATTTCGCCTGCGGCGCTCACTTTATGTTATCATAGGTAGTATATTGACTAGACTACAGTTGCTGCTGCTGCCGGAACGTCGCTCCATCCGTTTTCTAGAACTTCTTAAGAGTCTCGGTATTTCATCAACGGTAAATGATAGAATTTGTAAGAGAAGCAGTTAAATTTTAGCCTACAAAAACAAAAAAAAAATGGATTTCGAAAATTTTCGCCTGCAGCGCTCGATTTAATTTTCTATTGGCTAAAATAGATAGTAGCTGTTACTGCAATCATGCCCGGCAACGTATTCTCCATGTGGGCTTCTCCAAAACGCCGCCTAATTGTTGGCTTATCGTCGTTCATGCTACCTTTTATTATTACTCTTCCTACGTAATCGTTTCTGTTCCATAATTTAAAGCTCGAATTCTTAGTTTCTAGGATTCGGTAAAAATTTTGAAAGATTCGGTAAAATTTGGGCTCTGCACCCCCCCACCGAAAATGCACTTGCGACGCCCCTGGAGATCACAGACATAAAAGAAGCAAGCAACGCACAAGCCTATTATTTCACGCCGTAAGTTATCTTAATAAAATCTTCCAGTGTTAAATATTCTTTGAGCCCAAGCTGACTTTGAAACATTTATTCAAACAATGTTTACAACGGATACGTCAGCTATGATTCTTCGTCAGCGATATTTCGGCCCTTCTTGGCAAGGGTCCTCGTCAGGCTGTAAATCCTCTGGTTCAACTTTGGGGAAAGGAAACAAACCTGTAATCATTCCTTTCCCCTGGTTCAACTTTGGGGAAAGGAAACAAACCTGTAATCATTCCTTTCCCCAAAGTTGAACCAGAGGATTTACAGCCTGACGAGGACCCTTGCCAAGAAGGGCCGAAATATCGCTGACGAAGAATCATAGCTGACGTATCCGTTGTAAACATTGTTTGAATAAATCTTCCAGTGTTATAATGATAATTGCAATTTGTCTTGTTATCTCACCAGAGCGGTTAAAAAACAAGTTTACTGAAACTGAAAAGCAACTAATTTACTGACCAGCAATCGTCATGAGTCTCGACCGCTTGCCTGATCGCGACTAAAAACCAAGCAGAATGATGGACTGACTTCACACCCAAAGCTAGAAGACCAATTCAGCACTAACGGCATCTTGAGTAAGCGTCGAAGGTCCAACGATTCTGTTTCGAGAACTCGCACTTCCGCACGTCATTATTATAGTTTATTATTTATTTAGGGTTATGTCCCTTCGAAGCTGACTGATGTTGCTTTAGTGCCAATACCAAAAGGGCGCGGTTGCGATGTTTTGAAGTCGGAAAACTACAGGCCTATAGCTTTGGCAACGATTATTTCGAAATTGTTCGAAAAGTGTGTTTTGTCTGAAATTGGACTCAACCTTCGGACAAGTGATTTCCAGTTTGGATTTAAGGCGCTCCATGGAGTTGATTTTGCAATTTTTTGCAAATTTGTAGTTGAGTATTTCTGGTTGTATTCGTCACCGGTTTTTGTTTGCTTCGTTGAGCTGAAATAAAGTTGAATAAATAAATAAATAAATAAGCCTCCTAGGCCCATTCTAAGCTTCGATACCAAACATAGGATGACAGTTTCGCCAGAATCCTGCTGTGAAGGACAGGTTGTAAAGTTTTATTCGGAACGGATAAAATTCGAATCCAGAACGGATAAAACTTAACCACTGTTGCCACCAGCTATCCCAAGCCCTCTTCCGATAGTGAACTAGCGTTGACTTACATATTTTGCTAGCTCATCAATGAGATGTGCGACTTCTGTGAGTAGTAAAGTTGACTTGGCAGTAAAAAGCTTCTGCACAAGAGCCGTTCCACCCGACTTCACAAAACGGAATCTAAAAGCTTTGCTGGACGATAGAAGGCGTGAAACCGCACAAGCTAGGGTCGCAAGAGTGATTCGATCGTAACGGTCTCCTGAAACTATGTCGTCTGTAACGTTGATTAGCGTTGTCACGTCGAGGCTGATGTAACCAAGCTAAAAAAAGAGGGATGTCAAGTCTGTCGTCCAAGCTTATTTTACCAAGGCTCCACAGCAAAAATCCCGCTGTACCACCAGGCATAGGTTGCATTTTTGCAGATATCATGGTATCTGAAACCACGGTAACTGTATCAGCATTTTGTCGTTTTTGCAGTTACCGGGGTTGTCTGTGGTATCGATACTACGGTTGCTTTGAAAAAAGACAATTGGCAAATTTGTCTTTTTAGCAGTCAACCTAAAAGAAAAATTGATATTCTGTCTCACATCGCCAATCTTCTTTACCACCAATTTAACAAAAACTTAGGCCCTTGTGTCGGTGAGGACGAAGGTGAGATGACTTTTTCGGATACCACGGTAACTGGCCAGATACCAAATACTGACAAAACATCTCTTGACAGTGGTATCAGATCAGTATTAGTTCAGAGTGGCAGGGGCGTCGCAAGGAGGGGAGTGCGGGGGTGCAGCACCCCCCCCCCCCCCACACCTTTTTGAGATTCGGTAAAATTTTGGGCCTAGAGGCCCAAAATTTTACTAGAATTGTTCGGTATTTTTCGATAGCAGAACTGTTCGATATATTTACGGGGATTCGGTAGTGATACAGAATCCTAAACAAGATACATGTACAAATCTCTTTGGTATAATGATCGGGATTCGGTATAATTGCGAGTATTCGGTAGTTATCACGAAGTTGGTGAGAGAATTTACTGAAATCATTTGGTAATTTTTCGATGCCGGAACTATTTCGGTATATTTATCGAGATTCTGTAGTTACACAGAATCCCGAATAAGCTATTGGTTCAAAATTATTCGGTATTATGATCAGGATTCGGTAATTTATTCCGTATAATTTCTAGGATTAGGAAGTTAACCACGAATCCCGACTTCGTTCCAGTTCCGACGAATGCATACCGAATAAGAATATTGTTCGGTAGTCTTTCGATACCAAAACAATTCGGTATAATAACCGGGATACGGTAGATATACAGAATCCCGAGCATGCTATCGGTCTAAATTTATTCGGTATAATAAATCGGATTCGGTAATTTATTCGTTGTAATTTCCATGATTCGGAAGTTACCACGAATTTCGAAACTCAGAGGAGGTCAAGTGAAGCACTGGTCGCAGACAAAAGGGATGATCTATGATACCATCGATAGTCCTTACTTTTATTTTGGATCCCCAAAAGAATATCTAATCACAAATATTTCGAAAATTCCGCCTGCAGCACTTTTCGTAATATTCTCTATTTTGTGGAAGGGCGCGTCATTTGACGGGGGTTTTAAGCCAAACTTAGGATTGAGATTTTGAAACATTAAAAGCTAGAATTTGGATGGAAATTAAATTTGGCAGGAAAAAGAACAAAAATCTAGGCTACAGTTGCTGGTGCTGCCGGAACGTCACTCCATCCGGTTTCTGGAACGTCTTAGAGTATTGGTATTTAATCAACGGTAAATGATAGAATTTGTAAGAGAAGCAGTCAAATTTAAGCATACAGAAATAAAATGGATTTCAAAAAGTTTTGCCTGCGGCGCTTGATTTAGTTTTCTATTGGCTATAATAGGTAGAAGCTGTTACTGCAATCATGCCCGGCAATATATTCTACACGTGGGCTTCGCCGAAACGCCGCCTAATAGTTGGCTTATCGTCTTTCATGCTGCCCTTTATTGTTACTCTTCCTACGTAATTGTTTCTATTCCATACGCTCGAGAGCTCGAATTCTTAGTTCTAGGATTCGGTAAAATTTTGGCTCTGCACCCCCCCCCCCCCCCACCCATACCGAAAATGCACTTGCGACGCCCCTGCAGAGTGGTATCTAATGTCTAATATCTTTAATTCGCAACTGTACATACATATGATTTTCATATTTATTCCTAGAAAGACGTGAAACCAACTATCGGCATTCCCCGGCTACGGTTTTTATAAGTAAATGACTGATTGACTGAATTAAACGCTTAAACGGTAAGTTAGCTGAGGTTTATTCTAGCGATACTTCTGCCCTTCTTCGCAAGGGTCCTCTACAGGCTCAAACTAGGAAAAGCCCTATAGAGACTACAACACAAGTTCGTGCTTCTAGCTTAAAGGACCCCTCGCAATATTTACTCTTCAACTTACAGTATTTTAAAACATTTGGATACTTTAAAACTAGGCTGTACTTTCAACAAATATCCCACGGTTCCGACCCGTTGTCTTGTAGCGAAAACAGGGAAACAATTTACATAACCGTTTTTTTCTGGTGAAAAACTTCTCGCAGACAACCACCGAAAGGATGATACACATCGAAGGTTAAAAAGAAACACGGCAAGTGAGAAAATCAGTATGTCCCTTCGCCACACAGTGTTTTTGTTTTGTTTTCAAATGACGCAGGAGCACCGGCCATACCATCACTTTGGAAAACTTCAATAATCGGACTCATAAGTAGAATTTTTTACATACAGCTTACTAGTTTGTGTACCGTCTCAGCCTGTATTATCGTGTTTATCCGCAAACAGGCAGAAAAGTGCAACCGCTTTTGTTGCTATCCTATGGGACTGATACGAGACTGATAGTCCGTCTCAACGGGGGAAGGGGGGGGGGAGGAAAAGTCAGGTCCAACCCTCCACCAAAGAAAAGAACTTACTAGTTTCTGACTGACGTTAAGCTCCACTGTCTCAGCCTGTACTATCTTGTTGTCCGCGAACAGGTAGAAAAGTGCAACCGCTTTTGTCGCCATCTTGCGAGATTGATAATCTGAAGCGAAATTACCACAAAGAGCAGCACCGATGTTGACTCTGCTCAGATAATGATGATAGATGTCGACGGCGCATAGGGTGTCCAAAATGTCCAGGGAAATGAGCTATAGCAATTAGCAAATAAATAATGGTTGGCTTTTTTTTTAGGGCGGACAATACTTAGTAACTTCGTATAGACATGAGATTGGACACATGGCTGAGTGTGCGAGCAATTACATAATGTGTTTATTTTAAAAATCGACTTTCGTGGTTTTGTGGCGGTCCAGCTTGGCAACGATTCAAGGTCATAGAAAACGGCAACGCCACTCAACCAGAGCAAAATAACACTAGGGAGTAGCACCAATACCTATGTTTTCAATGCTTTGCAAACGGGCCATACTCATTGCGCCGCCGGCATTTAAAGCGAAACAAACTTTCAGGTTCAGAAATATCTAGTAAAGCCAAGGTGCAGTCTGCACACGCCAAGGAAACAATGGAGGCTGCATCATTTTTTTGCTTTGTTCAGGATATGAAGTTATCAGAGCCAACGCTGATGAAAGACTGATTGAGTTTCAGTAGGGACGTTCTATATCGTAGTGTCCATGCTACTCGAGTGTGTTTCAGTTATGTCAAGTCTTGACGCTACTCTCTATAGTGTTATTTTCCCTGCACCTGGCTGTACCGGACATTACTTGGAAGTCCCTAGCATAGTTGGCGTACTAGCTAGATGCAGTCCTGTTAGAGATTTCAAAAACACAGGTCAGAGCCATCTTACAGAGTAAGGAGTAAAGAAAAATAATGCCTTTATTGGCACTATTCAGTCAAAAAAATAATACATTCCTCCCTCAAGCCGTTTATAATCAAATATAATATCTCATGAAAAAGACCGAAGGAACAGTGTCGTTCTATCAATATACTATACTATACTATCAATAACTATTATCTAGCTAACTTTTCCATCATTATTTTCTTCCTTTATTTTAATGCATAACTTAAATAATGTTTGAAGTTAACCATTTAGTAACTATTCTCCATATTTTCCCAGCTTTATCGACTTACTATCTTGCGAATGCAATTCTGGCTTATTCAATTCTGTACAAGTCCGTGACAGGATGCCTCTATTTGCCGGGATGCGCAGCACTATAGATTATGCTTCTTCCTCAATTTCTGGAACTGGTACACTGCCAAGAACAAAAAAATTCTTTTTTGTTAGAAGATAATTACGTTATGTTACGCGAGTGTCTTCACCAAAGAGCAAAAGAATGATACACCCGAATTAGAAAATTGAAAATCTACTTTTTTTTCTCGTGGCCAGGGTCGCATGCCTATGGGTCATCTAGTACAGATGATTCACAAATCTAGTAGAAAGTAGTTGTCTAAACGCTGATAATTTCCGGTCCAACTCTCAAGAAGGGACACATACGAGATCCGGGATTTAGTGTTATTAGGAGGCACGGTAGTGGATCCTCTCGAGGTGTTCCGAATGTTCCTGTATTAAACCGATGTGCCATTTCGGACAGCATGGTATCCGAGGTAAGAACCTCAGTAACATACTCCGCGAACAGTCAGAGCCAATAGATTTCTCCTTACCTTAGAAGCGTCGTCGTTGCTTTCGAGTATACTGACCAAGGTGTCGAGCAATCGGCTAGCAAAAACAGCAGCTTGGCAGTCATCTGGCTTCAAGTCGATATCCTTCAGCTCTCCGAGATACTTCCGAGTTTCCTCTAGGCTTCCGTTCTAAAAATAAAAAGGACCAACGCTTACGAAGTATTCCTTCAGCCCTAGCTGACTGCGAATCCTGTTTTACTGCGTTAAAAGCGAGGGGCTGCCAACTCCAACTCTCGACTTTAGCCTACAGCAAGTGCCCATTGCCACGTGTTGTGTTAGAACATACAAATCAGCATGTTTGGAAGCGTTTGAAAGATGAATCGCTTGATTTGTAGCCGGCACCGCTGATTTTGGCAGGTGTCGGGAAAGAGTGTACAGCAGGTGCCGAGGAGTGTGTAACCCCTCGGTTACGTCAGCTGAGTTTTATTCGAGAGAGGTTTCGGCCCATTTAAGGGTCCCCATCAGGCTCAAGCGTTGGTCATCACACATTCGTTTTTCTGGCTGAGCCTGAAGAGGATCTTGCCAGGAGGGCTGAAACGTCGCTCGAATAAGAATCAACTAACATATCCATATAACGCAGTCAAATACTAAGGCTGGAGATCCAAGGAACCCGAGGAGAGGAGGAAGGCTCTACTTTTTATTTCCTGATTCCTGTCTACCTAAGCCAAGTCTCTAGCCCACCTGTCACTCTTTTATAGCCTGAGCCTCGTTTTTGTTGCAATAGCGCTGCCGCAGCCCTTCTTAGTTCTTTGCTTTTGCACAAAATGCGTTTTTGGATTCACTTTCTTCTTGGTTGAAGCGGCAGCGCTGCAGCATCTTGCAGGGAAGCACGGACTTGGTCGGTGAGCAAGTCCGCGATTCTCGAGAAGCGCTGCCGGCTACCTCGGAAGCACTGCAGTGCAAAAACGGATGTAGAAAGAATCAGCCCGGAAGTTGCCGAGAAGCGGACCTGCAGCTTGCAACAAAAACGAGACTCTGATCGACCATCCGCGGAATCCTGAGTTCCGTCATCATCTGTAAAATTAACCAATGGTATATCTTTCAAGTTCAGGATATAGGATTTTTATCAATCATCCTTGCCAATACTCTGAATCTTGTTTTATTTTATGTTTAGCTCGTAGCCTCGAACCGTTTCGCTATCGAGATGGCTAAATTTATTTCCGTCTTGAGCTTGATGATCGTGTTGGAACGAAGCTGAAGATTGGGCTAGGATTCAGAGGTGTAGGTTTGGATACGGACATTAAAGGTCTAACACCGTATCTCTAAACCACGAAGGTTGCCACTGAGGAAGTTGTATTGAAAAAAACATACCTGTATCTGCCTCGTGAGTTTCTGAATCAGCCACTGCTCCGGGCTCAAACTTGGCCCTAAGGCCGGTACCGGATGAGCGAACGAATCCTCTTCTTCAACCTCACTAATTGCCTTCCTCCCACTCGATCCCTTACTAATGCTTGGGTTCAGTTTTCGCGATGATTTCAAACTACGCAATTTAGTACGTTTCGCCATGAAAGTTATCGATCAAACACTTCCGTAGTCAGGGTGACTAACAGGCAGACAAGACAAGCGTTGGGGGGGGGGGGGGGATCTCAACTAATTCTGACAATTTTGAAGTCTGGTATCATTCTAGAGCAGACTATGCTGAAATAGGGAGTGCATTCTAATGGGTAGAGAGCCCTTAGCGGTTGCAAATCAGGAGTAGAAGGGTGAACTTCAATACTGTCATGAATTTAAAACACGATACCTAGCACTTACCAGGGGGACCTTGCAAACATACAATCATGTCTGAAACAGAGCAGGGAGGATGCCTTTTAAAACATGATACCAGCGCCGTAGCACTTAACAGGGGGACCTTGCAAACATTCATGGATGTCTGCAGCCTGAGTAGGAGAGGGGGGATTTCCTGGCAGCAGCCGGCCAGAGAGAAGACAGGCACCTATTCGTGGATGCCCTGGGCATCTGTGTCACGACTACGGGGGGGGGGGGGGGGGCACCCCCACCCCACCCCCGAATGTTGTTCGCCAGTTGGTAAAAGCCGAGTCGGCGCGCGCCGCGATTTTTCTTGGAAACACAATCGTTTTTTCTCAATAACAGTGGTTTCTATCTCCAAAACAGTCGGTAAAAATGACCAGCCAGTCGGTAAATATACCTCTCTCCCCCCCCCCCTGTCTGGCTAAAAAGCCCTGGGTATCTCTGGTGGCACAGGAGGATTAAGTGGACAGAATCTCGAAGGTTAGGAACAATTTCAACAGGTAGGAGGCAAGGCACGTGCATACATAGTCCGATTTTCACAGTCGCTCCTTCGCTCCAACATTTTGCCAGTGACACAAAATTAAGTTAAGTGGCTCCTACACTGACAATCGTAACGAGTCGTAAGCGGCCGTTTGGGTTATTTTCAGCCAATGAGAGCAAGCCGGGTCCGGACGAACACGGTTACGACTTACAAATGCCAGTGGAGGGCTCCTTTAGTAATTTATGTGTGGCCCGCCATTTTGAAAAGCCGCGTATGCAAAAGGAAAGACTAATAACGTTAACCACAACACCAAGTGTTACCCCCCCCCCCTCCCCAATATCTACGTTACAAATCACGTTTAGGGTTGTTATGAAGAGCGTGTTCCACGCTTCTAACAACAGCAAATATTAGTTACTATTTCCGTTGGAAAAGTTACTACAATCCAACCTTATCGAAATAGTAGCTATTCACTTACCATGCTCGGGAACGCAGTAGGTAAGGATCTCTGAAACCTGATTGGCATACCAGATGAAAAGCAGTAGGATGCCTGCAGGGGTACAGAACCCGGTCTGCAGCGAGTTAGACGTGACGTCACACCGGTAGACAACCAATAAACTGTGAAGGACAACTCAGACGGCGTTCATATTCTAATGCGGCGTTCTACTACGATATAGCTGCCTGTAGATGAAACAAATTATGTTCTGCGTAGCCCCTCCTACGCTCGTTTGCATCGGGTAGGCTACCACAACATATTCGACTTGGCATGGTCTCATTACAGAGATAGGATGATGGAGGTTCTTGTGATTATTTGTTCTTGCTATGACCTTTTCCTTCCCGAAAAGACTATGAGCACTAACACAACTGCAAACAGGTTCACTTTTGATCGCCCCCTGTATATCGGAGACACCGAGATTCTTAAATTCCGTCCATGCGCGTAATAAACCAACAGTGAGCAATTAGCAATGTCATCAGTTGAGAATTTAATTTTTGAGCATGCACGCTTACGAATACTTAAATGTTTTTTTCACGTTCTTGATCGGAACGCGCTAAGAAGAATGTTGATGTCTTGAAATTTCGGCTGGTACTGGTGTCGTACCCACAAGAGAGTTAGTGTCCGGCAGAAGGGGAAGGGTTTTAGTACGGACTTTACGGATTGGCTGATAGCAAGAACAGATAATCTGATAGAACCTCCGTCCTTGGTCCCATGCAGCGACTATGGATACGCCGATAAAACTGAGCGGAGCTAGATGCACATGCTGTGAGGCCTGAGTTGATACTCGTCTACTTCGATCTTCGCCTACCAGGTGAAAATCGTAGAATGACTGCAGGGCTGGAGAACCCGCAGTTAGACCAGACGTCACAGTGGTAGGCAACCAATCAGCTGTAAAGGACGACTCGGACGTCGTTCATATTCTTCTGCGGGAGTCGTTCATATTCTTCTGCGGAGTTATACTGCGTTACAGCTGTTTGTAGAGGTAACAAATTATGATGTTCCACGTAGCTCGTCCTCCGCTCTTCTACATCGGGTAGGGTATCAGAATATATTCGACTCCGCATGGACGTATTACACAGAGAGGAGCCTCGTTTTTGTTGCACGCTGCAGGTCCACTTCCGGACTGATTCTTTCTACTTCCGTTTTTCCACTGCCGTGCTTCCGAGGAAGACGGCAGCGCTTCTCGAGAGTCGCGGACTTGCTCACCGACCAAGTCCGTGCTTCCCTGCAAGATGCTGCAGCGCTGCCGCTTCAACCAAGAAGAAAGTGAATCCAAAAAGGCATACTGTGCAAAAGCAAAGAAGTGCTGCAGCAGCGTTGCGGCAGCGCTATTGCAACAAAAACGAGGCTAGGTGGCGGAGGTTCTTGAAGATTGCTTGTTCTTGCTGATAAGTTAAGTTCCGTTACATAACTAAGTTCTGTAATAATTGGTAACTATTCAGTCTAACGGGTGCAACGATTTCAAGTCCCGTGTCGTCTAGGATGAGAAGACCAATCTTGAACTACAAAACTAGCGTAAGAAGAGGATAGAAGCATACGGAGACAATCTAGGATGGTTCTGGAGAGACAGGCGAATGTTTGTCTTACTTCCATCTTCAGAAGTAGCCTACGATTTGGGTTGGTCATCCCCTGAACGTTGCATTATACTTATTTATAAAGTTTATTATCAGGCGAAAATGACATAAGCCTACTGTATCACAAAATATTCTCCTGCATTTACTCGTAACCTTGAAAAAAAAAAATTCTAACATACGGGAATATGGGAGCAAGAGCTTGAGAGAAATTTCCAACGAGTCTGTAAAATGCGGCTAATGGTATAAAACAAGTCAGAGCTGCAAGCACATCATAACGAAAAGCCTGCATTCACCGCGCATAACCGGAAATTTATAAATCCTCGTCGTCTTCGGGGAGGGCGACATTTTGTGCCTCCTGCAAGAAAAGAATCATTCAGTCGTTTCCGATCAATCTAGTAGCTAGGACTACTGGGAAGGAGGCCTATACCCAGGAATTTATTTCGGCGGGGGGGGGGGGGGGGGGGGGGGGGGGGGGGGGTACCCGCGGCTCGGATACAAAAAGACATGAACCCTGACCCCCCCCCCCCCCTGGATACAGCCCTGCTCGGAAGCCTGTTCAGGTTTCTTCGGCGCTCGTATCGAGAAGATGCCTCACTTTTGATAAAATTCGCCGTAAGGCTAGCGCGGCATTTCTGTGCCGTCTTTTGGATTCAAAGATTTTGAGGTTATTAAATCTGCCACTGTGCCAGTTTTTCATTGCCTGCCTGTATGCCAGTCTCTTCATGCTGCAACGCAACAGCAGGAGTAGACTGCATGATTTTTGTGTCGTTTTCTTTTTCGTTTATGGCAATTTGCTGAATTAAAAGTATTGATTCGATTACTCACTCAAAGGCCCTGATAATTATAAATTTATTATATATGATGATGGCTGCAGCAAAACCAAACGCCTCTACAAAATGTATTGACATATCAAAAACTGCCTTATTACAAATTAAAGTAAACTTTTATTTGTTTCTTGTTGGTATGTTTTGGTTGGGGTCCATATTAGTTGCCAGCCATCGGTAACCCTCGCTTGCGCATTGGGTATTTTTTTTTGTGGGATTTCGGGTTGATCTTGCCAAGTATCGGTGGGTTTGTGGGGCGGGTTCCCGTCTGGTTGGTGAGTCATGGAATTATTAACATTATATAATTAGTTATATGTAAAATATGTTTCTTATATATTGTACCGGGTTTTTGTCAATCGACCTTGTGTCCCCGGCTTGACCCTATTTATTTTTAATTTTATACAGAAGTGTAAATTAAACCTTGAACCTTGAAGGGTCTGAACTAGTCGATGTTTTTCTTCTCTCCGGTTCAAAACCTGAAATAATTGTAAGTGCAGAGTATAGTATTGTTAATGTTTATGTACTATATGAAGTAAGAATAAAAAAAAAACTTGAACCTGATCTAAATAATGTAAATGTCGGTGAGTGGGTGCTTATTTGTAGCTGGAAATATTTGTAGCTTATTTTAAATATTTGTAGCTTATTTGTAGCTGTGGCGTGAGCTCTTAACAACCGTAAATGACTTTCTACATGTCGTCCACAAGGGTAAGAAAATTTACATTTTTTTGTATGTTTGAAATTTATATTCTCACGAATTTCCTCTACTTTTGCCACTTAAAGATCTTTTCTTGGTCACCAGTTATGAAGTTTGTGACGGTCCATGCCCTCTGCCCGTAGGGGCAATACAGGTAAACATGTAGGCAGTAGGCGTTAAAAAAAAACAAAAACATATTGCGACGTCGTGAATAAAGTTTGGTGAAAACAAGAAGAATAACTGAAACAGATTTTTCGGTTCGTACCAGAGCCCTCTCGCCAATCCGGTCCTGGCTGTAATGCGAGGTCGGTGCAATAACGCGCGGTAGCGTCGACGGAAACGCAGGCGTAAGATAGCCATGTTCTAACTTATGTGTGCTCACGAACAGGAAACCGAGAAACACTGAAAGCATCCATTCGACTCGATCGGTGTCAAGTGAAGGGCGGAAGTGGCGGGTAGGTCAGACTTTCAAGCGCGAGAGCTGACGGTAATACAGCGTGACGGCGGCCCATACAGGTGATATACATTTACGTAGAAACAAGAGAAGAAAAGAAGCACAAACCTGAAGCTCTCCTTCAATCTGTCTCTGCCAGTTGGGATCCATGGTGACCTCGGGCGGCTGCAGGGCAGGCATAGCTACGAACTCCAGGTTGGGATCACCGATGAGCTTTCGCGCCAACCAGAGGAAGGGCTTCTCGAAATTGTAGTTGGACTTGGCTGAGATGTCATAGTACTAGAATACAACAAGAGCTGAAAGCTCATATGGCACTTGTCGGAATAGTTAGCATGTTTGTCAGTTTGTGCCCCTCCAGCTCCACCTCCCCCAGGTGATCAGACCCACTTCGTACTTGATACTGAACATTTGAAACACTCGTTCTTGACACTTGTCAAGTTTCATGCACGTCCGATCGCCCGTTCCTAAGTTATGAATATAACCAGATTCCGGATTCCCCATCCCTCTACTCCCCCCACGATGGTCGCAGATCGGGGAAGGGACTATTTTCAAGTCAATATGTTAGATTCCCTAATAGGCCTGCCAAGTTCCATGGTCCTAGCACATCTGGTCCTAGCTCGAGATGACCGGGCTTCCGGGAAACCCGCTCCAACTTCTCCGTGACACGATCCGGTCCTGTATTGTCAGGAATGTATTCAGGGCTTACGCTTGTTCTTCCAACTAAGTCCAACTCCGATCACACGACTTTACGCTATTCACGAGATTTCCGGTGCCCCCTCCAGCCCCCCCCCCCCACACCCAGTCATCAGATCCACCCCCTCCAGCTCCCCCCTCCCAGTCACGAGGTCCGGTCCCGACTTGAAACTGAACATCCAAGACACTTGTTCTTGTACTTACCAAGTTTCATGCATGTCCGACCAACCGTTCCAAAGTTGTGAACGTCACTAGATGCCAGATCCCCCCCCCCCCCCCCCCAAGATGATCGGATTGGGGAAGGGACTATTTTCAAGTCAATATGGTAAAATCCCTAAAATGACTGCCAAGTTTCATGGTCTTAGCACATTTGGAAGTACCTTAACTCGAGACCACTGGAATTCCGGTGAACCCCCTCCAAACCCCCCACTCTGACATTATTCAGTCCTGTTTCGTTAGTATTGTATCTAGGGTTTAAGCTTGTTCTTCCCACCAAGTTCTATACCGATCCCTCGAATCCGAGCCTTTCAGAAGATTTCCGGTGCCCCCTCTCAGCCCCCCCTTCCTGTTATCGTATCCGGTCCGGTTTTGAAAAGCAACATTTGAGGCACTTATTCCTCAAACTTGTCAATCTTGCACGTCTGATTACCCGTTCCAAAGTTATGCATGATACTAACTTCCGGATTCCCAATCCCTCCATTCCCCCTACGATGGCCGGATCGGAGAAACTACTATTCTTGAGGCAGTTTGTTCGGGTCCCTTATATGCCTACCAAATTTCATCGTCCTAGTACCGAAGTCGCGGGATCACCGAATCCCCCCCCCCCAACTCCCTCACAGTGCCCAAATCCGGTCCGGTTACGTCAACGATGTATCTAAGACTTGTGCTTGTTCTTCCTACCAAGTTTCGTCCCGATCCCCCCACTCTAAGCGTTTCCCAAGATTTCCGGTTCCCCCCTCCAGCTCCCCCCCAAAGTCACCGGATCCGGTCCGGATTCTAAGTGGGTCGTCTGAGGCACGAGATCTCTCCAAATATCAAATTGCATTGCTATCCAATCACCCATTCAAAAGTTATAAAAACCTCAAGATTCCCCCTCCCTCCACTCCCCCAACGATGCTCGGATCGGGGAAGTGACTATTTCTAACTTAATCATTTGGGGTCCCTGATATGCCTGCCAAGTTTCATCGTCCAAGCTAATGTGGAAGTGCCCGAACTAGCAAAACCCGGACCGACCGACCGACGGACAGAAATTGCGATCGCTACATGGCACTTGGCTGATGGGCAAGTGCCACAATAAAAATATGTGGGGTCAGACCAGCCAGGTGTAACATGTTGACTTGATCGAATGTTCTGATCTACGCGTCAGATCACGATAATCTTCCTGAAGTCTCTTCTCTGCATTTCAACATGACCACCTGCATAGCCATGCCTCTGAACTAACTCCTCCCAGACTTCATCTTCACTTGAGAGATCTTCTATTCTTTTTATTCTAAGCTAAATCACCTGAATCAGTGTGAATGACAAAGACGCAACACACTCGGAAGCAGCCCGCAGAACCTATTCTTTAGAAACTATGCCTATGGTAAACTAAGCTGCCTCGCTTCCAATTGGCAGCCTACAAAGTGTGTCTGCCTCCTGCTGTGTGCCGTACCACGTGCTAGCCCTGACCTGCTCCGATTTAAATGAATTCTGATAGGCTGATTTCAGAACTTCACAAACCATCAATATTTGACTGTGGTAATGTACCCAGCATTTGGCATAGTCTACTGAAAATCATGGGTATACAAAAGGTTTGGCATAGCCTATTAAAAAAATCAGGGATTTGTGCCAAAAAAAGATGTAAACTGAAGCTGGTCTAAACTGAGGGAGTTGAAATCTACTACACAACTACCATTATTTTTGGTAAGCCTGACTGTGTCTTGTGAGTCTGATGTTCATAAACCCACAAGTAAAAAGCCAGATCTTTGAAGACTTACCTGAAGGTTCTTCTTTCTGTGAAAAACAATAGACTTTGCCTTGACTTTCCTGTCCTTGATGTCTACTTTATTGCCAGTGAGCACAATTGGAATATTTTCACAAACTCGAACTAAATCTCTGTGCCAGTTAGGTACGTTCTTGTAGGTTACTCTGGATGTGACATCGAACATAATGATAGCACATTGGCCCTGAAAAAAAGAAGGTGATTAATTTTGACAAAGAAACGAGTCTCTTCAAACACCATGTCAACAACAGTGCAAGAAATGTCAAAAATAAAAACGTGACTTCTTCTCTGAAACAGTAGTAAAGATCTGAGATGGCCTTTTCTGAATCCACCATATTAGCACATCTTCCAAAGCCTTCAAGGTGTCATTGGACAAGAAGCGGATATACAAGAGCTGGAAGTAATGTTCGGACAACCCAGACCAGCAATTGAAGTCAACGTTATCCAAGGTACAAATTAAGGCAATTCAGTTGAAGTGTGGAACATACCAAATGTTTTCTTTATACAAACTCCTCTCGCTATTTACTCTTCAACTTTCAGTATTTTAAAATATTTAAATACTTGAAAATTACGCTGTGCTTTCAACAAATATCACCTGATTTGGCTGTTTTGAGCCTTTTCCAAGACCCATTCACTTGTAGCCAAAACAGGGAAACAATTTATGTAGCCAATTTTTCTGATGGAAAAATTTCTTGCAGACAACCATCAACACAGTGATACACATGGAAGGTAGCAAAAGACGGGTAGTGAGAGAATCAGCGTGGTTTTGTCAGAGGGCCGTACGAAACTGTGGTTTCCGGGGTTAGAAATGTATGGAGTGATTATGGAAGTAAGTTGCATTAGTAATATAGGTAAGACAAATGAAAAAAAAAATGCAGGTTTCTAACATGCTCACCTGAACCTAGACAAAATAAAGAACTTCTCAAAGAAAAAAAGGTTGCTACAGTTTCCAGTTTCCTAGTTACATGCTTTCAAGCATCAGTGCAACATATTAAGATGTATATTTTATATATATAAAACTTGAGTGAAAATCCTGGTGGTAGGATAAATATTTTGAGGTCATTGTCCAACTATATTAGAACATGTAGGTACAAATATACTAATGTCTGACCAGCTACGTGTTTGCAATGGACCTGGCATATTGAGACATAACCCTTCTCTAATCTGATCACACTGATATGAATATAATAGTACCTGAATGTAATAGCCATCCCTAAGGCCACCAAACTTCTCCTGACCAGCTGTATCCCAGACATTGAATCTGATAGCCCCTCGGTTTGTGTGGAAAACAAGGGGATGGACTTCTACACCTAATGTGGCTACATATTTCTTCTCGAATTCTCCTGTTAAATGTCTCTTGACGAATGTGGTCTTGCCAGTACCACCATCTCCAACAAGGACCAACTTGAACGTGGGCATCTCCTCAGCCATGTTTGTGTTTTCTGAAAAAAAGGAATATGAAAATATTTTAGTATAAAATCCTGCCAACAAACAAGGCTGGGTCAGAGGATGAAAGTAGGAATTTGGTGGTTCATGGGTTTGTTGTGATCATTGTAAGCAAAACCCTTGAGATAAAGGATGATCACAAGCCCTTGGAAATCACAAGAATCTATAGATCGAACAGCAAAGATAGTAGCCATGTCCAGAATAAAACCACAGCAGCAGCGGAAGGAAGGATTAAGGAAGGATCTTTAATCGTTTTTACAGAAGTTCATTTTCCAGCTTGAGCCTGAAGAGGACTCTTGCCAAGAAGGGCCGAAATATAGCTCTAATAAAATGTAGCTGACTTATCCGTTTTACACCATCAAACAAGAATCTATCTCTTGGTAGAATTTTTTTTACTTGACTGTGATGATTTGCACTTAAGGGCGCTACAAATTCATTTGTAATCAAAACAACTGAAGCAAAAATTATGATTGTCTCATCAAGAACATGAAAATGTCTATTTTGCTCAAAAGTATTGTTTGTACTTTAAGGAATCACTTGTGCTCAAAACTCTAAAGGCAAAAATTATCCTGGGGATCATGCATATATATTGTTTGGTCAAAACTATTTTTATGGCTCTTTTGTTAATATGCGTGGTAGAAACTCATTTTAAAGCAAAACCCTTGTGGCTCAAAGATCATAGGCCCTTGGAGATCCTGAAATGTAGCTACTGTTTTGTGGAAGTTTTTTTTCCACTGCGATCTGGTTATCTCTTTCATTGTAATAAAATTTCAATTTGTAAAAAAAAAAAAATATATTATTCGAGTAATGCTCCAATACTTGGAATGTATTACTAGATTCCCTTCATAACTCCGTTGCAATACCTCAATTTCTTTACCTAGCTCCGGTCTGGCAAATATTCTCAACTAGTGAAAAAAATAAACTCTGTTCCACTGTCTTCAGATTCTCCAAATACTTACTTCTGCTCCCCCCTTGGACAAGAAATACCAAAATGATGAAAATCTACAACAAAAAAGACCCTGAGCTTGCTATTTCTAACCTGATTAGCAAGTACAACTAAAAAATCCAGTTCCACCCTTGGAGCAAAATTCTCAGAGTTTAAGTGTATTTGTATGTAATCGTGTTCAGTTTTTAGTGAGTCAGAGAGTCTCAGTTAGTAATTGTCAATTTTTGTTTGTGTTTTCTATGGAAGTGTTACCTTTTACTTTTGTTTTGTTTGTTTATCTTTTTGTTCTCTGTCCCTTTTCTGTTTGAAATGACGGGTGATATATAAATAAATAAAAGGTAGCACGACTGTAGACAAATTTTACCTGTGGACTGTTGATAGGATGTAAATTTCATTTTAACATTCTCACACCAACAATCAAGGCACTGCAAAAACAAGATCAGGTACCCGACCTTTAAAGGAGGGGGGGGGGGTATCCAACCTCAAATTTAAGGGACCTCAAACTTAGAATGAAAAGCTAAAGAGGAAATTTCTATGCAGTCCAAAACAGGTCAAGGTTTCCCTTTTGACAGTTATAACCTTATGAGGATTGGGGCAGGATTGGGGTGAAATATTCTTCAATCCTTTTGAAACTAACTGAATGCTAGCATAAGCGTACAACTGTACAATGTTTAGACCAATGACCAAGATTTCACAAGGTTTTCAGGACACTAGGTTCAGCAAGTTTCAACAAGAATCTATGGAAAAAAGCATAAGCAAATGTGTTTACAGACAACATTTTAAGCAGCCAAGGTTAAGCAAGTAGTCCATATCCCAGCAAGAAACTAGTTTACTTACAATTTAAATATTCACTAACACGTTATTTCGGTGGCGGGAGTTTAGAAGAAAAGAGTGGAGCTGATGAAACTGAAAAACAGTTCCAACGGTGAAAGCGCATGTAGTCAAATTCTATTTTGCTAGAGAAATATCGGCCAAAAAGAAAAACCCAAAACAGCCCAAAAGAGTCCCCAAATACACTATATGACTAAGTCCAAAATACGCCAGTAATTCCCAGGAAGAAGGAGCAAACGTGTCCGTAATGACTCAAATCCCAAGTCAGTGCAGCTGTGACACCGTTTCTTCTGCAGTTAACCCGGAGATTCTGCATCGGAAGGGAGAGATAGTCATCAAGAGTATTAAAAGATAGTCGTTTGAGTCCTGAGACGGTTTTAACCAGTTTTAAACTGAGGGATATTTCATGGTAGCTGCCAGTATCAACACCCTATCCGCGCAAACCGAGAAAACGAAAGAAAATAGATTTCTTTTTTTCCTAAGCTAGGCACCAATGATTTTGTATCTTCACTTGCTGCTTATGTTTACTGACTATCTACTATGGCCTGATTTCAAATGTCTTCTGACGGCACTCATAGGACAGGAAACTATCAGGTCGGCCCAACCGCAGTCTGATTACTATCATCTTGCGAAACTCAGGCCACACCGGAGACCGGACCCATTTGTTCAAACACCACTCTTCGTCACACTTTTCTAGGTATAAATTTGAACAGTCTCCCTTCGAGTCGAACAACCTGGACGGCTCCTTCAGGCGTGCTACCCAAAGCAAAATAACCCTAGGGAGTTATACCAAGACTTGGAAGAGTGACGGACACTCGAATAGCAGCAACACTATAGGCGTGTTCTCGCCGTTCCCCGAGGACTCCTTGGGGAATAGAAGGGAACGGCGAGAATAGAGGGAGTCACTCCACGCGGACTCCGCTTACAGAAACAGCGAGAACACGGGGAATGCTTCCAAAATGGATTATGTTCGAAAAAAAAATATGTTGTTGGCGAAATTAGTCTGGATCCACTTTATTTATGGTTTTGTTTATTCTGATTGTTTTTAATTAATTTTATAGCGCTACAACACCCGCAAAAATTGATTTCCCTCCGGATCTGAAAGGGAGTCCTTGTCGATGACGGTGATGATAATCGGAGCATTTCCCTTCCGTGGAGACTCGCGAGAATACGGGGAGTCAATCCCCGGGACAAACAAAAACGGGGGGACTCCTGAAATGGAGTCCTCGGGGAACGACGAGAATACGCCTTATAGCACCACTAGCGACAGAGAGCGTCCCTACTGAAACTCAATCACTCGTGCTCCGATAAGCGATAACTCCATATGAATGAATGAATTATTACCCATCAACTAAAAAACAGATGGAACACAACAAAAGACAAAGCAAAATTCCAAACGCATAAAAAAAAACAAAAAAAAACAACCTCCCCCTTACCTCCATGAGTGTAGGCCTCATATTAGCTGTACTAGAATGTAGACCCGCCAGTTTTTCCCGCTTTGAATGTCCTGAACGTAGTGGGCGGCGCTACGAATAAGGGACCTTCTCCGACGCATGAAAAGCATAGGTCTTGGCGCTACTCCCTAGTGTTACCGCAGCCTAAGAGAAATCTTATGATACCACTGAAACCTAATGACTAGATCAAGTTATAAGTTGTTGCAAGGGTCTGCTGGGGAAGTTGGAAATAGGCATGGGCACTGTTCCTGTTTTTTTCCTCCTGTTTTACTGTTTACTGTTTTCTGTTTCAGGGACCCAAAATAAACAGAACAGCTGTTTTGAAGCCAGCTGTTTTTTTTCTCACCTGTTCTATTCTGTTTTGCCCTGTTCATGTTTTTTTTTTACCTGTTTAAACAGCCAAATCTGTTTTTTGGGGGAAACCCGCCTTATCAGTACAACAAATCTTTTTTGTTGTACTGATAATCATTTTTCATCTTTCATCATTTCGAAATGCCACATTCCAAAAGCGGCCAATTTGTCAACCTTACCAGATGCGATGACGGATATCAAAAATATTGAGCAAGAATCAAGCAATAGTAGGAACAACAGCAAAAAATGGGAACTTCAGATACTGTAAACATTTATTCAGCTCAAGCTGACGGCGAATTGCATTTGACTGAGCTAAATGGATACGTAGTCAGCTAAGTCTTAGACTACTTTTGCAGCTTTCCGCCGACCCTTCGTGGCAGCAGCCGTCTTCGGGTCCAATATGAAAAAGTGCGCAAGCGCTCAAACGTGATGTGTAAAAGTAAAACGTATACCATATCAGAGATGGGCGAATCCGATCATGAAAGGATTCGAATCCGAATCCGAATCGAGGGCTAGATACGAATCCGAATCCACCATTTCATGCTGAGGATTCGAATCCAAAATTGAATCCGGATTGGAATCCGACCTTAACAAAAATTAAATCATGTTCATAAGTTATAGTTTAAAAATCAGAGGTGACAAAAAGAACTTATATTTCAGGTAATCAGATAGTGTGATAGATTACTTAACATATTTGGTGGCCCACTGCGTAAAAATTGGAAAAACGGAAACTGAACGGATGTAGAATAGAAATTTGAGCGGATTCGTAAGATTGAGGGTTTGGAATCCGAGTCCAAAACCGAATCCAGCCTGAGAAGCAGAAGATTCCAATCCAGCCAGAAGGACGAATCCCGGATTCGAACCTAAATCCGGATTCGCCCAGCTCTGTATCATATACTGTGTACGCAGGGGCGTCACTAGCCTTTTACCTTTGGGGGGGGGGGGGGGACGTCCGGTTTGTGCCGACGGACTAAAAAATGTGCCGACAAAACACGCCGTTGCCGCTTCGCGGCAACGGCGTACATTTCCCGCCAGCACAGAATAGAATCGGGGTAAAACTAACTGTAATGCATCAGTTGAGATTATTCCTTTGATGTATTTTCGTATTTTAAGTTCACATATTTGGCTTTTCATTTTAGCCTTCGCTAAAAAAGCGAAGCTTCCAACGACTGTACCAATAACAAGTTAAACTAAGCGCCGCAGGCGAAATTTTTAAAATCTGCCTTTTTTTTGGGAAAAATTTAGCTATACCTACTATACAAGTTCTAGCTTTTAACGTGTTTCAGCTAATTTCAATCCTAAAACGCCAAGCTAAATGAAACACTGTTCTTCTAAATAAAGAATACTACAAAATGCGCCGCAGGCGAAATTTTGTGTGAACTAACTGTAACAACGCATCAATTGAGGTTATTCCTTTGGTATAATTTCGTATTTTAAAGTTCACATATTCGGCTTTTCATTTTAACTTACGCTGGAAAGCGAAGCTTCCAACGACTGTACCAAGGCAAGTTAAACCAAGCGCCGCATGCGAAATTTTTAATCTGTTTTTTTTAAAACCATCGAGCATTTGATTTGTTCTATGTTTTGCTAGACTGTACAGAACTTGATTCATACGTGTAAAAATAACCCCGTGTGCCAATGAAACTTAAACTTCCTGGGTGCGCCCGACAATGTTTGCAAATTTGATTTCTTACGCATAAGTAGAACCCGATATGCCGACGAGTCGACCGACAAAAGCATAAAAAAATATTTCTTCTGGATTTCTTATGTATAAAAAGAACCCGATGTGCCGACGAACCGAGGCACGACAAAAGCCTGCAGAATTCGATTTCTCCAGTGCTTTGCCTGACAAATGCTTGCAGGATTTCATTTCTTGCGTATAAAAAGAACCCGATGTGCCGACGAGTCGACCGACACAAACTTAATTTGTTTTTATTTCTTCTGGATTCCTTCTGTATAACAAGACCAAAGGTTTCGATGGGATCCCAAAAATTCAATATCTGATCCAGACAACTGGGTCTTGTCTTAGCCAGATCCAGTCTTCGCCAGACTCCTTGAACATTTTTACAATTAAAATTCAGAAACAGATTAAGGCCAAATAGCTAATCACCTGAGAAAACCAAGTTCCGATTTGGATTCAGCATGTGTGTTTACCCCTATAAGTCATATCTGTTTTGACGAAAACTTCCTGCCACTTCTGCCAATTTCCCGGTTCCGGCCGAACTCCAGAACTACTTGTCCGGCGAAAAAAGAAAGCTCAAAGACGAAATCAAGGTATCTTCTTTCCCCAGTAATGAACATCTAATCAACTTCAAATAGAAATTTAGCTTATAACAAATTTTCCGATTCCAGCCGGATTCCGGTCGAACTATATGTCCGGGTAAAATACGATTGTCACACAGGGACTCAGCATCTCTTCTTACCCCTAAATCGCTTATCTAATCAACTAGAAATAAAACTTTGACTTCCAACAGTTTTCCGGTTTGGGCCGGATTCCGGACGAACTACGTGTCCGGGTAGAAACTGGTTTTCACATAAGTGTTCAGCATGTCTTCTTGCCCTAAATCGAACATCTAATCAACTCCAAATAAAACTTTTAATTTTGACAAACTTTCCGGTTTGGGCCGGATTCCGGTCGAAATACTTGTCCGTCGAGAAAATCGTTTTCACCATCGTCTTCAGCATGTCTCCCTACCTCTAAATCGAACATTTAATCAACTTCAAATAAAACTTTTACTTCCAACAAACTTTCCGGTTTGGGCCGGATTCCGGGCTAAATACTTGTCCATCGAGAAAATAGTTTTCACCATGGTCTTCAGCATGTCTTCCTACCCCTAAATCGAACATCTAATCTACTTCAAATAAAACTTTTACTTTCAACAAACTTTCCGGTTTGGGCCGGATTCCGGGCGAAATACTTGTCCGTCGAGAAAATAACTTTCACCATCGTCTTCAGCATGTCTTCCTACCCCTAAATCGAACATCTAATCAACTTCAAATAAAACTTTTACTTTCAACAAACTTTCCGGTTTTGGCCGGATTCCGGGCGAACTACTTGTCCGATGACAAAATGGTTTTCACCGTCGTGTTCAGCATGTCTTCTTACCCCATAATCGACTATCACATTAGCTGTTTCAAAATATTTTGTTTGTCCCTTAATTTGAATCCCCTCCCCCACCCCTAAATGTAGAGCTACAAAGCCCATCTACGAACTTGACTGGTCCGACGACCCAACGAACCCTCACACCAAGTTTCATCAAAATATCTCATTCCCTTCGAGAGTTATCGTGCTTACAGACGGACGGACAGACGGACGGACGGACGGACGGACAGACGGACAACTTTTGCGATGTCATAGGTATCCTTCCACTTACGTTTTGGGATCCCAAAAAGAACCCGATGTGCCGACGAGAATACCGGGGCACGACAAAAACATGCAGAATTCGATTTCTTCAGTGTTTTGCCCGACAAACGTTTGCAGGATTTTATTTCTTGCATATAAAAACACCCGATGTGCCGACGAATCGACCGATGCCTGATAAAAAGCATAAAAAATATTATTTTTTCTGTGTGAATTCGAACATGCAGAATTCGATTTCTTCAGTGTTTTGCCCGACAAACGTTTGCAGGATTTCATTTCTTGCGTATAAAAAGAACCCGATGTGCCGACGAGTCGACCGACGCCCGACAAAAACTTAATTTGTTTTTATTTCTTCTGGATTCCTTCTGTATAAAAAGAACCCGATGTGCCGACGAGAATACCGGGGCACGACAAAAACATGCAGAATTCGATTTCTTCAGTGTTTTGCCCGACAAACGTTTGCAGGATTTTATTTCTTGCATATAAAAACACCCGATGTGCCGACGAATCGACCGATGCCTGATAAAAAGCATAAACAAATTTATTTTTTCTGTGTTTGCCGGCGCTTCGCGCCGACAAACAAATGAACTTTCGCCGGGCTTCGCCCGACGAAAGTACTTTCTCAGGACCTTTAGGGGGGGGGGGGTCCCCCCCCCCCCTCGCCCCCAATAGTGACGCCCCTGTGTGTACGAACAGCCTAATAACCATTCGCCGTTGACATTCATTGGTCAATATGGGCCCAGATACCAGCGTTTGGATGTGGGGGGGGGGGGGGGGGTTAACACCGAAAGATACATCTAGATGGGTCTTTGGGTGGGTCAAAGACCCATCTGGACAATGATGTTCACGCATTCCAAATTTCCACCTTAGTACCAGGCATGTTTAGCAAGTTTACGAATTTGGTCAGGCAATTTACTCTGGGCCCAGTTGTACATAATTCGCAAAACGGTGGTAAGCCTTTAATATTTAACTGAAAAGCCAACTAATTTTTGTGACATTTAATTAAACATACTGAATTATTAGGATTCTACAAAGGGAATTTTTTATTTTCCACTATCTGCTTTAGTTATGACGTTCAGAATATATGCGCCCGTCCCCACAACGCAAATTCTACTATGACTCGGTCCCCACAACGCAAATTCTACTATGACTCGGGAAATTTTAATCTAAATACAAACACAGCTTTTCGTTGGGCAGTGGTGAGATTGGTGAAGATTGTTTAGTGCCGGAACAAAAGAAAAATCATAAACCTTTCTCATAAGGCGTGCAACAAAAATACAAGCGCATAGAGGTACCACAAATCACATGGAAATTCCACTATTTGAAAAACAATTATTCGTGAATAGCGGAACAACGAAGAAACGCATTTTCAGCGGCTCTTCAAGCTGTTTTAAGTGAATAAGTGATGGGTAACTAGATTGTCCTATGCCAGCCTCTTTAGCTTAAACTTTAAAGGAAACATTAGTCACCTATTTGAACCGAGAGTGTATCGGGGGTTGAATCCCAAAAGTGACAAGTAAACCCCAAGGCCCACAAGTACACCAAGTTTCAAATTAGCATCTGTCATGGTTCACAAGATAAGAATGCCAAAATAAAACGGTGAAAACCGAGAACGGAAAACCAGCTATCGCGGCCGCAAGAGTGGAGTGTTCATAAATGAATTAAAACCGAACATGTGATCACCAAGAAGGGTTCACATGACGTATTATCTGTTCAGCGAAGTTAATTGTGATTTCAAAAGACTAGTACTTTCAACTTCCAAAAGGCTGCAACTAGCTTAGCGACATCACAACATCCGCACCGGTTCATGATGTAAACAAAAGATAACTTGAATTCCTGACAGTATTTTTGGCACACCCTCAGTTCTATAGGGAAAAGTTGAGATTTTTTCAACTTGATGATGAAAGTATAACTCCGTTTCACTGATTTTCGCAGAATAGTAGATTCACATTCAGCCGAGAAATCCGCGCGTTTTGTGCCTTGTATGACCATGCTCAAAAGAAACCACCGAGGAAAAGCTATTCGGTATTCTGATTGAACATGCATCCCTCGCGACCCTCCCCCCACAAAAAAAATGACCATCATCACCAACCACTGTCACGAAGTGAAGCTTGCTTAACTCTGAGTTTGTATGATCCTTAAACTTTAGTTTATTACCGATCAGTATGACAAACAATCCAAGTGGGAAGGTAGGCTATGCAAAAATTTGTTGTTAAGACAAAGGAAACGTCCATGGCTCATTTTCCATCGGGAAAAAGTGTAGTTCATAAAAAAGGCAGCTGGAATTCTAGACCAAGATATTTATTGTTCTATGAAATGAACTCGAAGAAAGGCATCTGTGCGGTGCAAGGAAGAACTATTTAAGATACTTCATGGTACAGGGCAAACTATAGGTGAACTCTGCCGTAAACATAATAAAAAATACGGGAAATCAAATAATTAAAAAAAACTGTTTTAAACAGCCGGTTCTGTTTTTTTTCGCCTGTTTAACAGCTGTTTCTGTTTTCGAAGTCATCATTTCTGTTAAAACAGAACAGGACCTGTTTTCAAGTTTCCTGTTTTCTTTCTGTTTCTGTTCTTATGTGACCTGTTTCTGCCTGGTCCTGTTTGAACACAAAAACAGAACAGTGCCCATGCCTAGTCGGAAAGCATGGGAGTTTTTGCGGTTCTAAGATTTATGTCTGCGAGTCACCGTGGGGTCAAAATGCCACCGAGCTGGCATTTTGACATTTATCTCTTCGCACTATTTACATTACGAAATAAGAAACAAAACGAAACTTGCCATTATTATTCTCAAAACTAAAACTTTATGCAAGAACTGGGCTAAAAGAAAAACTTAAGATTGTTTCTGGCACACTCTAAATTAAATGTGCTTTACCTGATGGCTGATACATTTGTCTGACACCATCGCAGTCACCTTCGGCCGGCAGGAATAGGGAACAAAGGCACAAAGTATAATAATGCTAAGATACAAAACACGCTATATTTCATCTTTCACTTGATCTCCATGCTCATCTTTCAGGGTCCGAACGTACTGAAGCAAAGGAGCAAGAGCTTGACCTTCTTTAGCAGAAATGGCGAAGAGCTGGATGCCTCGTTGCAAACAGTAGGCCTCCAGTTCGGGGAAGTTAGCCTAAAAAAAGAAATTATGGGATAGATTATTCGAGAAGGTCTAACGTTTCAGTCTTTGTTCTTTTCTTTTTAATACCCGGGTAGCATCTTTTCTATTTGTGTGCATTCTTAGTACGACTCCTCCACTCGGTGGCATTAATTTTCCTAAAACTCGTTAACGTCACCTATTCTTTCGAAAACAAACAAGACCAAGGTGTCGATGGGATCTCAAAAATCTAATATTTGGTTCAGACAGTAGGGTCTTGTCTTCGCCAGATCCAGTCTTCGCCAGGCTAATCATCAGAGAAAACCTTAAGTTCAGATATTCCTCTGTAAGCCATATCTATTTGGACGATACTGACCGAGACTTCTTGCTTTACTTCTGCCAAGTTTCCGGTTTCGACCGAATTCCGAGCAAACTACTAGCCCAGCAAAAAAAGAAAATTCAGAAACAAATCCAGCGTCAAATCCCTTTAAAGAACATGTAATCAACTTTGAATAAAAGTTTGACTTAAAAAAAATCCGGTTACAACCGGATTCCGGACTAATTATATGTCTGGGTAAAAAATAATTGTCATATACAGACTCAGCCTCTCTTCTTACCCCTTAATCTGTCATCTAATCAAACTTTTGCTTTTAACAAATTGTCCAGTTGTCCGGCTAGAAAATTTATTCAAACAATGTTTACAACGGATACGTCAGCTATGATTTTTCATCAGCGATATTTCGGCCCTTCTTGGCAAGGGTCCTCGTCAGGCTGTCAATCTTCTGGTTCAACTTCGGGGAAGGAAACAAACCTGTAATAAATACTGAAGCTTCTACCGACTATAAATATCTTATTAAAGTAAATTATCTTCAAATACCACTATAATGAAAAAAACTAGTCCTGAGATTTAATTTTTGACAACGACGCTGTTTTTGCTGCACGATTGGGGCGATGACAGGAAAGGGTTTTTTCTGCATTTTGATCAACTTCGGTTTTGTTCATTAATAAGGGGCTGAAAACTTAAATATTATTTTATTAATGACCTCGTTCTACGTTTCTATTATGAGTACTTGCCTGAATCTATTACTTTGAATAATCACTGCACGGAAAAACTAGTGCTGAGATTTAATTTTTGACACGGCTGCTGTTTTTGCTGCACGATTGGGGCGACGGCAGGAAATATTTTTTTCTGCATTTTGATCGACTTCGGTTTTGTTGTTAATAAGGGACTGAGGCTTAAATTTTCTTCCCTTAATAACCCCGTTCCACGTTTCCGGTAAAGAGTACTCGCCTGTATCTCGGTTAATGCCTGTTCGGTTTTTCTTTATCTCAACGGCTTCTCGAATGGTTTGATGGAGTCCGGTGCACGTTGCAAGAATTTGGGCTTTTTCAAAATATACTGAATGGGATGGGTTTTCGAAAATATGTTCTGCAAGTGCAGATTTAAAAGTATAGTTATGACGGTGTCCGTTGGAGAGGGCGTGGTCAATTTCTTGATCATGCTCTGCAAGTCGTTTTCCGAAAGTTCTCTCTGTCCTTCCTACGTAACGCTTTCCGCAGTCACAAGGTATTGAATAAATGCCTCTTTGGTACTGATTTGGGACTTTATCTTTTCCGGAGTTTAGGTAGGACAGCAAAGTATTTTGGGTTCTGTGAAAGACTTGGATGTTGTATTTTTTCAAACTTTTGGACAGTTTTTCGGTTACTCCGCGGACGTACGGAAGGTAAACGCGGGCATTTTTTTCTTCTGCCTCACCATTACTAGTAGAACTTACAGGATCTTTGGGGGATGAATGCAGCTTCAGTCGTCTTCTGATGATCTGTTCAACGAGTTGAATGGGGTATTTGTTTCCAAACAGGACGTCCCGAATGTGGCAAAGTTCGTCATCTAGGAAATTTTTGTCGCAAATTTTGATGGCTCGGTCGACTAGTGAGATAACTACTCCGCGTTTCACATATTCTGGCTGGTAAGAATCATATGGAAGGTATCGATCGTTGTGGGTGGGTTTTCTGTAGACTGAGCAGACAAAACTTCCTTCACTGTTAGCAATCAAAACATCTAGGTACGGCAGCTTCTGTGCATCATTTTCGAATTACCTTCCATATGATTCTTACCAGCCAGAATATGTGAAACGCGGAGTAGTTATCTCACAAGTCGACCGAGCCATCAAAGTTTGCGACAAAAATCTCCTAGATGACGAACTTTGCCACATTCGGGACGTCCTGTTTGGAAACAAATACCCCATTCAACTGGTTGAACAGATCATCAGAAGACGACTGAAGCTACATTCATCCCCAAGGATCCTGTAAGTTCTACTAGTAATGGTGAGGCAGAAGAAAAAAATGCCCGCGTTTACCTTCCGTACGTCCGCGGAGTAACCGAAAAACTGTCCAAAAGTTTGAAAAAATACAACATCCAAGTCTTTCACAGAACCCAAAATACTTTGCTGTCCTAC